>JANSMH010000002.1:0-331008 GCA_029299595.1 Grosmannia serpens
TTCACCAGTGATACCACCATCGACCGGGGGACATGCCGGGGAAAGGTGCCGGTGGGCGTCCTGATCCCCGGGCTCGGGCCACAAGAAACAGCTTGTACGTGTGGTCACGTGACCCCTCTCTTGTAACCCCCCCCCCCCCCCCCCGGCGAATCTGACAGGCCGGCGATGCAGCGATGCGGGAGGCGATGCAGATGCTGGGCTACGTGGACACGTACCACATGATGAGCTGCTCGATCGAGAACCCGACGGACGCGCTCATGTGGATGGACGCGCTGACGGCCAAGTACGACGGCGTGGGCAAGCCGTTTACGCGCGACGACTGGGACCAGCTGCTGGGCAACTGCCAGGCCGTGTGCGACTGGCCGGCCGTGGCCTTTGCGCCCGAGCTGATCGCGGCGTACCCGGAGGCCAAGGTGATCCTGATGACGCGCGACGTCGACAGCTGGCACGCGTCGACGATGAAGACGTTCTACTGGCGCGCCATGGATCCCGAGCTGCGGCTGCTGTCACACGTCAGCTGGGCCGCCGGCATGTATCAGCCCATGATCCGCAAGTTCTTCGACACCTTTTTCGAGGGCGACTTTCCCAACCGCGGCAAGGCCATCTTCGCGCGCCACCAGGACGACCTGCGCGCCCTCGTGCCGGCCGGCCGCCTGCTCGAGTACCGCGTCTCCGAGGGCTGGGAGCCGCTCTGCCGCTTCCTCGACCTGCCCGTGCCCAAGTACGCCCAGTTCCCCAACATCAACGACAAGGCCATCTTTGTCGCCCGCTCGCGCCACCGCAACCGCATGCAGATGGCCAACGTCGCCCTGCGCTGGTTCCTGATGGGCGTCGCCGCTGTGGGCCTCTGCATCATGACCGCCAAGGCGCTGGGCACAGCAAGCTAGCCGGGAGTCGTTGCCGCGTCATGTTTTCTGCTTCCCAACCCTGTTCTATTAGCCCCCTGTGTGTTCCCTGTATTCACTGTATTCCCTGTACACCAGCCTGCACCATAGAGCCTAGACCTGCAAATATACACCTGCCATCTTGCCAATCTCGTCCCAGCACTAACCGTTGCCTGCGACACCATGCAGCCGTGGTCTTGAGACGACGGACTGGCACCCGGGCCTAATCCGACCCTGGCCTAGCCGTCGTTCTGTCCGTGCAATTCTTAAAAAAGCCTTCCGTTAAAAAGTGGGCTTCCCCGTCCGTGTGTTACGCGTTCTTCGCTAATAACTCACTGGCCACGTATTTCCCCCCCCCCCCCCCCCCCCCAAATGCAATCGGAGAACAGCCAGAACACACATCCGCTGCAGCTTGGCATCACACGCTTACGAATGGCATCGGAACCCCATAAAACTCTGCCGCGTAGGACGCCAGCCCATACCCAGGGGGGTTAGGGAGGGAGGGGGAGGCTATAAGGGGGGTGGGGGGAAAGAACAGCTCTAGAAACGCAAGGACTACTTCCGTACGCCATGTACTGCTCGGCAGAGGTGCTTGCCCGGCAGATATCGACACGGACTCGCCAGATTCGGCCACGACAGCAGGACCAAGGATGTCGGCATCAGCAGCTCTGCACCGGCGTCTTCGCTCGGTCGACAGCTTCCAGAGCACCCGCAGCTCCATCAAGGAGACCGACGACGATGCCGTTGTTCCCGTGGCCGGCGAGACGGGCCCGGTGACCTGGATGTCGCTGCCCCGGAAGGGCCAGCTCGCCATCCTCTTCTTCTGCCGCTTTGTCGACTTCCTGCAGGTCGCCTCCCTGCAGGCGTATGCCTTCTACCAGCTCAGGTCGCTCAACGGCGCCCTGTCCGACGCCCAGGTCTCGACCCAGGCCGGCATCCTGCAGGGCTGCTTCACCGGCGCACAGGTCCTCACTGCCGTGCTCTGGGGCAAGGCCGCGGACGCCAGCTGGTGCGGCCGCAAGCTGGTGCTCCTCGTCGGCCTTGCCGGCACGGCCGTCTCCTGCGTCGGCTACGGCTTTGCCACGTCCTTTTTCTGGGCCGCCTTCTGGCGCATCTGTGGCGGCGGCATCAACGGCACCGTGGGAATCATGTGAGACCCGTCCCTCGTCTCGTCTCGTCGCTGTCGGACAGGCCCTGCTGACTGCAGTCTTGCCAGCCGCACCATGATATCCGAGATCATCAAGGAGAAGAAGTACCAGTCGAGGGCCTTTCTCATCCTGCCCATGAGCTTCAATGTGGCCAATATCATCGGTCCAGGTAAAAAGGAAATCCTCCAAAAGAAGTCTGCCAGGTGGACCAGCTGCTAATGGTGCCGCTCTCTCCTCATCACCAGCCATGGGCGGCTTTCTCACCAATCCTGCGACCAGCCTGCCCGGCGTCTTTGGAGACGGTGCGCCGCTCTCGTGCCAGTGGCTCGTGGACTACCCGTTTGCCCTGCCGAGCATCATCAGCGCCCTGTTTCTGTTCGCCGCCACGTTGGTCGTCTTTTTCTCTCTCGAGGAGGTGTGTCATCGCACGGACATATGACGTCATGTGATCTTTTGCTAATAGGAACGCAGACATCTCCAACATGCCGTGGAAGATTCGACCTTGGCCGCCATCTTGCTTCGCAGATCAGGCATTCGGTGATGCCGTGCTCGTCCTCCAAGGAAGGATACGCCGAAGTCCAAACGTGGGAAGGCGCCGACGCGATGAACCTGGAGCACGTTGAGCACGTGGCCCTCCTGTCCACGCCCAGCCAGCTGTCATCTGGCCGGGCCGTCCAGCCAGGACCGCAGCTTCCGTTCCGCCGCATCTGGACACGGAACGTCGTCCTGACGCTCGTCACCATTGCCTTTTACGACTTCCAGCTCGGCGCCTTTTCCAACCTCTGGGCCCTCTTCCTCTCCACGCCGCGGCCCTTGGGCTCAGACGCTTCGTCCAGCCAGTCCCAACCAACGCCATCTTCTGCCCTATCGGGCGGCCTAGGCATGCCGGCTTCGCAAGTCGGGCTCGCCACGTCGGTCCTGGGAATCCTCGGCATGCTTCTGCAGGTCACTCTCTATCCGCCCATCAATGCTCGTCTGGGCACGCTGCGGTCGTTCCGCTGGTTCCTGGCCGGCTTTCCGCCTACCTTTCTGCTGGCCCCTTTCCTGGCCGTTCTGCCCTCGTGGTCGAGTGCGCCGGAGCCGGCTGGTGGCCCTTTTATCTGGATCGGCGTCGTTGTCGTCCTGCTGCTGCAGGTGACGGCGAGGACATTCACGCTGCCGGCAAGCATCATTCTGCTCAACAACTGCAGTCCACACCCCAGTGTTCTCTGCACCATACACGGCATCGGGCAGAGCGTGTCTGCGAGCTCTCGCACCCTGGGTCCCGTTGTCGCTGGTTGGTGGTATGGCCTTGGCTTGGACTACGGTGCTGTAGAGACTGGCTGGTGGGCGGTCGGGTTCGTATCGCTGCTCGGGTTTGTTTCTGCCATGTGGATCCACGAGGGGAGTGGAAAGGAATGTGTGCTAGAAGAAGAGGATGAGAAGGAAGAGTCGCTATAGAGGAAATGGGCGAAGAAATCTAAAAACGCTGTTTATAAAAAAAAGAGAAAAAAAGAATGGCCAACCAATTACAAAGTCCTATAATCCGGATTCCTGTACGCCAATACAAAATAAGCAGCCCAGCCCGCTTAGATGTTGTATGCCTGTTGCACCATGTTGTCCCTGTCCGTTGGCAATGCCGCATATTTATGCTGCTTGGACCAGGGCAACCGCCTGACCAGACGGCTGGCGGCGCGCCACAGAAAAACTCTAAAGTACATCGCGGCAGACGCCAAAAGCATTGCTGATATAAAACTGGCCACAGCGGTCCGGACACATGCTCTCAGCGTCTTCTGGGGCGGTGCCGCCATTGTTGCCGCGTCCGTCGTCACGTGCTTCGAGACGGCAGAGGAGTAGCCGAGCACGTTGCCGTTCCTGTCGATCCCTCCTACCCGGACGTATTCCCTTGCCTCGTCAGGAACAAGCAGCCTCGTCTCGAACGTGTCCTTGGAGACGGCTCCATGGTCCTCGTACTCCTCGTCGTCGTCGCTGCTCTGGAGAACCCAGCTGGCCACCTCCGTGGCCCCGTTCCAGCTGACGTAGACGGCATTCTCCTTGGGCCGCATGACGATGTCTGGGGGAGACCTCGGCATGCCGACCCACTGGTACTTGAAGGTGCGGTAGTTCTTGCACCATCCCAGCATGTGAAGCCGGACAGCCCCGATATGGAAATCGCACAGCACCTCCCCGCTGGCCATGTCGTACTCGGTGTATGCGGGACTGTGGCCCCAGCCCACCAGGACCGTCTTCTCGCCCGGCTGCAGCTGAACAGACCCCTGCGATCCGGCGGTCAGGCGCTGCGGCGCCACGTAGTCTTGCACCAGCCTCGCCGTCCTGTTGGGCCAGTCCAGCTCCACGAGCAGGCCGCGGCTGTACTCGGCCGTCTTGCGGTTGTTGTAGGCGCCGTTGTCAAAGATGGTCAGCCGGTTGCCCTCGTGCCAGGTGACATGGTGCTGCCACGTGAAGTTGGTTGCGCCACCGTCGGACAGATCCGTAAAGGAGTTGTTCTGACCGCCGAGCCGCCATAAGATGGCGCCTGTTTTGTGGTCGATGCAGATGGCGGCACACATGTAGCGCGAAGAGACAATGTAGTTCTTGTCCGCGTCCTTGCTGATGCTGTTGATGTGGAAGAAGTCAAAGGCAGTCCCGCTGGAGCGGCCGAAGGAGCTGATGGGCGCCTGGCTCTCCGCGATGGGGAAGTGATCAGACGCGCGCCATTGGAAGATGAGCCGGCCCGTCTCGACATCAATCTCCTGGAAGAGACTGTCGACGATCCATCCGTCGGAGATGCCGTAATGCGTGAGGTCCTGCGGCTTCGTCTCGTAGATGGACATCATGGCTGTGCCCTCTGAGGTCAGGAGAAGCTCATGGAGGTCGCCGCTGAAGTTTCCGGCAGGCTTGATCTTCTTCACCACATCGTAGGATGAGTTGAGCTAATCCCGGCACGTGGTGTCAGCTGCATGTTCAGACGGGCATCGGCTCTGTTTGCCTACCATCAGATAGTATCCCTGGCCAAACGTGCCGTTGTCGCTTCCGTGCCAGAACGTAATGTAGTCGTCCCCTTTGTAGGACTGCACCTTCACGTCCATGGCCTGGCCCCATTCCGTCTGCATCCATACCAGGTTGCCGTTCTGGTCCAGCATGATCGGGCCTGGCGTGCCGACAGCCAGACCGCGCGGCTCGATAAAGGTATAGCCAGCCGCACATCGCGGGTCTGCCTTGAGAATGTTGGGCCACGGCGAAGAGCCGCTAAACGACTCGTAGCTTCTCTGGGGGTAGACGCCATAGATGCCCCAGTCGTACCAGTAGGAGTCGGCGATGCTGACCGAGGAGGCGGCAGCCCCGAGCACAAGCTGTGCTGCCATGAGCAGAACCCATCCTGCCGCCCACCTCGTCATGGGCATGTGTTGTTTGCGACCTACGGCCCGGATCGAGACATCCATCATTAGCAAAAGTGGTATATGCTACAGTCCGTCAACCGGGCGGATCGTCTACGACAGCCTTGCAGCACCAGATTCTACCGAGCTGTATTAGTATTATATTCCATACCCTGCACGGAGTACTCCGCATTACTAGTTCGCTTTGCATTGCCTCGAAAACGCGTAAGCTCCACGTTGCCCTCCAACCTTGATTTCGAACGCAATTAGGTAGTGAGATTATTAGTGGAGATATCTACGGGACGCGAAAAGGAGGACGCAGATAAGAGATCTTACATGGTACGGGAGTGGTTCTAGAAGAACGTACGAGTACGAGCTGTCCAAGAGCCATTATGGTTAATATATCGTGGCATTATTACATAACGACTTGCACGCGACCACTTTCCTTTCTCGTACACAGCAACATCGTGCGCACAACGGCTGCTTTCCCCTTTGACACCCGCAGCCTGGCAAGATACCTCGTAGCTTACTCTCCAGCTCGATTCGAGGCCTCAAAATGACGCAGCCTTTGCTGTTCCATCCCTTGCGCTCAAAAAGAGAGGCCATGCACAAACGGCTTAGTTCTGCCGATCAGGGGGGGGCCGTTCGCTCTCCACGTCACATAAAACTTGCCCTAGCCCATGTTGGAACTCTGATCCGCATCGACTGCGGCCCACACCACCTCTCCAGATCGAAGCAGATAACGAAATGGCGAATCTGGACGCAAAAAAAGCACCTCCCGAGATACGGCATCTCTCACATCCTCCATGGCTGGAGCAGCGTCCGATGTCGCCGCCCGGCTCGGCTCTCTGCTTCAGAGCTCCACGGAAAACCCTCAACATGTCCCCGGGGTCGTCCTGCAGGTGGTCGGCCGCGGTGGCAGGACAATATACTCTGGGGCAGCAGGTCTTCGAGGACTCGATTCTACCGTGCCAATGACGACGGACATTGTGTTTTGGATAGCCTCGTGCACAAAATTGATTTCTGCCGTTGCCTTGATGATCTTGGTAGAACGGGGTCTGGCCGACCTCGACTCGGCCGACCTCCTGGAAGAAGTCGTTCCTGAAATGAAAACTGTTCAGATCCTGGAGGACGGCAAGCTCAGGCCAAAGCGCAACCGGATCACTCTGAGGATGCTGATGACACATGTGAGAAGCCATGCCAGCGTAGGTGTGACCTTAGCACGCATAGCTGATATTGTCTTGGCCAGACAGCTGGATTTTCGTACTCCTTCTATCACGAGAGCCTTTGGAGAGACCACTTCCACACGGATCCATCCCGGGACGAGTTCCAGGGAGAATTCTCTGGCATACAGCAACCGCTCATATTCGAGCCGGGCACTAGCCATGACTACTCTGCAAGTTTCCGCGGCTGTCATTGCCCGATGATTCCGTGCTTACAATGCTATTTATAGATTGGGATTGACTGGGCTGGCGTCTTTATCGCCCGGCGCGCCGACACAACGCTCGAGGAGTTCTTCCGAGCCAACATATTTCAGCCCCTCGAAATGGCCAGCACTAGCTTCTCGCCCTCGGCAGAAATGCAGTCTCGGATGGCCACCTTCCATCAGCGAGGAGAGGCGTTGGTCCCGCAGTCTCATTTCTATCGTCCAGCCCGCGGAGAGACCAGAGATCACTTCCAGTCTGCCGGCGGTCAGCTGAGACCTCTTCTCCCTTCTGCATCCCCTCCTGCGTCCTTGGCTGGGCTGACTGTGCATAGCTGGGCTTCTGAGCACCGTGACCGACTACAGCCGAGTGCTGGCCATGCTGCTCAACGATGGCCTGTCGCCACACACTCACAAGAGGATCCTGGCGCGGGAGACTGTCGATCAGATGTTCCAGAACCATATTCACGAGTACTCGGAAAAATACGTGACCGGACGTCCTCACTCTGTGAGCAGGCCTGATCTTTGTGACCCCAACGATCCCACCGCAGACCCGGCAGATGCTTCTGAAACGTACGGCTGGGGCATCACAATGCTCCTTCAGGCCAGCCCGGGAGCTGCAGACACAAAGAAACTATCCAAGGGGTCAGCGACGGGCCTCTGCAACTGCTTTTGGAGTGTGGACCGAGAGAAGGGAACCGCAACTGTATGCTTCTCGCAGATCCTTCCGTTCGGCGATCCCTATGTGTATCCGCTGTGGCAGGCGGTCGAGGCTGTCACGCAGGAATGTGTCTCGGAGAGCTAGGATATCCTGAGCATAATATAAAAGAGTATCGGTCCATCAAACAGCGCATACAAGGAAATGCCGCAAAAAGTGAGAATTGGAGCGAAGATCTCTCTCGTTCCAATGTTGGTGGACTCTGTCCGTTCACCCAACTATGATATGACACTTTCCAGCACTGAGGGAGTGTCGGTAGTAGGACATCTCGGAGTTGTCGTGGCAGTGATGCCAGCTTGGCGGCGTACTCGTATAGCCTGACGCGATCTTGGGCGGCTTCTCCTCAGGTGGTATGATTGCGCCCAAGGCGGCCATGGTTCCCGCGTTGGGCCCAGCGTTGCTACGGCTGCGCTTCGATGTATCTCAACATGGAATACTCGCACCTTGGACTGATCCAGCAATGATTTAAGCATAATGCGTCGCGTCTACGGCCTAAAGCCAGCAGCCCGCTAAAAGAGCCTGCTAGAAGAGCTCTCTGTAATGCGTTGCCAGGTAAGGGACAAAGCATGATCTTTAAGAATAGGCTGATCGCACCGCAGCTATCAAGGCCTTTCAAGTCACCCATATCTGTCAAGTAGTAGGATACAGCAACGAACTGTCGGATCACCGCATTCTGCCTAGAAGCTCCGCCCAGACGAGATGGTGCTAGCGGCGGACTAATGCGCTATGGCGAAATAAGTCCCCTGTAGTGGCGCAGTTCTGCTCTTTAGTCGCCGAAGGGAGCTTATATCGACTGCACTTGAAAACTTATCACAGTAACTTTTCTTGGTGTTTTTCTTTCAGCATACGAGTGTAATCGTGTAGTTTTGATTTTAAGCGTATTATACAAATATTATAATACCACTCTCTATGTTCTTGTTGTAAATACTTCAGTTACAAAAAAGCGATGTTGTATCATCTCGCAGATGAGGGCAGCGTGACAATGTTCCGCCTTCTCTTCGGCGACAGCTCGGTGCTGCCTGTGGGGAGACTGTCCGCAGAACAAACTTTCCGCAGAAAGCATTCTTCTGACAGCCGCAGCGGCAGCCGCTGGAGACCGGAATCGGACCGGCAGCCCATCCTGGCCTACCTGCTCCGGGTCGTAAAGATCAACCGAGAACGAGGGACGAGCAGAATTTACTGTAAGCTGGGCCGGGATCCGATTTTCCAAAATGCATTGCAGGTGGCTACGGAGAAAGGATATGTCAAGACAGTGCGCCTGCTTTTGAAGAATGGAGCAAAGATGGATGCCAAGGACAAAGAGCCGGAAAACAGGGTTACATAATACTCTGTGCTGGTAGAGCTACACAGGGGCAATCCTAGACTACAACGCATAAACGGAGTAGTATCAAGATATATTGTGGCCTTGGTCGTTGCGTACAAGAAGGACAGCATCACCAAAAGCCATTCTTTGTCTTGTGAAGCACACCGATGTCGAGGCTATGTGTAAAATTAAAAAACCCCCCTTATACCCTGTTTACTACGTTAAAGTAAGCGCGGGTCCCCTCTAACGACTACTACAGTGGTTTCAACAGCTGTAAGCCGGCGCTATCCACTTCGCCAAGTTGCTACACACCTACAACAACTCTACAACGGTAAACCGGCTACTTCGAGTTGATGGTCACCCTTCAAAAGCGGCCATTTTGATCATGCATCATCGCACCTTCCCGGCCCGATGGCCAAATTGGTATTACATAAGCCGTGAAATGTCATTGTGGTCATTCGGCTCGAAATTTTTTATTTGTTTGTCGTACAGGATATTTTCCACCCTGCCACTACTTTTTCATCTGCCCTCTTTCGTCAGAATTTACTGTCTCTGCCTTTTCGAATCCCCAGTGCCCACTTGCATCGGCTGAAAGGATGGGGAAACAGAATAGAAAGCGAAAGGTGAAGGAGACTGCCAAGAAGCAAGAGCAGCTCTCGGAAAAGCGAGCTGGAAAGCAATAGCCGAATGAATTATCGTAACTAAGAAAGCTAGTTGACAATATATTTTTCTCTTGCAAAACTTTGCCTCCAGAGGTCCCGGCCGCGGTTCAGGAAATGGTTCTCCTACTTGATGCACCAAGCCAGGTGAATCCGCCATCCTCTCCACATCCACAGTCGATGGCCACCCACTCAGTACTGGCAGAGGCCGCCGACGTCGTCGTCAATGGTCCAGGTGCCGGCCATGCCGCCGACGATGGCCTCCACGTCGTCGGTGACGGTGGCGGCAGCGACCTCGGGCGTCAGCGACGGGTCGTCGGGCTTGCCAAAGAAGAAGTCGTTCTTTCCGGGGCCGCGGGCCTGGCGGCTGAGGAAGCGGCGCGCCCACTCCTCCACGGCCGGCTCGCCGGTCTCGTCGCGGGCCTGCTTGAGAAAGGCGATGAGGGCGGTGCCGCCGGTGCCCTTGAGCAGCTTCGGGTCGGCCGGCCGGGCGAGGTTGACGGGCTGCTGCGGCTGCGGCTGTGGCGGCGGCGGCTGGCGGCGCACGACGTCGGGGCTGCGCGAGCGGCTGCGGGCGACACGCTGGGCCTCGCGCGACGGCACGACAATGTAGCGGGTGACAATGGCAATGTGGCGGTCGCGCAGGGCGCGCAGCATGGACAGACAGGCGTCGTAGGCGATGGCGAGCTGGCGGTCGGCCGGGCGGGCCAGCACAAAGGGCCGGATGTTGGCGACGGCGGCAACGTCGCGCAGGAAGCGGGCGTGGGGACCGGGCATGTACTGGCGCATCTCCATGATGAAGTTGTGGCGGGGAACGGTCGAGGTCGAGGTTGCGGACCGTCCGTCCAGGGCTGCTGCCTCGCGGCTCTCGCCGGTCGGACGGTGCTCGACGCCGAGGACAATGTCAAAGAACTGGATCAGGCTGCTCTGGGCATTGCTGCCGCCGCTGTACTGGCGGTAGACGTCGCGGCCGGAGCCGTCGTCGTAGATGAGGCCGTGGGGCAGGCCGGCATCGGCCATGTTCTTGCTGCCGGCGAGAAAGGGGCGGATGCGGTGGTAGAAGACGGTGGGGTCGCAGCGCTCGTGCAGGCGCGTCAGCAGGCCGGCGAGGTCGTCGAGGCGCTCGGCAAAGGCGCAGAGGCAGGCGGTGACGGTGGCGGCGTCGTCGTCGCGGGCAGCCGCCATGGCCGCCAGCATGATGGCGATCATGGGGCCGCCGCGGGCCTCCATGGCCACGGAGACGAGGTAGAACCAGGACTCGTCGAGCGAGCCGGTCAGGGTGTTGAGCGAGGCCAGGTTCTCGAGCCGGTCGAGGCCCTCGTCGACAAAGAGCGGCTTGTAGTTCCACAGACACACGGCGGCAAAGGTGGCGACCGGCGGGACCTCGAGCCGCGCCGACACGGCCAGCAGCGGCACGGCCAGCGGCATCGGCAGCCGGTCGCTCGGCTGGTCGTCGCCCCAGACGTAGCCGTGGGCCATGAAGCACAGGATGCAGTAGGCCCGGCGCCACTCGGCGTCGTGCTCCAGGCCCGAGGTCGACAGCACCGGCAGCCGGTCGACCACGCCGCGCAGCCGTCGGCTCAGGATCAGCGCCTGCAGGTTCGCCGCCACGGCCTCCCACTTGTTGTAGTAGGGGTCCGGCAGCCGTGCCAGCGGCAGCTCGTCGGGCAGAAAGCCATGCTTGGCCGAGATGCCGTAGTCGGCCAGGACGGGGATCGGCGGCAGCATGGTGTTTGGCTGTGTTTGGCTGTGTCTCTCTGTGTCTGCCTGTGTCTCTGTGTCTGTCTGTGTCTCTGTGTCTGCCTGTCTCTGTGTCTGCCTGTGTCTCTCGGTGTTTGTCGTGTTTCGTTGTGCTTCCCTCTTTATGAATGTCTAAGTGACCGAACAGTCCTGACGCAAGGAGTATACAGAAAAAACTCTGTGATACTCCTCAGCCGTGCGAGATGCGGAATCGACCAAGACCATGGGCTTGCAGCGTGGTGAGAGCCGGTTGCAGAATGAGAAAGTCAAAAGTGTTGAGCAGCAGCGCCGAGCCGCTTTATAACAGAATCCGGAAAGGTTGGGCTTTATAATCCGCCAGCAAAACGAAGCTAGAGGGAAATAGTTTCGTTTTTTTTTCCTTCCCAGTGTCATGCACGCAAAACTCTGCCCCGTCCGCCCCGTTGTAGTCACTTGCCGCATCCTCATTTCCCCGGTGGTCCAGAGGAGAGGGGAGAGAGGGGAGATGATCGGCTCGGCATGGCTTTGCTCGTATGATGTTCGAACTGGCGTGGCTGTGAATTGCTCTCTCGCCTCTTTTTTCATTGTCGTTTTGTCCCCACTCTTTCTTTTGGGCGCCGGCACCGCTCCTCACTCGTAGCACTCCGACTGCGGCTTCTTTGGTCTGTCGTATTCTTCTGCTGGCTTCAAACATTGGCCAAAAGCTCCTTTCCTCCAGCTTTCCCACTCCATATCTGCGCATCCTCGTCCCACCTGCTTTTCCGTCGCAAATGAAATCTGACCCGTGGTCGTCGTAGCTGTGGATGACGTGGGGATCGCTTCCATCCGGCCAGTCATGATGCCGCCCAATCCATCCCGCACGCAATGCGCGCTCGTAATCGCAATGCATCTGGACGCCAGAAAAGGAAAGGTCACAAGCAAGATTTTTAGTCTTCCCCCAGGCTCCGTGATCAGCCCATCATGTGACACTTCTCCACAAAACATGTCCGTCAGATAAGATAGGGAGCACGTGCCTCGAGCCCACCCCACAGCAAGGTCCCCTCCAAGCTAGCGAGCCGCCAGCTCTCTGCTTCACTCTGCTTCGCTCTACTTTGCCCTACCTCGCTCTGCTTTCCTCTCTCACAAAAGAAGGCTGCCGCCTGCCGCCTGCCGACACGAAGATGGCCGTCCAGCAGCACGTGCTGAACTGGCTATACAGCGTCCTCACAAGCGTAACTGTTCCCGCTCGTCCATCCATCTGTCTCGTCCCCAACTGCTGACCCAATTCATATCGCATCATCCCAGGAATACCAAGACGTCAACCGCACATACAACGACGTGGCCCAGGCCCTCTCCCAGTTCCCATCCCTGTCGCCGCGGACAGACGTCCACAGTATGTCTGCTCGGTTGTCTGCTCGTCTTGCCGTTTGCCCCAATATTTGACTGACGCCCACCTCCCAGCCTTTCCCAATGGCGCCTCGGCCCTGCTCCTCCACCTCTCCGGCACCCTGCCGGCAGTCTTTCGCGGCGCCACCTACCGCTATCCCATCTCCGTCTGGGTCCCCCACGCCTACCCCCGCGAGGCGCCGCTCGTCTACGTCACGCCGACCGAGAACATGATGGTCCGTCCAGGCCAGCACGTCGACCCCCAGGGACAGGTCTATCACCCGTATCTGGTCGGCTGGTCCGAGTTTTGGGATGTGAGTGGCTGTGAATGTCTTCCGTGACGTCATAACCGCCTCACTCAACCTGCATGCTGACACCACACAGAAATCCACCATCGTCGACTTCCTCGCCATCCTGCGCGACGTCTTCGCCAAGGAGCCGCCCGTGATTGCTCGCCAATCTGCCCGTCCACCCCCTTCAGCTGTCGCCACGCCCTCTCCTCCACCCATCCCGCCCTTGCCCCAGGAGCTGGCCGCACATCACCCTGCTGTCGTTGCTCCTGCTGC
Organism: Grosmannia serpens; assembly: GCA_029299595.1. NCBI lineage: Eukaryota > Fungi > Ascomycota > Sordariomycetes > Ophiostomatales > Ophiostomataceae > Grosmannia > Grosmannia serpens. Next base: position 13,142 of record JANSMH010000002.1, read on the forward strand.
CGTCTTCCAGCCACCGCCACCGCCGCCCAAGCCCAATGCCAACGGCACCACCACCCCCACCACCAGAGACAGAGCCACGCCGTCCCCGCCTCCAATTCCACCCCATCCTCATGCTGCCACCTCAGCCACCTCCAGCTCCATCGCAGGCATGCTGCACGACGCCCGTCTCGGCTACGCTGGCTCTTCCGTCCAGACACCCCACTCGCCGTCCCCTCCTCCTCCCCCTCGACCACCCCCGGTTCCCGGCCGGCCCACGTACCAGCAGTCACCCCTTGGCCAGCAACAGCAGCAGCAACAGCAACAGCAACAGCAACAATCCTCATCAGCACAGCCTCACTCTGGCTTTACCGCCTACGACCCTCGTCAGCCAACAACGGCAGCCTACTATGCCTACGCGCAGCAGCAGCAGCAGCAACAGCATCTGGCATACGCACAGCAAGGAAGCCCACCTCCTCCATGGCAACAGCTGCAGCCCCAGCCCCAGCCCCGGCCCAAGGCTCCCCCACCCCCCGACCTCATGGACGAAGATGACAGCACTCCTTCTGCCGCTGCTGCCACCCTACCTGGAGGAGGATCTGCCCAGCAGCAACAACAACAGCAGCAGCAGCAGCAGCCAACACCACCACCACCACCGGTGCCGCCCAACCCGGAAAAAGACCTGCTGCTGCACGAGCTGGCTCGCGTGCTGGCGCAGGCCCGGACTCGCAGCCGCGACCAGAACACATCCACGCTGGCTGGGCTGCAGGCACAGCGCACCGCCATGCTCGGCGCCGCTGCCCGGCTACAGCAAGACATGTCCGACGTCGCTCAGCTGTCGGCCCTTCTCACCTCAAACACAAACATCCTCCACGAATCTCTCGCCGCCGCCGACGGCGTCATCCAGCGCGGCCACCAGACCCGCCCTCCCGCCATCGACGACCTGCTCGTCGCTCCCACCGTCGTCGCCGGCCAGCTCTACGACCTCGTCGCTGAGGAACGCGCCCTTGCCGACGCCGTCTTCATGCTCGGCCGTGCCGTCGAGCACGGCCGCATCAGCCCCGCCGTGTTTGCAAAGATGACTCGCTCCCTCGCTCGCGAGTGGTACCTCAAAAAGGCCCTCGTCCGCAAAGTCGCCCGCGGCATGGGCCTCGCTTCTGTCTGAGCTATCCGCTACGACACCCCCGTCGGAATGTATCACGCCTGCTAGAACAGACCATGCCAGCCTAAAATGAATAAACGGCTGCTTTAGTAATAATAAAGCTCGTATTAACTTGTCAAACTCTGACTAGTGCTTATGTAGTCGTCTGCCGGTCCCTAGTTGCCTCTCCTTTGTCGCTCGTTTCCCTCTTCATTCCCTTCAACGGCCAGATCTGCCTTCTGCAGCCAGAAATCTCGCCAGTAGTTCCCGTCCGACCACCTCCGGCAGACTTTTCCGGTACGACATTGGTCCTGCGTCTTGGGCGACTGATCTGGCGCCAAACCCTCAAGAGCAGTGTGCTTCGAAATCCACAACTTCGGCTGCGCCAGAGCGGGCGCAGACGGCATCCAGGCCCGGCTTCGCCCCACCTTTAGCAAGATCGGGTTTGCCAGGTCATGACCAGTGCATGGGGTCTGATCAGGGTTAAGCTTACGAGGCCACATGGCAGCCTCTTTTGCCTCGGACGCCGCGAAAGCCAGCATCCAGTGGAACGGCTGTTTTGGGCGGTAAGAGCATTTCTGGCCTTCAATGTGCCAGAAACAAGGCGCACAAGTCGAGAAGCACGGCAGGGACAGACAGCCGAACCAAGGGACCATCACGCACGGCATGCGAGATAAGATACCCTCCAGATGTGGTTCTCCTCTGTCGTCTCGTACTCATACAGTGCCTTTTCTCGTTCAATGGCTACAGACCGCCGTGATGTGCTGGCCCAGTTGGGCCACCGGGGTTGGGAAAGGGGGGGTGGTCCCACTGTCCACGAGATTCGTTCCGTTGAAGCTCTATTTTGTTAGTTTGTGAATAAAGTAATGTGACTCCTAGAGCTGTATTTTTTTTATCTTACCTTAACACGAGCTGTGAGACTCTAAAGTAGTCATCATGTGTTGAGATCCTTTTACCACTACACCAATGGTAAAAATAGGTGACCTCATACCATCCAGTCAGGCAGTAGGGTATATAGCCGGAATTCCCATTTCAACATCATGTTAGATATGTACTCTTACATATCTGCTAGAAATGGTACTACTGCAAGGATTGACTCCAACGTCTGTATTTTGGCCTGGTATCTCTGTTACTCTTAGTGCTTTTCTTTTGACAGGTTGTCTTCGTTCCCTTGGGCTTGCATCTTCAAAAAGTTGATCTCGTGGACTAACTGACGACTGCGAGCTTTGTTAACTTGGCTGAAAGAAATTGCCGACGTTTCTTCTAGAAAAAATACCATTGTTTGTGTTGTGATCGCTCACTTGTTTCTGTTCGGCGCACCTACAGCGATAACAATGGGGGATTATATATCTGTTTGGGGTTAAGAGTGTGATGGGATAGAAGAGCGTGATGGGATAGCAGACTATTGTAAGAGCGGCGATGCGTAATGGGATAGACGGTTGCAGAAGAAAAAAAGGAAAGGATGAGAGGAAGATAATTTTCTCGAGTGTAGGTAAAGACATTCCAAATGGTTTTACAAAGCAAAGAGCAGGAGCGAATTTACAACATTAGGAAGGCACGACCCGCTCCTTCAAACAAAAAAACTCCAATATTAAAGACCAGTGGACCGAGTTGAGAGAAAGTGAGACCAACAAGGTACTAGGACAGGAGCTTAAAAGCCTAAGAAATGCGTTGCCATTTGCATAAAATATCACGTCAAGCTTAAGAATAGTGATATCGCGCCCCTCCGGAACAGAGACCTCCCCGTCGCTGTTGGCCTCGAAAGAGTACAACACCCCCGACCCTATCGAAACCCGGCATCTTTCCGCGCGCCAGAGTGCACCCTACTCCGGCATGTGCTCAAACGGCTTCTCGAGATGCTCCTGGCAGAACGGCAGCTTTCCGATAGTCCAGATCTCGGTGTCCTGGCTGCTGTTAGTACCTGGGAGAATGCTATCCTCATAAAGGGCATGGCAGACTCACCGGCTTCAGGGCTTTCTTGATGTCCGAGTCCAGGGTGCCGCCCTTGATGGCAATGATGGGCGGCGCGGCTTCAGGGTCGTGGGCGATGGGCGAGCCGCACTCAGAGCAGAAGATGCGATGCACGGCCTTACCGGAGCTGCCCACGCCGGCCCAGCTCTTGGTTGGACCCTTGAGCGTGAGCTTGTCCTTCAGCACCACAGCGACCAGGGCTGGGGGGACGCGTTAGCAGGTGGGACGGAACGCGTCCGTGAGCTGCTCAGTGCTTACAATAGGTCGAACCCGTCTGGCGCTGGCAGTCGTCGCAGTGATCGTAGCCGACAAGGAGCGGCTTGTCCATGTCGACAGAGTAGGTGACGGCCTTGCAGAGGCAGTGTCCGGTGAGAACCATGATGAGAGCTTCGGTTTGGAGGAGATAGTTTGTCTTGTCCGTATAAAGATTGAATGCAAGATGTTTTGCCGAAAGTGCTGGATGGATGAGAATGGCAAGGACAGGAAACAGACGATACAGAAGCTGGATTTATATACGTGTTCCCCCTCTTAGATCTGACCAATTCCTCTTTAAATTGACAGGCGGAGCTATCGCCTTTGACCAAAGGGACGTCATACTGCCCCTCTTATCTTCCTCTCCCCTCCCTGTCCCGCATGCTCTCCATCCAACGGCCAGTCACCCGAGGTCGACAAATCGGCAGTGGCAGATACCCTTTCCCCAAAGCCATTGTCTCATGCCCGTCTTCCTATCAAGACACTCTCGCACTCGTTATCGAATTGCCCTCGCATTCGTGTAAGCATGCCTCAGTCAGCTTGCTGCGACATGTTGTACTCAGGTGGGGTTGCAGCCACAAGGCTGCACTAACGCTATTGGAGCTTTTCGTGTTGGATGATGTATTTGGAATTTGGAATTTGGTCTGCGGGGCTGAGAATCGCCTTCGGTTGCAGTTGAATTTCACTGGGCTCCACCGCACCTCCGAAGAGTAAGGAGGCCACTGCCTGCCTGCTCACGGAAAATGGTTTGCTGCAAGGCAGTATTATTCCAAATACTCGTATACACTCGTCTCGAGTGGGGATATGAATGGAATCATTTGATTAGCCATCCCACGGCAGCCTGCATGTCTTGGCCGGCATGGCTTCGCAGCGTCGAGACCGTCCCTGCCACCGCCCACGCCACCAGCAGCCGCACCGAGAGGCACTGGGCTAGAAAGACGCGGTAGGATCCAAGCGCCATCCGGTCTGCCAGAAACAGCGCCAGGACAGCGGCTCTGTAGCTCCTGCGCGTGTCGTGACCGCTCGCGCCTTGAAGGGACAGCACGAAGCCGTCCATGGCAGAGAGGCGGAAGCCGCGGAGATCGCCGGTGGACGTGTGCGATGCCGGAACCGCTGACGCCGCTGACAGCTTACCGCGCGGCCATATCATGGGACTCTCGAGGCGCTCAGGTCGCCGCCGCAGCTTCTGGATGGCCTTGAAGAAGAGGAAGTCGACCGCGCCGGTCACCTGCAGCGGCGGCCGCGGCACCCTGGTCAGGACCAGCTTCGCCAGCAGCTCCGGCTGCGACACGTCGACGGTGCAGCTCTCGCGGAGCTCGCAGAAGAGCGCCTCGACGTCGTGCGCGTAGCCCACGAATCGCGCGTAAAAGACCGGCGTCAACACCTTGATCTCTACCTCATCCACGTCCCCATCGCGCTGGCCGGCAGCCGCAGGAGAGAGAATCCGTTCCGTGGCCGCCTCGGGGATCCCGCACGGGATATACGTCACAGCCAGTGGCCGCAACGTTGACGCTGCCGAAGCTGCCTGCTCTTCCACGAGGTGGTGCAGATAGCACCGAAAGGCCGTCTCGAGGCGCCGCTCTGCCCCGTTAGCCAGGCGAGACACGCTTTCTCGCAGCGGCTCTGGTCGGAGCCAGATGTGCAGCTTCTTCTGGAAGAATAGCGCGCCCGCCTCCTTGAGCATACGCGAGAATGTCGCCAGGCCCACCCACCACGTCACCACGAAACGGACCGCTTGCCACGCTGTCAGCTCGAAAGGATCAACGGCGGGCCCGGCAGAGAACAGCCGTGCCACAATCTTTTCGTGGCCATGCGACGAACGCAGGACGATGGTCGTGTCAATCGGGCCGAGTCCTTGAGCGTCAGCAGTCGCCGGATCCAATGCTGTTATCGAATACGATCCTTTGCGGGAGTTGAAAGGCGACACATGAAAATTCTTTGCCCACGTTTGAGAGAACCTGGCCGAAAAGGATGCCGCCTTGGAGTCGCCCGCACCAGGTACAACAGAGTCTGTCAGCTTCTTGGGTCGAGACCCTGCTGGCAAATAGTATAAATGCCGCTCGCCAAACGGGTTGTTCACCTCCACAATGACGGCTGCAAGAGCCCTGTTTCCATTGTAGAGATACCAGAACGAAACAGGGTTGTATTGATAGTCAAGGAAGCGAGCTGTCGTCACCAGATATGCATGGGGATAGTTGGATGGATCCACTCCCTGTTGCTGTGAGAATTTATCCCATACAATGAAACGGTAAAGGTAGCCATACCTGAGACTGAAGGTATGTGTCTAGCTTACGGCGGAGACTTGGATGGCCAGCATCGCGTCCAAGATGATCCTTTGGGTCGACGTGGAACCACGCCTTCCTCTGCCAGAAAGACGTCTGCGGACCTGCCGAGACCAGCCGACCCGCAGTGCCTTCCCAGCTGACCGGCAGCCCGACAACAAGATGTGAAGAAGTGAAGGAGTGCTTTACTGGAAGCAACCGGGCATGTGTCGTCGTGCAGGGGTAGAAAAGTACACGGCCAGGGCCACTGCGGCTTGGCAGTGGCCGGGATTCTGCCACTGCCGCTCTCTGCCACCAACAGACAGAAGCGAGAGTAGTGGCGGCAATGAGAGCAAAGGCAGCTACGGCCCAGCTTGTATGGCATGCGTCACCGCCTTTCAGCGGGACCCAGGACCGGTCTTGCCAGAAAAGTGCATTCAGCAGAAGCAGGCCGTCAAGGTAATTGCCAAAGACACTGTAATACACGAAACTAGCTCCGATAAAGGCCAGCGGACCGAGCCAAGAAAAAACAAGACCAACAAGGTGCTGGGCCATTGCGAGATTCCTGGTGTTCTGGACCGGAGATTAAGAAGCACAAACTCGTAGTAGTTCAGAGGTATACTCAAAGTTCCCTTACGTGAGCATCCTCGCCCGTTTGCTGATCCTTTCCATTTGCTGTGCGCATCAATTCTCTGCTCACAACGTCTCTCAGACGCGCTTTGAGCAAAGTACAACGGTGGAGACATGCTGACTAACGCTCGCGCGTCCCTTAACGCCGAAGGAAAAATACGGAGGGGTTACGCCACATTTCAAGACTTTTAGTCGCCGGATTGAGTCAGTCGGCGTCCGCGTCCATGGCAAGAGCGGCCCTCTTCATACCCACAAAACTAATCCCAATCTTCTATCAGCTTCCACAGCCGCCTTTTTTCATCCAGTTCCCTCGTCAGCCTTTCTTCCATCCCCGCCATCTCTTCTCCGTTCAACAAAGCCCAAACAGCGCCCCAAGACCGCTTCAACGTCTTTTTCTCGTCACCGTCATCGTCGACAACCTCAATTCCCCTGTCCCTCCCCCTCAACCACTCGACCTTTTCCATCCTACCGCTCATCATGTCTAGCCTCGATTGGGACCACGTCACCAAGATCGGCAGCAAGAACCGCGGCGGTGCCGCCCAGCGCGAGACTGTCGTCAAGGGCCGCAGCGCCCTCAACGCCGCCCAGCGCAGCGGCAACGTCGTTGCCACCGAGAAGAAGTACGCCGCCGGCAACAGCACGTCCAAGCCGTCCGTCGAGGGCCAGCACCTGACAAAAGTCGATCGGTCCGACGACATTGTCAAGGTCAAGGTCCTCGGCAAGGACGTCGGCGCCATCATCGCCGATCGGCGAGGCAAGATGGAGCCCAAGATGTCACAGAAGGACCTCGCCGACCGCTGCAACACCAAGCAGGCTATCATCGGCGCCATGGAGCGTGGCGAGGGCCAGCCCGACCAGAAGGTGCTCGGCGCCATCGAGCGGGTGCTGAACGTGAAGCTGCGGGGCACCGACATTGGCAAGCCTAAGTTTGAGAAGAAGAAATAAGCGGCAAATCTCGCCTTCGAAACACCAAGAAGAATGGGGGGGGGGGGGTGGAAAATGGCCTTCGCTTCCCAGCCCATTCTCAATCAAGGGATATCGTCATCACGGACTGTCTTTTGTCCAGCATCACCACGTCTCCGTCCACATCCATCAACTTTGACTGTACTTTTTTTTTCGTCTGCATAACGGGTTGCCCAACCGGGTCATGCCGCGCGCGGCACGGTACAATGTGTGAGGAGGGAAATGGATGGCGGCTTTGGCTTTTTTTGTCTTTCAGCTTCTTGTCATTGGGCACTCAAGCTGCACGCTTCTGGGAACAAACACCATGGTCAACAAAATGGGGAGATGTGCTCGCTGCCATTTGCTTGTTTTGTCTATTTATTTTTGCACTCGGTCTCGGAGATGTGGCAAGCGAAACATAGATGAAATCTGGGCCTCGTCTCGGCGGTGGATTAGCATAGCGTTTAAACATCCCGCTTACGGTGGGCTAGAAAGATTTATAGCGCCTACAGCGACGGATTATATTAAGATACATAGACAATTCGATGATGATGGTGACGACGGCTTTGAGAATAGCAACTACAGTGGCACCGGTAACGCGGAAACCCAATGAAATACAGCCACCTTCGTTTACTGCCACAATCACCAGCCCAAGTCCTTCACTCGCTCATCTCGGTCCTTGTAAGATATCTTACATTCTCCCCGGCCTTGGGTAGATCAGCTCCCCAGGCAAAGTTTCCCCACGGGAAAACCGTCGTTCGCTCCCGGCTCCAATCCCATACTACCCCACAGAACCCACTCCACCACAGCAGAGCCCACATTCCAGCAATCTCCCGGTCAGGAAGTTCATACGCAACGAGGGGCGTGAGAATGGAGATTATGCCGTGGCCGGTGAGGCGTGCCTTCGGAGAAAGAAAAGACAAAAAGGGAAATAGAGAGATGGGGCACAACGGGATGAGCGAACAGACAACGGGGCATGCCAGACGGGGCGAGAAGGCGGCCAGCTTGCGTTGCCTTCCCTGGGCCAGACCGCCGCTTTTCTGCTTCGACAACCCGTCAGCCCTGACTGTGTCTGGCTGGACATCCGTGGGCCAGCCGCGCCTTTCCGTAATACGAGTACCGTGGCAGACAGGGGGTCGTGGCATGTTCTCGAAAGAGCAAACGCAAGCGCGACATTTGGCTTTGCACCAATTAGCAGTATCCAACGCATGTTGTGACCAAATTGAGAGCTGTGTTGGAGGAAGGGGGGAACGGGGGAAAAAAAATAAGATAATATATATAAATAAATATACATATACATATATAAATATGTAAAATAAAATAAAAAAGGCGTGACGAGAAACAAACATACCGAAATCACTCTGCACAAGTCAGCGACACGACAGTCAGCCAAAAGCAAAAAAAAAAAAAAAAAAAACAGCCTTAGGCGCAGGATGAGGTGGCCCAACACCCTTTCGGCTTCTCTGCCCCCCCACGCCCCTTTTCAGTCTGCTGTTTGCTCTTTGCATCTCTCCGGCTTCCTCTGCTTGCCTCTATAGTCGGTAAAGCACGACAATGCCTATAATGCCTAATAATGCCTACCAATAACGAGGAATAAGATGCCTCGTATCTACACCCCCACAAATAAATAAAAAACCTGTACATGGTATCCCCTTGGGCACGTCGCAGGTCGAGAATGTACCCCAGGAAATATAATGTGGGATTTTTATGGGTAACTCTGTTTTTTTTTCCTTGCCAATCTATGGATGGGGAGAGAAGGCAATGCCCGGGGGCCACGGAAGCTGAGGGACGTGGGCAGCTTCTCGCTGCCTCTTTCCGCACGTCTCGGCCCACGATGAAGCCGCACTGTCCTTTTGCTTGTATCTTGAAATTCGACTCACCCAACCTTGGCTTTCTCCTGTGCTCGTATTCTCCTGCTCTCCAAACTTTTCACGCAACTTGTCTATTCGGCATCCTTCTTGCTATTCCGGCTTCCAACACGCGAACTCACTGCCGTTCGCATAACCTGCTTTTCGTATCTTACCTCGTCCCACCACCCCATTTCCCTTTTCTTCCCTCTTATTTTCTTTTTTTCCCTTTTCTTCTTCTTCTCCCTCTTCCCCTTTAGTTCACTCCTATCTCAGACACCGTGTGTAGATCGACTGGGGCAATTCCTGATAGACCATACAAAGACGCCTGCTCGCTTTTCTCTCTCTCACTTGCTCCTGCCTTTCGATTTTGCATCCCAACTGCCTGCCTAGAACATTTCACCTCGACACCTCTCCTACGCTTTATAAAAAAAAACCACCCAGATCATCTCCCATCCCCATCCGCCTCTCTAGCGAATATTCCCCCGTACCCTTCCAGGACGACATCTAGGTACGGTTTGCGGCTCTCGGACTTGGCCCCCAACACTGCTGATACTATTTACAGAAAGCCAACACCTCCTCAACGCCAAGCTCTACAGACCAACATGCCGAGCCAGATCTTCGCCCCCGTTCCTGTTGCTGCTTCTCAGCGCAAAGGCCTGCAGCTTATCACATCCGCAGACCTAATCGCCAGCCTGAATGCGACTTTAGCGAAACCATCTGCTCCGAATTACAAGGGTAGTGGCACTCACCTTAGCGTTGACATGCCATTCTACACAATCTGCGAGGATGACTATACCGTACCGGCGCCTCCCCCACCGAGTCCGGTCAGCTTCCGCAGCGAGCATTGGCCTGTGGCAATGTCAGTCGCAAACAACAACAGCGTGACTCCAGTGTGCCATTGACGCTGAGGACGCCATGCTGGAGTTGCTTTGTGTTGTCACCAAAAGCATTTGCTTCGCACGTCTCTTGTTCCCTCCGCTTGGTTTTTGCGTTTAACGGCGGTTCTTGTCTTTGTCTTAGCATATTCCCATCGAGCTGTATTTGTTACAGCCCGAGTTGCGATCAAAAAATCACTGCCAAGGGTGTAACCGATGATCGTTTGGGAAACATCATCCTGGCAATACAGCATTCCCCTCGTTTCGGCTTTTTCGATTTTCTTGCGTGTACTTCTTCGAGGATTTTGTTTTACAAGGGTCACTGGGGGTTAGGTGGAGGAGGTACAAAAAAGTTTGTTTTATTAGCTCTTTCGTAAACTTCAAATGTTTACAGTTTTCCACTCAGTTCAGCGTAAAGTCATGGCCAAGAAGAGGCCAGAAAGACGGTATGCTTTTTTCAGTATGGAATGATTTTACCAAACAGCCCGCTCATCCTCGGTTAAAAATTGCGTCCCCACTGATAGAACGCCGAAAGAAGAGAAACGAAAAAAAAAAAGTCGTTTCATGGGCTCCGCGTTGCGCACTGCTGATGTATGTACAAGGGGGAATGTTTACCAATCATACAAAGTACATGCATCACCAAAAGCAGCTGTTGCGCCATTCTTTATGCATGGGCCTATTTCTTTCTTATTCGCGCTGGGTCTTGAAAACAGATAGCGCGTGCACACTACTGTAAGGCGTTTTCGCCAATATACGCGTTCTGAGACGCGACAAGGCGCGCCTGTGGGGCTCTTCAGCCTGCAGAAAGAGCGGAAATGGCCCACAGCTCAGCATCATGAAGAGCACGGTTCTTCTTTCCGTCACTTCTCTCCTTTCCCAAAAAGACTGGGCTTTGTTGTTTTTTCGTTTTGCTTCTACTATCACACTGGCTACTTCCGATTTCAGTCATTAAGAGTTTTTCAACGGTTAAGCCAATAGTCGATCCTTCCTTTCGTAACCGTTTTTTTTTCAGAGCCTTTCGGGAGTCAGCAGCAAAATGGCGCGTACTTCACGGACAGCAACAGCGCGGCCGTCCAACTCGGTCACGACTCCCGCTTCTGGCAGAAGTGTTGACAACTTTGGCCGCATCTCCAAGCGAATCGCGCCTTCCTCTACAAAAAAACCGGCAGTAACGAACGACAGCGTTGCCGAGCGGTTCCTGCAGAAGGTGCAAATCACAGTCGAGCTTCCTGCTCGGCCTCCCTCAAAACAACCATCAACATTGTCGCCTGCCTCCACTCCGAAATCACGCAAACGGCGAGCCTCAGACATCCTGCAAAACGGCGATGCATCGCAAAAGTCGGAAATATCCTCCAAGCGTGCCCGTCGCCCTGGAAACGCGAAGGCACCTTCAATTGCAACCCTTCTCTCGCAACAGAAAAGGAAGCCACTCGATGATGCTTCATCCTCATCGGACGACAGTTCTGAAAAGAACACCAGCTATCAACTCTCCCGCTTAAGTCGCCAGTCGATTTTTTCATCTTCACTAGCAACACCACCACGCTCGACATCTCCGTCTCCACAGCCACCCAGTACTGCCCGAACAACACCCTGCGAGTCAGAAACTGAATTGGAGATTTCCCCTACCACTGCTGTCCTGCCTTCCGACCTTCTTGAGCTGCTTCGCCTTCAGGCTTCCTTTGCAAAGGCGCTGACCCTGCACCACGCCCACCATGGCACCAATGCCCCTGTCGACGTCCGTGCTCTCTGCCCCAGTATAGCTCAGGCCTGGGGCAAGCGACGGGTGACATTGGAGGACATTCAGCGCTGCATTGGCGTCGTATCAAACAAGGGCGATGCCAGCACGCTCTTCCTGTCGGACTACGGACGTGGGAAAATATGTGTCGAGCTGCAGCCTACTGCAGCCTCCACAGGCACGCTCAGCAGCCAGCTCAACCAAGCCTTTGAGGCCAACCTGCGAGTCATCTGGTCTGAGGTTGCTGGCCGTGACAGTGTCGACACGAAGAAGTTCATCCAGAACCTTCCCAAAGCAGCGGTTAAGAAGTGCTCATCACTCCTGCAGACCTCGGCCTTGCGAGCGAAGGGGCAGCGGACCCTAGAAGAGCTGATGCATGGCATAGCCCTGAAAAGGCAGGAAAAGGAGGCAAAAGAGGCCTTGCTAAAGGCACCGGTGGTTGTGCAGGCACAGCCACAGACCACCCAGCAGCTGTCGGCGCAGCCGCCGTCTGTGGCTACCAACCCAGACGGCGCTCCTATGAGTCTGCTTGACCGCATCCGGTACCGCCAGATGCAGCGGACACAGCAGCAAGCATCTGGCGCCGCCCCGCCAACACCAGAGGAGCTGGAGCGGCGCGCTGCCCTGCATCGGGCGTGCGACATTGCTGAAGTGCTGTCGATGCTCTGCACTTCGTCCCGCCAACAGAACCGGGTTTCGTTTGGCATGGCTGCCATCCTCACCAAGCTCAAGGACTCACTCCGTCTGCCGATTTCACGGGAAGAAGGGGCAGCATGCGTTAGGCTCCTGGCCAAGGAGGTCGCGCCCCAGTGGATCCAGATTGTCAGCATGGGTGGCCGGGAGATTGTCATCATGTTGACGGATTTCGTGCCCAGCAAGACGGCCATGCAGAGCCGCGTTCAGAGTCTGTCCCAGTGACGGGATGCCGTATTGGAATCACGTTGGGGGAGTCAGCATTTGGAAGCGGGGAGGGATAATTGCGTACTGCTTTTAATATACCACTAAAGCTCCTGGCTTTTTACATGGCATTGCGGTTCGACCGAAGCTATTCGCTCCCGATAACTATCCGCCGCGATTCATAGTATCACTGAACTTGCATATGTACACGAAAACAAATAATATCACAATACCCCCCAACAGCCCATTGAAATTAAGTTGTCATGTGGGCATGTACTGCGCCGAATACGGCACGTGGACCAGTGCACTTTTCTTGCCTCGCACCGCTGTCTCCTTCCATCCATTGAATAACCTGCGCCTGCCATCAGCGGGTGGCTCCTTCCCTGCCGGCCTGCCCGCACCAGTGAGCAGCGCGCCCAGCAGAGAGACAGGAGGATAGGAGGACAAGAGGTAGGCGAAGGCCGGTCTACCGCAGTCTCCTGCACCAGTTTGGGCGAAATGGCAATACGCTAGCTGTATACGAAGTAGACTATAATTGCAGCCAATAATATTAGGTTATCACTTATTAGTGTTTTACAACTCCAGATTGATCTGCCAGCAGATCGTGGATGTGTGGAAAACGTTTGGCAGCTTCTGTCAGGATGTTGCCAGATAGGGAAGAGCGAGAAGAACAAGTCGACATGCAAGTGTCGCAGCGCGACGCCGCAGCTATTCGCTCTCTATTCTTCTTCCGTCGGATCCGCCTCTACAACTTAGGGGGTGTGCCAATATAAGATGTATTCTATGTGCATCGGCTACTTACGTAAACTTTTTCTCAGCTCAGACGGTCAAGGCCAACCAACGTATTTTGTAAAGGCAGACTTGTGGTGTCAACGGTGCAACCCATTTGTCTCAGGAACGCTAAAAACAAACAAGGCGGAATCAGCTGTGCGACAAACAGCGAGAGTGGAAGAGGCGGTCAGAAATAGACGGCGGAAACGCCTTCTGTCCCGCTCCTGCTGCTCAGAGCACACAGGTCGTGTTCACGTTCGGTCTGCTGCGATCACTTCTCGTCCGTGTCCAGCCCGTATGCCTTTACGGCTGTGCCTGCCCAGATCATTGCCTCGTCGTCCTCGCCCAGCGTGGCCATGTAGCACATCTGTGCCACGATGCGTCGCCACTTGTCCCAGGCGCCGGCCTCAGCTGTGCTGGTCTTTTTCTCGGTAGCAGCAGCAGGAGCAGGAGGAGAGCTTTCCTCGCCAGCGGCATCGTCATCGGTGCCTGTTGTGGCCGTCTCAGCGGCAGCGGGGAGGTCGGCGTAGCGGATCGTGCACACGGGCCAGTCGCTGCCAAACATGAGGCGCGAGGGTCCCAGGGCGGCCAGCAGGACGGCGAACCAGGCAAAGGTGGCGACGAAGAAGGCGCCGGGCGGCTGGTTGCGCAGGGCGTCGGGCATCTCGGAGAAGAGGCCGGACACCTTGACGAACACGTGGTTCGGGCTGGCCTTGCCGAGGGCGAACATGGCGTTGCGCCAGGTGGCGAAGCCGCGGTCGGCAGCCGGGTTGAGTACCGTCAGGTCGGGCTTGGCCAGGTGGTTGATGACCAGCACCACTTTTTCGGCGTCGGGCACGTCGTCGCCGTGCACGCGGTCCAGCAGCGCCTCCGTCTCCTCCATCTGGACGCGTCCGCGCCGGTGCTGGTCGATGCCCAGCTCAAAGACGAACCCGCGCCGGCCCAGCAGCCGCAGCCCGGCCACAAAGTCGTCGGCCAGCATCGTGCCGTGCGGCTTGTCCTGCACCAGATAGCGAAACCCGCGTACCCGCGGCCACGCCACCGGGCCTGCCGCTTCTTGCACCGCGTCCAGGTAGCGCTCCAGCACCTCGGGCCCGCTGTGCACCGGCGCCCACGGCACCATGGCCAGGCATCGCGCCTGCGACGAGGCGGGCGAGTCCGAGGCCGCGCCCTCGGCCTCGATGATCTGCCGCATCATCGTCACCTCGGCCAGCGGCTGCGTCCAGTCCGCGCCGCCATCGTTCACCCGGTCGCACTCCACAAAGATGTATCCCACGCACGGCGCAGGGCGGCCGTCGTCCTTGTCGCCGCTGCTGCTGCTCCCAGCCTCGACAGCCGTGCTGTTCACGGCCTCCACGTAGTCGTCGACGGCACACCGCCGTGCCAGCGTGTCCTCTGGCTTGCACCACGAAAGCTTGTCGATGTCGGCCGCCTCCCAGAGGTGGATGTGCGAGTCGATGATGAACGGCGGTGAAGATGACATGGCGGCGGTTTGTTGTCTCGGAAAATCGTACAATGCAGAAGCCCGAGACAAGATGCTGCTGAGCAGAGTGAAAAAGGAGGCGGTGGACAGAAAAGGAGCTAGAGAGGACAGCGGCGATTGTAGCTCTGGAGCTGCAAGAGCGGCGGGGTCGGTCGCTCTTGCACTTCGTGCACCACTTTGCAGTGACTTGTTTCGTGCTGATTTGTGCAGGTTTGGGCTACCCCGCTGTAAATAGGAGAACACCGGTATCGTGCCCGAAATACGGCGTCAACTGCACCAGGAAAGCAAACAGCAGCTTAAAAGCCCAACTCTGATATGTCCGCATCCGCCGCATACCTTTGCGCCCAGGCCCGAATAGCAACGGCAGCGCTATCGACGAGACTCAGACCAGGGTAGTAGATAATCGGGGCGAACAAGCGATATCACCGAAATCATACGACGCGAACACTTCTACGAGAACAATGCACCAACAGACATGTTCAATGAATAGATTCTATCGTCGTCTATCCTAAGGTTGCTACTACATTTGATATGAGACAGTGCTAAAAAGCGCTTGGGGATCTGTCTCCTTCCGTCTCCAATTTGATTTCATGGCTGGTCCAGGCGTGCTTCAAAAGCAAGACGTCTGGGTCCATGAGCTTCACAGTTCTTGGCTGGTCCTTTTCCTCTCCCAGCTCCATCAAGAAGTGGGGGAGGAAACGGTGCTTCGGCAATTGACGTAAGAGACGTGCACAAAAAGGGGCTTCTCTCAAAGAGGTGGTGACCCATTAACACACAAAAACAAAAACAAGACAACGGGGACAAAGGCGCACAGAGACCAGAAAGTCGGTGTCTCAGGGAGTTGGCGGGTCTCTGTGAGGGGCCATAGCATCGACCCAGCTTGTTATGTTTTTGTCGATTTCGACAGTCGGGGGAATGGGAAAGTCGGGCAGACATGCCTCCACGGACGTCGCTGCAGGAGAACATATGCACCGCAGAGCACCAAGGCCAGCTTAATGTTCTTTATGCAAACGGAGATTGGCATGCTTCTCCTGTCGACGTTCCGTAAGAGGTGGATGCTGTCATGCAATGAACAAAAAAAAAATAGAGCCACTTCTCGGCAACGGGCAAGGGGTGTTTCTTCTTTCCTTGGGGGTACTTTCTTTCTCTTCTTTCTTTTTGCCGCGGCTCGATAAAGGAATGAACCGAGCCGCGGCTCAACGACCGCCACAGGGTGGAGGGGGTTTCGTTCAGGGACGACTGGCAAAATGCTGGCGCCCTTTTGAGGGCCTGATTATTTTGCGCAATGCGAGCGCATGCTGTCGTCGTCCCTCACACCTCGGGGCTGCGTTTTTTATTCTTCTCCCTCTCTCTTCAGTGCATTCATGCAGCAACCACGATGCCGTTGCGGCGGGAAGAGCGCTCGACGTAGTCGTCGTCGTCCGAGGACGAGCACGAGTCCTCGTAGCCACAGCGGCTGCCGCCACAGTCGATGCGCACGCGGTCGCCCTTGCGGGTGATGCCGTAGCGCTCGCAGGTGCAGGAGCTGTAGTCGGAGCTGGGGGTCGAGTAGCCGGACACGCTGGAGTACGCGCCCTGGCTGCTGCTGTCGTCGGAGGAGTACGACAGGTCCGAGCCGCTGGTGGACAGCGGCGAGCCGCTAAGCACGCCCATGTTGGCGGTGATGCAAGCATCCTCGTCAGCGTAGGTGTCGTCGCCGTACACGATACGGACGGCGGCCTCGTCGTACTCGGCCTCGTCGATGCCAGACTTGGCCAGGTGCTCGGCGAGCTCGTCCACGTCGTAGTCGGCCGTCAGGATGTGGCGGGTGGCGTGCGGCGACTGCGGCTTGGGCGACTTGATCTGAGACACGGACAGCGGGCGACCCTTGGGGACCTCCACGTGCGAGTGGTGCTTGTCCTTGGAGGAGTGGCGGGAAGACGAGTGAGAGGACGAGTGGGACGAGGACGAGGACTTGTGGCTGCTGGACTTGGAGCTGCTGGAGCTGCTGCTGTGCTTGCTGCTGGACGACGACTTGGACGACTTGGGCACGTCGAGCACGTTCAGCTCGCGGCCGGTTGTGGGCTCCGTGGTCGACTTCTCGCTGGGGTTGTGCGAGATGTGGTAGCCGTCGATGATGTAGTAGTACCAGTAGCGCTGGCCAGCCTCGAGCGTGTTGCCCTGGAAGCGGAAGGTGCCCTTCCACGAGCCAGACTTGGACGACTTGCTATCCTTGGACAGCGGCAGCTGGCCGACGTAGTTATCCCAGGAGCCCAGAAGGTGCACGGTCTTGACGCTCGACGAGACGCGCAGAGAGAACGAAAGCTGAATGGTCGACATGATGAATCGTGAGATGACAAAAATAAATTAAATGAAAAATTGGGGCAAAGAGGAAAGATCTGAGATTAAGGCGAAGAAGCGAGAAGTGCTAAACGAATTATTTGTTCAGTGGATGAACCTTTAGAAAATATCCCAAAACCAGGTTTGTACACCGGAGATGATGCTGAGAGAAAGCAGGGAGTTTGGGCGAGCAAGCGAAAGCCAGACGATGATTTGAGGTTTTATTAAGGGGGGGTATTAACGTAGAATTGACCAGCAAAGCTACGTGTGAGGTATCGTGAAAAGGAGGTTGTGTGAAAGGTTGTTTTTTTGTGTATGATTTGATTTTGTGTATATTAACAGAGACCGGCTCTGGGAGGTAAAGAAAAGGGGGGGGGAGGGTAAAACCCGAAAAACAAAGACTGGCTTTGGAGTGTTGAGAACTTGCTGAAGAGAAAAGAAAGAAGGAAAATGACAGAGAGAGAAGGGTGGCGGCCAGATATATAAAGGTGGTGGCCAAAAATAGAGGCCCTCGATCGCACTCCTTCCTTGAACTTACACGGGAGGGGAAAAGGGAAGGAGGGGTCGAGAGGCCGGGCCTCGTTGTGGGCCCAGCTGCAGTGCCGGCGATCAACTACGGACAAACGAGAGAGAACACTGGACGGTGCAAGGGCTGGCTGCATGGGCGCTGCATGTGTGCTCAGAATAAAAAAACGCAACAGAAAACAATGCAAACGGAAAACAGTTCCAGGCCAATGAGCGACGGCAGCTCTAGGCGAAGGGCGGTTGGGTTGGTGGAGTCTTGCTGCAGGTCGATCCGGCAATATCACAAGAGAGGAGGACAGACCGAAAAAAAAGAGGTTGATCGTGATGGCAGAGGATCCCAGGCCTCTTTCCTGCACTACTGCAAGCACCGGCGGCTATGCCTGTGACGAGGGGGGATGCACGCCCGCTTCTGCCCGTCCGGACGTGATGCGTGCTATTAAAGGCAACGGGCGTCTAAAACGGCTCCGTCATTGGGTGGGTGACTGGCCTGCATGGCTTCTTGGAGGGCTGATTGGCCAGCCGCACAGGGGGATCCACACACCTAATTGCAACAATGGGCCAATAGCAACTCTGACCGGCCCATCACCACCTCGAACCCTGCAGAGACCGACAGCCTCTCGGCGTGCTTGGACAAAGGGACCGACATGGCCGTTGGCGCTGCCAATATTACATAGCACCATGTACGAGAAAAGACGAGAAAAACAATCCCGCCGATGCAAGTCCCAGGGGATGGGCACCCGGCTCCATGTCCCATATCACACGTCGTCTTGTTCACATTATTACGTTTGCAATGCAGTCTGCTCTCACCCGACGGACGCATACATTCAGGGGAGATGGAAAGTGCTCCCTCTTTTTTAACAAGCAGTTCCTACTGGCCAGCTGTTTGTGTGCTCGTCACATTGTGGCTGCAGCGAGCTAACACTGTCCACGGCATGGAAGCTGCTCGCAGGGACCCCCAGCCGGCTGCCTGCAGCTGATATCAGATAGAGACGTTGCAGCTGCCCTCTGCTGCTTTTCCGGAAGCATTGCTCAGAGCACGGCGCACGGCGCACGGCGGTGAACAGCAGTGCCATAGCAGACGGGGCCTGGAAGCCTTGTGGCATGTGGTGAAATCAGGACGAGAAGCCTGATCCCTGTACGAAAGTGCGCACATGTCTCTCTCGAGCCGGCACATGCCGGAAAACTGTTGCATGTGGACCGCCGCGCTTACGGAGTAAGCAGCTCTGCTCCATTTTCATGATGCCATTCTGCACGCGAGACGCATGTCCTTTATCCATCCATGGATGTCTTTCCTGATGCGGAACGATATTCACCGTCGACAAGCCTGCAGCGTTGGATTGGCGAGCAGTCCCAGCACGAACCTTGCACAGTCAACCTACTACTCGTATGTAGGCAAGATGGTGGAGAATTGTTTGCATCTTTTTCCTTTTCTGTTCTGCCTTCTCTGACCCATTTTGCGCCGACTTCTCTCCGGCTCTCTCACCAGGCTCTCTTTCTATTCCCCTCTTCTGTCACCGTTCAAGCTAATGCATGTCAGCACCCGGACAAAAAGTCTTGCGGGCGGGTAACTCGCTTCGCTCTTCTGGATATGCCAGGCACCCTTCGCTTCCGCCCCGCCCCCTCCCTCTCCACCACGACTTTCGGCAAGTGCGATCCTGCTTGCTGATGTTCCGTCATTGCCGTATTTCTCATCACAAGAATGCTCGTACCGTTTGTTGCTCACATGCCGCTGATCGTAACGATTGCTCCTTCCACCGCCGACATTCCAGAGTGAAAGGCACACACACCTCCCTGAAAAGGAAAGAGGTAGCAAGCAGAAGCCGATTAATTTTCGTAAGAACCCATGGTAGAATAGACGACCCGATGTAAACAAATGCGTCCTTTTGCCCTCTACAACAGCTATTCTGTGCGTTCTTCAAAACAAACATCTCACTATCTCGCGACAAGTACATCCATTGCACATTTTGGAACGAGAAAATGCTGCATGTCTTTACCAAACCAGACACGACTATCCACCGCTGCATACATTCACCGAGTAACAAAGAATATCGCTCACAGTCTCATCTTGAATCGACTCAAGCCAACTGGAGCTATCGTGATAGGCTTATTCGTGCGACAGTAGACATAGGATCACCATCCATCTCCTCAATTACAGAATCCCACCTTCGAGACCGGTTCTACAGATCGCTACAAAGT
This sequence comes from Grosmannia serpens, assembly GCA_029299595.1. Taxonomy (NCBI): domain Eukaryota; kingdom Fungi; phylum Ascomycota; class Sordariomycetes; order Ophiostomatales; family Ophiostomataceae; genus Grosmannia; species Grosmannia serpens. Next base: position 32,966 of record JANSMH010000002.1, read on the forward strand.
GCCACAGATCTAAGAAGCTTGTCTGCCGACACCTGGGCAGGAACAAGAAGCAGCAGCAGCTCATCTGAAGGCGCGCTATCCAGTGACTGGAACTGCCCGAGGGTTTTCTCCTCCCACAACATGCCGTCCAACCCACCACCGCTAAGCGTGTGCCATTTCAATACTGGCGGACGTTAGGCACCACCACTGAAGGCACATCCTACAGCTCGGCCGAATAACCTTGTTCGGAACCCCTGCATACAAGACGAGAATGCTCCTCTGGGTGCGGGTTTGAAGAGAGGCGTGGGCGTGGGAAAGAAAACAGCGCATTCCCAGGCGATAAGTGAGTTCATTGCACCCAAATATTGCTATTCTCAATGTCATTTCTCTGGAGATATATTTCGCACAGAAACAAAATGAACTAATATTCGTTCCAGCCAAGGACCCCGGCCAGCTTTCGACTAGTGCTCTGCGATCCCCGTCACAATGTCTTCCTAGTCAAAGCGTGTTGCCACCGCGACTTCCATTTGGAGACATTTCAAACAACAATTGGTGTAAGGGGGAAAGAAAAGAGCCGTCATGGCAGCAGATTGGCAACTCACACGGAGATTCAACGAGCACGGGCCCCGAATCCCAGGACGGGAGTTCTGAGGTGTCCCGGCTCCAGTCGTTCGGTACTGATTACCCCCAGCTACTTGATCCGGAGTCGACATCTTGCATGGGAAGCTTTGATTCAGGGTCCATACGGATGCAGACGGCGAGCTTAGATGAAGACAATACGTTCGCAGGGAAGCAGTCTGTTATAACAGCGGAGAATGTGAATGGCAGAAACGCTGTCCATCTAGACGCAAGCTGTGAAGCACGTGAGCCAAAAGTCACAGCTCTACCCAGACTTATGGGACCAATTCAGCCATCGCCTTCTGCGCAGTTCTTGCATAGGTCTCTCGCACTGGCTGGGTTGACCCTGCCAAGACCGCTAGCACGACATGCGGCAACGGTGCAGACGCACCTTAATGCAACATATTCAACTAAAGCCAATAATATGGATATTGAGCTCACAAGGGCACTGCTTCAATCGTCTCCTGTGGTGCCTCCTCGAAAAAGCATTCCACCTAGCACGCATGCGTCTGGTAGGGCTCGATGTGGGGGTTTCGAGACTCAAAACAACGATAATATAATACATGGCTACCAGACTCAAACATCTTCTTCTAAAGGTATCACGAGTTCGTTTCCCCGGATAAAGTCGAGCACCGTAGCGGATCTCCGGAAGGTGTTCGAGAACCCAACGGCGAAATTGGAGTCACAAACAGGTCGAACAGTACCATCGATTCAGAAAGTGCCAATCTTTCATTCACAATCAGCGCTTCTTACACCGGCGAATTCCAATACCTCTCTTTTCTTCTGCTCCAATGCCTCGAGCCATGCCCCGAATTGCGATGTGGGAACCCCGCAGAAATCGTGCGCCTTGCCAACAGACTCGGAGCGAAGCACGCCTAGGACGTCTTCTATTGCGATAGAAGCACCAGAATCTCCACTAAAAGACAGGATTCGTCTTTTTGAATCGCTGAGCCGCCTTGAAAAGAGTCCTGGTCAGTCGAATCTAACGCTTTCAAAGTGCAAGACAGAGCCAAAGGAGTCTTGGAGAAAAACAAAGACTCGCAGTATCTCAAAAGCAAAACTGAAAGCCTTTGTGCAGTCCAGGCATCGGCTTGGGGGATGGCGCCGGTTCTCCCGCTCACGGGACTCGGGTGACAGAGATGAGGTTTATTGTCAAGAGCTGCCCGACTCCCAGCAGGTCAATATTGTTTCAGCTTACGACGGGCAGGCTGAGGTACCTGGAATGCCGACTGCTGCAGTTGGACATCGCCACGTGTGGTCTTGGGGCCATGGGAACGGGGGCAAGCTGCAGTCTGGATCAGCGTTGCAGTGGCAAGGCCATACACGTCACCCATCTGGAAGCCGACACCGCATGCGAAACTGGAGCTGGAGCAGGCGGAAGCCTAGCAAAGAGGAAAAGGGGAAGGGCTTGGACGGCGGTGGAAATGCCAATGCTCATGTCATCCCCAGCGGCAGCAGAAGGGGAGGACACAGAGGCTCTTGGGACGAGGCAGAGTTTGCTGTTGCCAAAGCCAACTGCGGCCTAGAACACCCGCGACCGGTGCGTGGAGACGACGTTGACAGGTTGGTGAGCCTGTGTAAAAGCCGGAGAGGCGTTCTCTTTGGTCAGCTCAGAAGCAGCAGTCAGGGGTGAGGCCCACACGAGTTTTGTTATCATGGAGACAGTCGTTTACAGCAGTACACTAGCAGAGCAGAGAAAACGGACAAGTAATTACAGGCATATCGAAAGGCCATTGCGTTTTTTCAAGAGAATTGATAATCGTACAGATGAAACGCAGAACCCTGAAAATGCCCTCCAAATCTCGAAATAATTTGTAGGCCAAAACAGACAGCCAGGCCATTATCCCCAAGGCACCCCTAACAAATAACTTATACGCAGTTCTGGACAGAGTCGCTTCAGAGACGTAGAGGGAATGGGGCCGTCTTCCACACGCCGTGGCAGGTCGCCTCCTCTCAGCTCGTAGATTTCTCGAAGTATCTCCGCAAAACTGGTTTCTTTCTGCGGTGTCGTCGCGGCGACGTCGTCCATCCTTGCAAGATCTGCACTTTCATCTCCTCCGGCGTGATGTTGTGCCCCCGTCTGCGTCTGGAGCTGTAGTTGCTCGTGCTTCCGGACTTCGTACTCAGCGGCGAGAAAGGTTTGCCGCCATAGCCTCGCGCATCTAGCAGATCTGACGCCATTCCCGTCTTATATCTGCGCCCTTTAAGTGTTTGCATATCTTGCCATTCTCACGGTCGATTATCGCGGCCTTACTGGAGAGATCTTGTGATAAAATTTGAAGTATGCGAAAGTCAAAGAGAATATCTAATGGATTTTCCCTCCAGTTTTTAATCTTTACTTGTCGTTGCAGTGACTCTAGAGACTTTGCATGAACCGTTTTTTTAGAGAGCTGGCACAATCTCTCGTTCGCTTTGAGAAACAGTTCTGCCGGCGTGCCCCTCGGAGTCGTCGTGGTCGAATAATTGCTTTCCATAGCTGAATGAATGAATGTTAAGGAAATAAGATGAATAGAATTAAGATGAATGAAGGAAGTAAAATAAGTGAAGGAAATAGGATAAATGGTGTTGAGACATTTCCTAGAGGTTGGTCACTGACTCAGCAGACACCAGCGTAGTTCGTGTTGGGGATATTGTTGTTATTGGAGGAGAGGGTTGTGCCTTCTAATGTTGTAAATTTGCTCCTGCCTTTCACTTTAAAAGAGTTTATTAATGTCTCTTCCTACTCTCAAGAAAATTTCCTTCCTCTCCTCTTATTTCTTCTTCTCTAGGTAAGAATACCAAAGTTATAGCTCTAGGAGCTACATTACTTGTTCACAAGCTAACAAAATAGGACTTGGAGACAAGACGTGCTGGTCTAGTTCAAGAACATAGCTAAGAAGCTGTGGGGGAAGATACCACTGCTGATTTGTCGACCTCGGGTGGCCGTTGGATGGAGAGCAGACGGGTGTCAGGGAGGCAGCATGACGTTCGACGGGCTGCTCCTTATTGTCATGGCACAACTAGACATCCGCCCCGACGATGATTAAAACCCGTGTATTGTATGCAAACTTCTGTCTATAATGCGAGGAAAATGCAAGCCAAACGCTATATATGCGGAACGCGTAATTCGTACATGTCGTAGATGGGGGAGGGAGGGCAGGATCAGAGGAGACTGGAGCTGGAGAGGACGGAGGCGAAGACGGCCAGCCAGCACCACTGCGGCCAGCCGGCAACGTGCAGCCGGGCGCTGGCGCTGGCGGCGCTGGGCAGCTCCTTTTGCACGGTGGCGGTGGCAGCGTCCGAGGCAGCGGCAAGGGTGCAGCTGGCGGAGCCGCAGCTGTAGCCGGAGGGACAGCAGCCGGCAGCGGCGCCGGCGGCGGTGGTGGTGGCGGTGTCGGAGGCGCAGAGGAACCAGCCGGTGGCGCAGGTGTTGGCAGACGTGGCAGCGGCAGCGGCGGCGGCGGCGGTGGCGTCGGCGGGCACGACGATGGTGATGCCGTTGACGCCGACGACGGTGGACGACGCGGACGCGGGCGGACAGCTGGTGGTCTGGCAGTCGCGGCCGGTCTGGCAGCAGCCGCCGCCGGCGAGGGCGAGACAGGCGTAGTAGCCGATGGGGCAGTAGGAGGCGGAGGAGGCAGAAGAGGCGGGGGTGGTGACGGTGGAGGTGGTGGAGGTGGTGGAGGAGGAGTCGGGCAGGGACGTGGGCTTGACGGGAGCGACGGCGCCGGTGGTGGTGGGCGTGACGGTGGAGGTGGAGGTGGACGTCAGCGTGGTGACGCCGCCGGCGCTGGCGGTCTGGGTGACGACGACGGTGACGACGACGACGGACGGGGTGGCGGCCACGGCCACGGTCGACGTGGAGGTGACGGTGGTGGCGGCAGCGGTGGCGGTGTCGCTGCTGCTGGCGCTGCTGACGACGCAGCCGACGCCGGCACACACGTAGCCGGCGATGCAGCAGCCGCCGCCGTCGTCGACGGAGCAGGCGGTGGTGCCGTCGGCGCAGGTGGTGACGGAGCCGCTGCAGGTCTCGCCGGTCGGACAGCAGCCGACGGGGCCGAGGCCGACGTCGTCGACCTCGTAGCACGTCTCGTCCGTGGCGCAGCAGCTGTACGGATAGCCGATGCCGGCGCAGCTGGCCGTGCCGGTCGGACAGCTCCAGTCGCGGCCCTGCAGACGGGCGAGGGGGTGGACGGCGTAGCTGGCGTCCTCGTGGACGGCAAAGGGCGCAAGAAGGGCCGCCAGAGACGCGTTGGCCGTGTCGGCCGTGTCGGCCGTGTCGACTCGCACGGCCAGCGGCCGCGGACCCGGTGCTTCCCGTTGGGGCCGCGCCGGCCGGTACCGCCGGAAAAAGGACGGCATCAGCGACCGTCGGAGACTGAGACTGCTGTCGTCCGGTGTGTCGGCCTCAAAGGCCAGGTACTGCTCCGGGTAGAACTTGTCGCCCCCGTCGAGCATCTTGCGCACGGCCACCGGCACGCGCTGGTCCTGGGCTGCGACGGCCAGCGGCAGCAGCCCGAGCAGGGCTCGTCGGAGGTGCATCGGTGGAGGGGGGGGGGGAGGGCTGGCGATGCAGCTAAGCCGATTGTGACCGTCGTTTCTGACGGCTGGAAGGGGAGGCGGGAGACGGCGGGAAGCGGGAGACGACGGGAGGTGACAGGTGAGATCTGTCAAAGGAATGGTGGCGGTGGAAGAACGGAGTCAATACGAGTAGTCATGGTTGGCAGGGAAATGTCGCTGTGGGGCGATCTTATCGTTTTGTAGTTGAGAAGTTTGTCTATTCTAGCTCTAGCTCTAATACAGTGCTCACCAGAGCCCCAGCTCGCCGTGCTTTTGCGGCGTCGCAGCTGCCGTGGTCACCTGATCCGCGGTGTCACGTGCCTCGTCGGTTGACACTCTCTTTGTCTTGTTGCCCCCCCGCAGAAACGCTGCGCTGAGCAGGCCGGCCGCGACGCTGACGTTGAGGCTGTCGACGACGTCGCACCCGGAGCGGTTGGCGATGGCGACCTCGACGTCGGCGGCGCGCCGCACCGCCCGCGGCAGGCCCTCGCCCTCGCTGCCGACCACGAGGATGCAGGCGTGGCGGCCGAGGGGGTCCTGGCGCTCGACGTCCTCGAGGTCCATGGCGCGGCCGCCCGGCACGGCCGCATAGACGCGCCAGCCGGCCCTGCGCGACCGCGCCAGGAACGCCGCCGGCTCGTCGACCGACAGCAGCGCCATGGCCTCGGCCGCGCCCGCCGACGCCTTGAGCGCCACCGACGTCAGCCCGGCCGAGCTGCGCTGCGAAATGGCCACGGCGCTGACGCCCAGGAAGCTGGCCGACCGCAGGATCGCGCCCAGGTTGCCCGGATCCAGCACCTGGTCCAGCAGCAGCACCAGCGGCATCCGTCCCGCCCCGCGGCCGTAGTCGGCCGTCGCCACAAAGCTGTCCGTCCCGTTGACCTCGGCGTCCTCGCGCGACTGGTGGCCCAGCAGGACGTGGAAGCCGGGCTGGGGGGTGGGCTGGGGGGTGGGCTGAGAAGGCGTTTGTTCTGTGAGTTCTGTGGGTTCTGTGGGTTCTGTTGGTTCAGTGGGTTCTGTTGGTCCAGTGGGCTCAGTGGTGGGCTCAGTGGTGGGTTCAGCGGTCGGTTCAGCGGTCGGTTCAGCGGTCAGTTCAGCGGTCGGTTCAGTGATCGTTTCTGCGGTGAGTTCTGTAGTGACTTCCACAGTCCCTTCAGCAGCCTCAGCAGCTTCACCAGCTTCACCAGCCTCTGCAGCCTCTGCAGCCTCACCAGCCTCACCAGCCTCTGCAGCCTCTGCAGCCTCACCAACCTCTGCAGCCTCACCAGCCTCACCAGCCTCACCAGCCTCACCAGCCTCACCAGCCTCACCAGCCTCACCAGCCTCACCAGCCTCACCAGCCTCTTCTGCCGAGGATCCCTCTGCGAGAACCTCTTCACCCCCAACCATCTTCTGCCTCCCCACCCACCTCCCCAGCCCAATCACCGGCGGCTGCGGCAGCGGCGACGCCTCCAGCACATACCCGTTGTGCGGCCGTCCCTTGCTCATCTTGTCCATCAGCCGCTGTCCGCTCGGGTCCACCGTCTGCACGGTCACGCGGCGACGGCGCGCCAGCCGCTCAATCGCGTCGTCCTGCTGGCGGCCCCGGCTGTGGCGCCCGAGCTCGGCCGCCCCCTGGTAGATATACAGCTTGTACAGCTTTCGCCGCGCCGCGCGCAGGGCCGCCTCGACCACGGACCGTCCGTAGAGGAACTGCGACGCCGCCGTGGTGTAGGGGATGGACAGCAGGGTCGGAGGTTCGTCCGACGAGGCCGGTCCTTCTGCTCCGAACCTGGGCCTGTCGGGCCTGTCGAGCCTGGGCCTGTCGAACCGGGGCCTGTCGAACCGGTTGGGCCTCTCGAATCGATCGCTCCTGTCAGGCCTCTCGAACCGATCGCTTCTCTCAGGCCTCTCGAATCGATCGCTTCCCCCATACTTGTCCGACCTGTTGAACCCACCGAACCTGCCGCTTCTCTCCGGTCTGTCAGATCTGACGTCTTCGGGCTTTTCGGGCTCGCCGAGGGTGAATATGTTGCTGCCATCAAGCTTGTCCGATCCGCCGTCTCTGTCAAAACCCTCTGGCTTATCAGACCTCTCAGGTCTGTCAGATCTGTCGGGTCGGCTGAATCTGTCGCTTCTCTCAGGCCTGTTAAACCTGTCGGGTCGGCTGAACCCGCCGCCTCTCTCCGATCGGTCAAACCTGTCGGGCCTGTCGCGTCTCTCCGGCCGGTCCTGCCTGTCCGATCTGCCGTATCGCCCGGAACCATGCCGTCCGTTTTCGGATCTGCTGCCAAATCGCGCCGGCCCGCTCCTCTCGTATCTCTCCGATCTGTCGCCCCGCTCGAACCCTTCCCTCTCCGGTCCGCGTCGGCGGTCGCCGTAGCTGCTGCCGCCATTCCAGCTGCCGCCGCCGCCTTCGACCGCGGCCTCGCCTCCAGCCGTCTCCCTTTCCTTCCGTGCCAGCGCCTGCACTTCCGCCTCCAGCTCGCCCGTCTTGAGCCGGTACACCAGGCTCTTCTTGCCAAACGAGTCGTCCGGGTCAAAGAAGCGTGCCTGCCGCGACTTGGGCTCGGGCACCGGGTCCACCGTCACGTCCTTCTTGCCGCGCAGAATCTTGAACGTCGGCCGTGGCGTCGCCTCGCGCTCCCGCCTGCGCTCGCTCACGCGCGACGCCACCCGGCCGTCGTAGCCGGGCCCGCGCTGCGTCCTCTGAGCGCTGTTTCTGTAGGCGCCACGGTCACCGCCGCCGCCGCCACCGCCACCGCCATCCCGGAACGTGCGCCGCACGCCCCGGACAATGGCCGACATGGACGACTGCCGGGCATAAACGGTGCTGCTGGCCGCCGTCGCCAGCATCACGTGGCTCCGGCTGCACAGACCGCTGCTGCTGCCCAGAACCCGGGCCAGCGCAGCCGTGCGCGCCGGCAGCGCGGTGAGCGCGTGTGGCGCGGCGCTGGCGGTCATATAAAACCGCATTGCATTGTCGTTGGTTCTGGTGATGGTCTGCAGAAGCTTTCAGCAACTAAAGTGGGCTGTAAGTGTTAAAACTGTGTTAGCCTGGAAAAAATTCGATGGCCGTTTGTACGGTGCGAAAATCACCCAGTCGTTGGCACACTGTGGGAAGAGGTGTAATAGCGAGACAATACGTGCAGCTTCTCAGAAGCCACTCCATGCCTTCTTATGTTGCCACGTGACCACCCTGTGACAGATCGGCGCCTCTTGCTCCGTATTCATCAGCGCGAATTCGCCTTCCAGATAGTGGGGCACTAATCAATCACTTTATCGCGGTCGCGTCAAAAAGCGTGTACTATTTTGACAGCAGGCGCCATCCAGGCACAGCCCCAGCTTTGCGCCTTTCCCTACTCGACTTCTACCGTGCTTCCCGGCTTGGCCTCCTCGTCACAAAAGCTTCATCCCACAACAGTGATCGGCTGGCAATGTAGTCTTTAGCCCTGGTAGGGGATCCCCCCTCTCAGCCTTCTTCCTCGCCGATGTGGCCTGCTAATCGGTGCCCCCCCCCCCCCCCCCCCTTCAGATTCGCATTTCCGAAGTGGTATTACGGCGAGCAGAGAACTAGAGAGAAGTAGAGAAGAGGCAACTGGCCTGTGCCTCTTTGTTCTCTCGGCCAGATGGCTGACGACAACGAGGCCGACGACAGCGTGTCTGCCATGCTCGGCTACGACGACCCACTCTTTGGCATCGCGGCCGGCAACGATGACCAGGACGATGGTGTCGGCGGAGAGGGATTCTACGACGGGGACGGACCTGCCGCCGACTGCGACTGGATGGACATTGTCGACTTTGGCAGTCCTCGGAGCAGCTCTGATGCGCCGGTGGAGTTGGACTTGGAGCTGCAGCTGCAGCTGCTGTCGCAACTGGAACAGCCACAGCCACAGCCACAGCAACAGCCACAACTGCAGTCCGAACCGCCTGTCGAAGTCACGACCGCAATCGGAGACACAGCTGCGGCCTTGATGAGCACAGTCGAGGACGACAAGGAGCCTGCAAGAGCAGAAGACGCCGTGATGGAGAGCAGCTTGCAAGCCGACACGCCTATGCAAGACGTGGTCGACATCGACACGGAGCCTGCGGTTGTCGCCGAGACTTCGCTTGAGATGGCTCATGAGACTGTCGACGACACTGCTCCTGAAGTCGTGGATGAGGCCGTGGTCAACGACGAGCCGGCAGATCGCTCTCATGATACGACAGACGGCCACGAGAAGGACGAGCAGGACAGGCACGACGACCGTGATGACCACACCGAAAACAGCACCCTCGGCCAACTACAGGTCGTCATCGAACCGCTGCCCGCCATCCGCCGCGCCGAGTACGGGATTCCCCCGGATAGCAACTATGTCGCCTCTGTGGTGCGGAGGGCTCGAGGAAAGGACCGGTATGAGATTGAGTGCGACGACGGCGCACGACGACAGGTAAGGGCCGAATGGATGCTTTCCGTCTCTCACTTCTGCCTCACCCCCTTCTGAGCGTCCGCTCACCTATACTTCCCACTTCCGTGTCACCTGTCCCGAACTCACGTCTCATCTCCTGCTCAACAGCTGCCATTGCCTGTCTGCTTCCTTCTTCCTCCTTCCTTCTGCCTCGTCCCCTCTACCTTCTCTCCCTTCTTCCCTTTCACCTACAACAACACACAGACGTTGTCTACGCCTGTCGACATCCACTCTTTCTCATGCCAAGTGCTGCAAGAAAGCCCGTCATACACGTTTGCCAACGAGGCTCTTCAGCGTCGTCCTCTCTCGTCTTGCAGATCAGACGTCTGGCTGCTGTACGGTACGGTGCAACTGTCTGAAGTTCGCTCTGCTCCTGTAGTCCTTCCAGTGTGCTTCGCTCGCGTCATCCTCACTCCGAATCTGCCTTGTCAGAAAAATCTCATGCGTCTCGACTAACCAATCTCTTCAGGTTCACATTGGCACGCTCTTCAGCCTCCCCAACGGCCAGAGATCTCTGCATAGATTCCGGCAAAGAGAAGAAGGGACAAAGTTCTACTCCCCCAACGGCGGTCCATCCAAACGACGAAAAACACACCACCATCGCGGCGACTCTTCCGACCACGACGAAGACGACGACACGCTGCCGTCCGACATGGAACTCGAGACGAGCATCGATGGCCGCCAAGGCGACGACCGCGTGGATGATTCGGACGCTTCCGAAACGGACAACCGCGACGAGCTGACGGACTCGACGAGCGCAAACCGGCAGAGCTACGGCGACGGGCGACGCAGCCGGCGCCAGCAAGTGCGCTCGCTCGCCGAGATGGTGCAATCCGGCACGCGACACAGCTCGCGACTGACATCGACGGCCACGGCCACCGAGGACGACGAGGCCATGGCGGCGCCGTCCGGCCGGCAGCTGCGGTCGCGGCGGTCGCTGCCGGTGTCGGCCTACCGGAGGCCGGCTGGCAACGACGACGAGGCGGACGAGCTTGCGGGCGACGGCGACTTTATGCCGACGGTGCTGTCGGACATCCGGCCCGGCCAGCGGCCGCGAAGGCGCTGGGGCACAGGCCGCGGCCTGGGCAGACGACGCGGAGGAGGCGGCCGTCGTTCGATGCGCGAAGACTCGATCGAGCTGGAGGTGCGACAGCGGCCGAGCAGGGCGGTCAAGAACGTGCGCAGCATGGTGGACGGCTTCAACGCGGACGACGACGACGACGACATGCTGTACGCCGACGACGGCGACCGGACGTCCGCGGTCACGACGCCGAAAGTGGTGAGCGTCAAGGAGACGTTCCAGCCGCTGAGCGACGGCGGGGCCTTTGGCGCCGTGCACGCGCAGCTCTGCGACAGCTGTGGCGGCGGTGCCCGCGCGGCCAACAAGGGCCTCCTCATCCACTGCCAGGGCTGCTCGCTGTCCTACCACCGCGGCTGCATCGGCAACCGCAGCGCGCGCGACCACCTGGCCACCAAGATCGGCCCCGACAGCTTCGTGCTGCAGTGCCGCTTCTGCGTCGGTGTGCCCAAGGCGCGCGACCCCAGCAGCCCCGATCTCGACTGCTGCCACGTCTGTCGCCGGTCCGGCGTCGCCTGTGCCGCCTTCTCGCGCAAGAAGACGGCCAAGCAGGAGGAGAAGCTGCGTCTGGAGAACGACGGCGTCGACCCCATCACGCCCGTCGACCCGGCCCTGCTGGACCGCCCTGCCAACGTGCTCTTCCGCTGCTCGAGCTGCCGGCTGGCCTTCCACCTCGAACACCTGCCGCCACCCCCTGCTGCGGGCACGGCCGACGACGGCGCCGACGGCGCCGACGGCCTGCCTGCTGCCGACCGGCTGCGCGCCGACCGGCTGGCCGAGTACTCCATCGACTGGAAGTGCCACGAGTGTCTCGCCATGCCGGCCAAGATCGACGCCATCGTGGCCTGGCGCCCGACGGCCGGCAGGGGCAAGGAGACGGGCCAGACGCTGGCCGAATGCACCGAGGACCAGCGCGAGTACCTGGTCAAGTGGCAGGGCTTCGCGTATGCCCACTGCGTGTGGAAGCCGGGCGCCTGGGTCTGGGGCGCGACGCACTCGGCCATGCGCAGCGCGTTTGCCAAGCGCGGCGGCGAGCGCGGGCCGTCGCCCGTGTTCGACACCACGGAGGCCGTTCCCGAGGAGTATCTGCTGGCCGACGTGATCCTGTCCGTGCGCTACAAGAACGGCAGCCGGGGGAGGCAGCAGCAGTCACGTGACATTGACGACATTGACGCTGCCTGGATCAAGTTCCAGGGCCTCGGCTACGACGCCGTCGAGTGGGATGGCCCTCCGTCCCGCGACTCGGGCCGCCTCTGGGACGCGTTTGTGGCGGCCTACGACGAGTATCTCGCCGGCCGCCTCTTCCAGGTCGAGCCCAGCACGGTCATTGCCAACCGCATCCGCGAGTTCCGCAAGCGCCGGCGCTTCGAGGTGGCCGGCACCCAGCCGGCCGGCCTGACGCGCGGCACGCTGATGCCGTACCAGATGGAGGGCCTCAACTGGCTGCTGCTCAACTTCTACAAGGGCAAGAGCGTCGTGCTGGCCGACGAGATGGGCCTCGGCAAGACGGTGCAGGTGGTGGCGCTGCTGGCGGCCGTCGTGCTCGGCGAGCCGCGCTGCTGGCCCTTTCTCGTGGTCGTGCCCAACGCCACGTGCGGCAACTGGCGGCGCGAGATCAAGACGTGGGCGCCCGGCCTGCGCGTCGTCACGTACCACGGCGGCCGCGAGGCCCAGCGGCTGGCGTACGAACACGAGCTGTTCCCGGACGGGTCACGTGACATGCGCGCGCACGTGGTCATCATGTCCTACGACTCGGCGCAGGACGAGGCGACGCGCGCCCGCTTCAAGGGCATCAGCTGGGCCGGCCTGGTCGTCGACGAGGGCCAGCGGCTGAAGAACGACCAGAACCTGCTGTACCTGGCGCTGCGCGCCATGCGCATCGGCTTCCGCCTGCTGCTGACGGGCACGCCGATGCAGAACAACAAGCGCGAGCTGTTCAACCTGCTGCAGTTTGTCGACAGCAACAACAGCGCGGCCGAGCTGGACGCGCGCTACACCGACATCACGGCCGACAACCTGCCCGAGCTGCACCGGCTGATCCGGCCGTACTTTCTGCGCCGCACCAAGGCCGAGGTGCTCAAGTTCCTGCCGCCCATGGCCCAGATCATCGTGCCCGTCAGCATGACGGTCCTGCAGGAGAAGCTGTGCAAGAGCATCATGGCCAAGAACCCGGATCTGATCCGGGCCATCTTCTCCAAGACGCGACTGCGCGCGGCCGAGCGCGGCAGCCTCAACAACATCCTCATCCAGATGCGCAAGTGTCTGTGCCACCCCTTTATCTACAACGACGCCATCGAGGAGAAGGCCGTGGACGCGGCCACCATGGTGCAGAACCTGGTCGAGGCCTCGTCCAAGCTCGTGCTGCTGCGCATCATGCTGCCGAAGCTGCAGGCCCGCGGCCGCCGCGTGCTGCTCTTCAGCCAGTTCCTGCACCAGCTGGACATTGTCGAGGACTTTCTCGGCATCCTCGGCCTGCCGTACGGCCGTCTCGACGGCAGCATGTCCAGCCTGGAGAAGCAGAAGCGCATCGACGCCTTCAACGCGCCCGGCTCGCCGCTGTTTGCCTTTCTGCTGTCCACGCGCGCCGGCGGCGTCGGCATCAACCTGGCCACGGCCGACACCGTCATCATCATGGACCCGGACTTCAACCCGCACCAGGACATGCAGGCCTTCTCCCGGGCCCACCGCATCGGGCAGAAAAACCACGTGCTGTGCTTCCAGCTCGTGACCAAGGACAGCGCCGAGGAGAAGATCATGCAGGTCGGCCGCAAGAAGATGGCGCTCGACCACGCCCTGATCGAGTCCATGGACGCCGAGGACGACGCCGGCGGCGACCTCGAGTCCATTCTCAAGCACGGCGCGGTATCGCTCTTTAGCGAGCACAGCCACGCGAACCGCATCGTCTACGACGGCGCCGCGGTCGACCAGCTGCTGGACCGCGCACTGCAGGTGGACGAGGAGAAGAAGAATGCGTCGGAGCAGGAGGCAGGCGGGGCCGCGACGGAGTCGCAGTTCTCGTTTGCGCGCGTGTGGGCGTACGAGACAGGCTCTCTGGCCGCGGCCGACATCGAGATGGGCGAACGGGGCGACGCGGGCGATGTCGGCGGTGCTGCTTCTGCGGCGGACGAGGCGGCGATGGTGGGCGTGTGGGACAAGATTATCAAGGAGCGCGAGGCCGAAGCGGCACGTCTGGCCGCGGCCAACAAAGAGAAGCTCGGCCGCGGCCAGCGGCGCACAAACGTGACGTACGCAGCTCCCCAGTACGACGAGGGCCCAGACGCGCGGGGCCTGCAGAGCGACGAGGAGCACGACGGAAAAGATGACGACGACGGTGATGCCGAGTTCAAGGCGGAACGAGAGGCGGCTTCCTCGAGCGACGACGACGAGGCCGGCGAAGTGTCGGGAACGGATGCCGGCGGGCCGTCTGGTAATGTGGCCGCCGACGGCAGCAGCTCGACGGCCCGCAAGAAGCGCGCAAGGAAGGCGAAAGGTACGGCCACGAGCACTCCCCGAAAGAAAGCAATGCCCAGAAAGGCCACTCCCAAGTCCAGCCCGAAGAAGACAAAGACCACAGAGACACCCCCGAAGGCCACACCCAAGCGGGCAATGACCGGAAGAGCGAGCACGCCGCGCAAGGCGAAGACGGCGGGGCAGGTGCAGAAGCAGCCAAGGCAGACGCCGATCAAGATGACGACGCCCAGGAGGGAGCGGCCGGCCAAGGTGCCGGCCAGCGGGGGCCGAAAGACAAAGGCCGCTGCAGCGGCGCCGGGAGAGTCTCCGCGGAAGAAGGCCCGGGTGGAAGACGACGCCGGGGGCGTGTCGGCATGGTGGTCGTCGCAGCGGTCGTCGCCGGCGCGGTCTCTGATGGCGCTGTCCATCTCGTCGAACCAAACGCTCTGTTCTGATACTGACACGACGATTTCGCAGCAGACGGCACCCCCGCAGGAGAAGCCGCCCCGGCAGCAGAAGAAGTCGTCGACGGCACGGCCACGCCTGAATCCGCTGGAGCGGCTGATGAGGCGGTCGCAAGACGACCACGGCGACGAAAAGCAGCGAAAGCGGGTGATGACGGACGCGGTGGCAAGAGTGGCGGCCGCGTCTCGCGAGCAAGTCTCCCAGCGCCACCGCAACAGCAGCAGCAGCAGCAACAAGGCCTACAAAATGGCGTGCACGGCATCGATCAGCCTGGCCGACGAAGCCAGCCGTGGGAAGACGGCCACGGACCTGCATGGCCCGACCGAATAGCCAGCGACCTCGCAACACAGCCATGGGTGCCGACAGAGTCGCCAGGACAGCCTCCTGCCCTTCGTCCGCCTCGGTACAGCGGACCTCCGCGGAAAGCTGGTCCGGCTTGGCCTGTCGATTCTCGGCGTCCGCCAGACGGGCGCAACGCACAAGGGGCGGACCTCGCGCTGCACAGCGAGGTGGACGTGCGGCTGGCACTGGACGTGTTGCGGCCATCGCGGCCACAAGAGGCGATGCCGCTGCGGGAGGCGTTGTTTGAGAGGTTGATGAACTTTGCGCATGAAAAGCAGCGATGATTTTGGGGTTTGTGCACTTGACCTGACAGCGGCGCAGAGGATGGAGCAGACGGCACCGGCATAAAGCAGAAGGAGCTACGGAGTACTGTGGGGAAGGAGCCGCCTGCAGGCAGTACAGACAGGGATGACGTCATCAACGTAGACAAACTCTGAATCGTCGATATTGTAACAGACGACCTATCCAAGTAGCTTTCCCAGCCTATAAGAACACATTCAATCCATACTTTTTGCAGTCATGACGTTTCGTAGTGGCGGACGCAGCAGGCGCGGACGATCAGGGCCGGTCCAGGGTGGAGTGCAGGGTGTGCTGCTTCATGAGGGAGACGCAGACGAGGCCGAGGAGGGCGAGGGCGAGGCCGGTGAACCAGACGCCACGGAAGGCGTCCATGAAGCAGTGGATGACGGGGTCGTGCCAGCCGGGGGGGAGGCGGCGCAGCTCGGCGAGGTCGTCGCAGATGCGGGCGATCTCGGCGGCAGCGCCGGGCAGGTGGCCGAGACGGGACCAGAGGCGGGCGCGGAGGATGTTCTGGTAGACGGCGGAGGCGACGGTGAGGCCGAGGGTGGCGCCGACGGCGCGGAAGGCGTAGGTGGCGGAGGTGATGACGGCCTGGCGGGAGTGGGCGACGGCGGCGATGCAGGCGAGGAGGGTGACGGTGAGCATGGCGCCGTAGCTGCCGCCGATGAGGAAGAGGGCGGCAAAGGGGGTCCAGACGGGCGAGTCGGGCGCGGCGAGGCCGCCGAGGGCGGCGAGGGCGAAGCCGGCGACGAAGACGAGCAGGACGGCGACGGCGAGGCCGAGGTAGCGGCCGGTGTGCTTCATGATGAGGCCGCTGCCGACGGAGGCGACGGCGACGCCGAGCGAGGAGCAGAGCAGGCGGAGGCCGGCGTCGGCGGCGGAGAAGCCGCAGACCTGCAGGTAGAGCGGGACGTAGAAGATGGCCATGAGCATGGCGGCGGTGCAGACGAGGTTGGCGAGGCAGGCGGCGAGCACGGTGCGGCGGACGACGAGGCGGACGGGGATGATGGGGTGGCGGGCGTGGTCGGCCTCCCAGACGACAAAGGCGGCAAAGGCGACGAGCGAGAGCGGCAGGGCGACGAGGACGAGGGGGTGGGACCAGGGCACGACGTTGCCGCCGGCGTTGAGGCCGAGCAGGAGGAGGACGAGGAAGGCGACGAGGAGGCCGGCGCCGGGAAAGTCGATGAGGGAGAGGGTGGCTGTCGGAGTGGCTGTCGAAGTGGCCGTCGAGGGGGTCGATGTCGAGGGGGCCGATTCGGCTGCCGATGCCGACGTCGCCCTCGGCACCCGCACCAACACGCCCACCAGCACGGCCGACACCAGCGAGACCGGCACCTGGGCGAAAAAGGCGAGCCGCCAGCCGCCGTAGGGCCGGTCGGCCCAGACCTGCTCGGCCAGGCCGCCGAGCACGGCGCCGAGCATGGCGCCGGCCGAGTAGGCAATGTTGCCGACGCCCTGCACGACGCCGCGGCGGCGCAGCGGCACCAGGTCCGAGGCCAGGAAGGTCGAGATGGACATGAGCCCGCCGCCGCCGATGCCGGCCACGGCCCGGCCGACCAGCAGCGTGCCGGCATCGCCGGCCAGGCCGCACATCAGGTTGCCGGCCGCAAACAGCAGGTTGCTGAACACCAGCCCCGGCCCGCGGCCCACCACGTCCGTCACCCGCCCCGACACCGGCTGGCACGCCGCGTTGGCCACCAGGTACGCCGACGCCACCCACGACAGCAGGCTCAGCGACTGGAACGCGCTCGCAATCGGCGCCGACAGCGTCGCGATCACGCTCGCGTCCGCCGCCCCCACAAACACGCCCACGTACGCCGTGCCCAGGATCAGCACGATCCGCCCCGTGGACATGGCCGCCGCCGCCGCCGGCGCCGCCAGCCCCCCGCCCTGCTCGCCATCCTCAGCCACGCCCTCGTCCTCGAGCCTGTCCGCCGCCTCTGCCGCCGCTGACGACGACGCAAACGACGGCTCCACCGCCGTGCTCGACCCCGACGACGACCCGCTGCCGTCGCCGTCGCCCGCCTTGCTCACCAGCGGCGTCCTCTCGTCCGCCACGACTGTCGTCATTCTTGGCAATGGTAGAGGCAACAATACCCGAAAAGAAGAAGCTCGCCAAGAAGAAGCTCACCGAGTCGAAATCGCACACACAACCGTGGAAGGAACCAGATGTGCCTTGCTTTGGAAAGCACGATGCCGCCGGCGTGGTCCAAGCGCGACCGATAAGCGTCCCAGATAAGACTGCCCTCGTGTTAGTCCATTCGTACGGGAACATATTGCTTATGTAATCACCTCGTACCGCGGGGCCGGAGTGCTGCCTCGTCCCGCTGTGGCTGAGGCGAGTGGGGCTACGAGCCGGCCATAGCAACGGCCCAGCAACAGTTACGAGCTACAGAGCGCTGCACAGCCCGCCGCTCCCGGCACACCCGTCCCCACTTGGCGCTGTGGCGGAGCTGCTGGGCGGCCTTCAGTGCGGCTGACAGCCTGTCAGCAGCATAAGCAGGCGACTCCCCCAGGGCCATCGGCGCTCTATGGAGCCCTGAAAGAAACACTCGTATTTTGGAAAACGAAGAGAGAGAGAGAAAAACACGACAGCAACGCAGGCCGACGCGCGTATCCTCCTCCTCCCGGCTCTCTCCCATGATCCTCAGCTTCTGCTTCTCACCTTCATAGCGACTGCTTCCCCATCTGCCACCCGTCCCGCGTCCTCTTCCATTTCGCTTCCCGGCCAACTCTTCGATTTGCCTGATTTGGGTTACCGGCAAGTTTTGTTTGGAATCCTTCTGGCTCCCTCCCCCCCCCCCTCCTGCGCAAACAGACCAGAGACAACAGCCTCTTGCGCCCATATCTTGCGCTCCCGCATCCCGCCCAGAACCGGTTTCTGCTGCTTCTTCCAGCATCGACCTCTGCGCCCGCCACCACCGACTGCCCGGCTTCCGCCTGCCCTCCAACCCCTCCGTCTCCGTTTCCTCAGCAGCCCGCCCACCATGTTCGAAGAGTTCGAAATAAATACAGAACGGATCCCGCTCTACAAGCTGATCGTCCACATCCTCCAGATCGTCCTCTCCTTTGTCTGCTGGTGTCTCGCCATCGCCGTCTTCCGCTCCAAAGATGCCACCATGAACGGCCAGAACGGCTGGGCCTTTGCCGTGGTATGTAGACGTGGCCACGAGCTGTGCCTCACTCGCACGTTGCGGCGGGCTAACCTCCCCAACAGTGCTTCCTGTCCATACCAGCCTGGATCTACCTCATCGGCGCTCCGCGCTTCCCGCGCACCCGCCGCTTTGCCGAGCCCCATGTCATGGTCGCCGTCGACTCCATCTACTGCATCTTCTGGCTGTCGGCCTTTGCCGCCCAGGCCGCCTACAACACGGCCGGCAAGTGTGGCGACGGCTGCCGCATCAGCAAGGCCATTGTGGCGCTGGGCGTCTTTAACACGTAAGTCCTCCCCTCTTCGCTTCGGCCCCCCCTTCCCCTCTCGCTCACGCCGTCCAGCCTCTTCTTTGGCGTCACCACCTTTATCAGCATCTACACCCTCAAGTACTACCAGTTCAACGGCCACCTGCCCGGCTACGACCGCATGGGCGGCCCGCAGAACACCCAGAACATCGACCCCGACATGGCTGCCTTCTCGACCGCCCCCATGGGCGAGGAGCCGTACGCCCGCCTCAACGACATGGACAACGACCGCGACCACGACAACGACAACGATCACGACCACGACCACGAGGAGTACCGCAGCGACCTGGGCGGCGGCTACGGCGGCGCCAGCAGCCAGCTCGACACCAGCTACGGCGGCGCCGGCAGCCAGCTCGACACCAGCTACGGCGGCGCCATCCCCAGCAGCGTCGCCGGCAGCAGCGGCTACGGCAACCCCAACAGCACCTACGTCAGCTACCTGGACCCGGGCCGGCACCAGCTCGCCGGCGGCAGCTCCATCAGCGGCATCAGCTCCAGCGACCCCTTTGACGACGGCCGCACCGTCTCCACCGGCGCCCTGCGTCCGGCGGCGAGTGCCGCGTCGCTCAGCTCCGTCGGAGCCCCGTCCAGCTACATGTCGCCCACGGTGCACGACGCCTACGACGAGGACCACGGCCGGCCCATGCGCTTTCCCGAGGCGGATTACGACCGCAACTGAGCGTCCCACAATCGAATGATACCCTTGTCGAGTGGAAGCATGAAGAGATGAGAGAAGGAAAGAGAGAGGGAGAGAGGGGGGGAGAGAGAGAGAGGGAGAGGCAGAGAGAAAAAGGGAGAAAGAGAGGGAGAGACAGAAAGAAAGAGAGAGGGAGAGAGAGAGAGAGAGAGAGAGAGACAGACTAGCGGGTCTGTTCGCTCTTGGAGATTGCCTGCTGCGTGTGCAGTCTTGGCACTGTTGTTACTTCCTCTGGGACTTGACCATTCTGTTGGGGCGGGGAAAGGCGTTGGAACAGGACTACAGAGACATCTGAGTGTGTTTTTTGCGCTTTCTGGCTTATTTATCATTGGTAGCCTTCCCATGTGTGTTATGTATGTACGGCTTTGCATGTTGCTGGGGCGGGCTCTGTCTTATTTCAAGAATGAAGATCTGAACATCTAAACAGTGGAAGATGCATTTGCCGCAGATGGACACGGACACGGACGCGGGCTCGTCGGCTTGTCCGGGTGCCAATCCCAACAGAAACGTGATATCTTGCGTCTTGGCCCTCTCGCGTATCCCCCTTCAAGGACCCTCCCAAACGCCATTTCGCCATGAAAAATGTGCATGCAGACCTGCTTTTTGTTTCCCCCCGGTCCTCGTGCTCACGCCGTCACCGCCTTGCCGGTGGCCCGGAAGCTGGCCAGCCGCCGGCCGAGGTCGGCTGCGGTGCGCTGCATGGGGTTGTGGCGGCGGTCGCGGGCGATGGCGGCGAGCGTGGCCTCGTCCGGCTCGGCCGTGCCGTAGCGGTCGACGATGCGCTGCAGCCACGAGCGTTCGCCCTGGCTCTGATGGCGCACGTGGTGGGGGCCGACGGGCTGGCGGGCCATGGCCTCTAGGGCGGCGACGACGGGCGTGGAGGCGGAGGTGGTGGTGGTGGTGGTGGTGGTGGTCGTCGTCGTCGTCGTCGTCGTCGGCGCATCGCCGTCGAAGCCGGCCCACTCCTCCTGGTCCTCCATGACGTTGAGCAGGTCGTCAATGGGCCGCAGCGGGTTGGATGCCGCTGCCGATGCCGATGCCGCCGCCTTGGCCTCGTCGACGTCCCGCACGATGCGCAGGATCTTGCCGTCGGCGTCGCGCTCCACGCGGACCTCGCGCACGCCGCCGGCCGCCGCCGCCTTGGCCGCCGCCGACGAGGCTGCCGCCGCCGCCGCCAAGCCGCCCTGCAGCAGCCCCGCCTGGCCGTGGATGCGCAGCAGGTCGACCGTCTGGGCCGCCGCCGCCGCCACCGCCGCCCGCGCCGCCACCACGTCCGTCCCCAGCCGCTCCACGCCGCCCGCCGGGTTGTGCAGCCGGCCCATCAGGCCCAGCCGCCGGTAGTTCTGGCTCAGCGTCTGCTTCTTGTCCCTGCATACAGGTCAGGCACCGATCAGACCGGACTCGGACGCAAAGCCCACACACGGCACCACTCACCAGTTCTCGGCCACAATCGCGTTGCCCGTCGGGTTCAGAGGCCGCTTGCGCGAGTTGTGCGTCCGCACCACCGCCCGCGACGACCGGCTCTTGCGCTTCTGCCGAATGTTGCTGCCCATCGTGTATGCGTGACCTGGTCGGCTGGCCGATGGCGGATGGCAACTTGGTTGATGCTGGGAAGCACTGCTGGTTCCGATGGGGCGAAGAAAAAAAAAGATACTATCAATTTTTGTTATCTCTATCTTATCTATGTTATCGGCACGTGATCGGTAAGATATGTAGTTGCTTACTAATCACTCACCACACCTTGACATCCTACCGGCTGCTCATCGCTTCGCCACCCAACTGTCGTCTTGCATTTCTCGTCCTCTTTCCTGCCGTGCCGATGCATGCTTCCCTCCGAAACGCCGACCGCCCGGCCAGCGTCCATACGGACCGGGTAATTCTAGAAATAAACAGAAACATGACCAGAGCAAACAAAGCCCGCTATCCTTCCCTCAGCTGTCCCTCGCTCATTGTCGACGCACCCCCTTCGGGTGCTCCCAGCTGCTGCCGCTGCATCTGCCGCTGCAGCTGAGCCATGTAGGGGTTGCGGCCCGTTCGCCGCAGCCGGTGCGGTGCCAGGCCGCCGCCGTCCTCAAACGGGTATTGGGCCTCTGGCTCGACGCCTCCAGCCGCCTCGCCCTCGGCCCCGACGGCGCTGCCCATCCTGCTCTTTCCCTTGCCCTTGCCCTTGCCCTTGCCCTTGCTGCGGGCAGCCGCCTGCGTCTTCCGCGTCCGCGTCGACGTGCCGCCGTTCTGCAGCGCCTCGGCCAGCCGCTGCTGCGCCTCGTGGCGCCGCTGCAGCAGCTCCCGCTCAAAGCCGGCCATGGTCTCCGAGTCGTCGTCGTCGTCGTCGTCGTCTTCGTCCGCGTCTGCGTCTTCGTCCTCGTCATCCACCAAATCGCCGTCGCCGTCGCCGTCGCCGTCACCATCCTCCATGGCGTTGCTGTTCTTGGCACTGCCGCTGCGACCGCCTCCCGGCAGCTGCAGCACGTGACGGCCGGTGGTCATCTCGGCCAGGGCCGTGTTGAGCAGCTCGGTGGCGATGGGGTCCTGCGGCCGCACGGCCAGCGCCTCGTGCAGGACCACGGTGGCGTCGTCGGGCCGGCCGCGCTCGAGGTGGATGAGGCCCTGGGCGCAGAAGACGGCCGGGTTCTTGCCGCCCAGCCGCAGGACCTCGTCAAACTGGTCGAGGGCCTCGCGGAAGAGCCGCATGCGGCGGTAGGCGTGGCCGAGATTGGTGCGGGCGCTCAGCCAGGCCTGCGGGTCGCAGTCCATGTCGTCGGCCACCTCGAGGGCCTTGCGGAAGAGCGTGGCGGCGTCGCGCGGCCGGTCCTGGTGGTAGCACACGACGCCCATCTCGTTGAGCAGCAGCGGGTCCTCGCGGCAGAGCCCGTAGGCCGTCTTGAGAAACTCCTCGGCCACGGCCATGTTGTTCATGGCGTGGTGCTGCATGCCCAGAAACACCTGCGGCAGATGCGTGCCGGTGAAGAGCCGGGCCGCCGTCGAGTAGGCCGAGATGGCCTGGTCGTGCTCGCCCTCGGCCGCAAACGTGTGCGCGAAGCCGATCCACGCCGGCCCGTAGTGCGCGTCCATCATGCTGGCCTTGCTAAAGTAGCGCCGCGCCTCGGCGATGCGGTCCGTCGCGAAATAGTACACGCCCACCGCCAGCCACGTGCACGGCTCCTCCGGGTGCTGGTCGGCCAGGTCGTGGGCCACCAGGAAGAGCACGTTCTTCATGCGCAGCTCAAACAGACACGCCAGGTGCAGCGGGTACGCCCCAAAGTTGTAGCGGTCCTCCTCCAGCACCGCGCTCGTCAGCGCCAGCGCGTCTTCGTACCGGCACTGCGTGTAGGCCAGGTCGGCCCGGGCCAGCAGCAGGTCCGCGTTGCTGCCCAGCCGGTAGTGCGTGGCCAGACACTCGGCCGCCGTCGCAAAGCCCTCCGGGTTGCGGTACTTGGACAGCCGCGTGCTGTACAGCATCCGCGTGAAGTCCGCGGCCTCCTGCGCCGCGTCGACGTCGCCGCTGCCGTCGGCCTCGCCGCCCGTGCCCGTGCCCGTGCCCGTGCCCACCGTGATGCTGTCAAAGTTGAGCGACTGCAGAAAGTCCCACTCCTCGTCCGGCGCCATCAGCGCGTTCTTGGTCAGCTGCTGGAACGCCTCGAAGCACTGCACGTCGATCCGCACCGCGTCCTTGTAGCACTCCTTGGCCCGGTCAAACACGTTCTGCTTCGCGTAGCAGATCCCGCGCAGGTAGCACATCCCGGCCTCGTACCGCCGGTTCGATGCCTCTGCCGCCGCCGCCTCCGCCTCTGCGCTGTTGACGCTCGCTGCTGCCGCCACCGCTGCTGCTGCTGCTGCTGCTGCTGCTGCTGCTGATGCTGCTGATGCTGCTGCTGCTGATGCTGCCGTTGTGCCTCCTCCTGCTCTGCGCCCGCCCTGGCCTCCACCCCTTGTCGATGCCGTCGACAGCGGGGCCGCCACCTTGCCCCCGGCGAGCCCCGTCTTCCTGCCGTTCATGGCGCTGCCGCTCCGCCCGCTGCTGCCCGCTGCTGCCCCGCCCGCCGCCCCGCCGCCCGTCGCCTTGCGCTTGTTGGCCGACGTCGGGATCAGATGCGTCGGGTTGCGCTCGCCCAGCACCGCCAGCGCGTCGTCGAAACGGGACTGCTTGATCAGGCAGTGCGCTGCCAGATACCGGCACGACGCGTTGCGCGCAATCAGGTCCGACTTGGACAGCAGGGCCTGTGCGCGCGTGTAGTTGCCCATGGCAAAGTGCACCTGTGCCAGCCAGAAGGCATCCTTGTCGTCACCTGCTCCATCAGCAACAAGGAAACAGAACGAAAGAAGGGAAAGAAGGACATGTGCGCAGAGATCTCACCTGTGAGAGCCAGCAGCTTGTCCCCAACAAAGATGGCCGACTCGTACTGCGCCTTGTTGAGCGCATCCTGCCGCCAGTCGCGCAGGTAGGTCTCCATCGTGGGCGCGTGGTAGGAGATGGAAGCGGGAGGCTGCATCCACGATGCCGCCTGTCGTTTTGCCGTTATTTGTTCAGCGGCAGACGCGTCTCCACTTTTACGGTCAACCCCACTGGTGCGCTACTATGTAAGAGCACGTGCACGTGACTTGCCGCCATCCATCCATTCCCACCAGCTGTCAAACCAATCTTCAAATCATTCTCATTCTTCTACATAAATGCAATATGTACCAAAACGTTTCGCTGCCTGGTTTTACCTCATATACCGGTTCCCTGTTTTCTCTGACAACCCCCCCTCCCCCCTCCCCCCTCCCCCCTCCCCCCCCTCCTCCACACATCATACCAGCCGCCAGACGCCGCCATCCGACTCGATGCGCACCTCCCGCTTCTCGTCGATGCTCCGACGGCCGGCCTCCAGGATGGCCGTGGTAGCAATGGTGTTGGCCAGAGTCGGTAGGCCCTTGGCGTCCAGGTCGGCCGGCTTGGCGGTGCCGTCGTTGACAGAGCGGCAGCCGTCGACAAACTTGTCAAAGGAGATGTAGCCGTAGCCCGTCTGGCCGTTGAAGTTGCCGTCCTCGTCGGGGGCATAGCGCATGTAGAAGGGGTTGTACCACACCAGCTGGCCGGCGCTGTCGTCGGCCACGTCGTAGCCGCGCTTGGCCTGGTTGATGCGCACCTCGCCGTCGCGCGCCAGGTAGTGGAAGTACTGGTTGGAGTGCACGCCGGCGCGCTGCGGCGCCGTCCACGAGGCCGTGTACACGGCCGTGCCCTGCTTGGCCGGCTCGTCCCTCTTCTGCCAGCGCACCAGCAGCGTGATGGTGTCTTCGGTCTGCGGGGCGCAGCCCAGCTGCGTGGCCACGCCCGTCGAGGCCGAGCCCGTCACGGCCACGGGCACGTAGCCCAGCGGCGACACCATGGAGTCGCAAATGTCAATGTGGTGGCTGTTGAGGTAGTAGGAAATGTCCGACTCGACCCCGGCCCAAGCCTTGAACGTCTCGAGTTGGAACTTGGGCTGCGACATGTAGCTGTAAAAGTAGTTGAACTCGCCCAGCTTCTGCGCCCGGAACCGCGCGTCCGCGTACGCCGGGTCGTAGCGCTTGTGGTGCTCAATGTACACGTACACGCCCTTTTTCCGCGCCGCCTCGATCAGCGCCGTGTGGTGCTGCAGTGTCATGACCGCCGGCTTGGTGATCATCACGTGGATGCCGCGCTCGATGGCGTACAGCGCGATCGGGAAGTGCGTCGGGTCCGGCGTGAAGATGGTGATGGCGTCGCCCGCCTTCAGCGCGTCAATGGCCGTCTTGTAGGCCTCCGGGTCGCGCACGCCGTCGGCCGGGAACGACGCGAACGACGTGTCGAGGCCGTTGTACACCTCGGTGATGTTCTTGTGCAGATGTTCCCCTGCGCCCGGTCGCCGTCAGCACCAGGTCACCGCTGCTGTCTAGTCGGTACTCGTACTCACGAATGGCCGGGAACTTGGACCCGCTGGTGCCCACCATCGACAGGTTGCCGACCTTTCCTCGTCGCCGCAGATCGAACAGGCTCAGGCCGACAACGCCCACCTTCTTGTCCGACTCGGAAGCGCCGCCGGCCACGAAGCCGGTGGTATACTCGCCGGTGCCGACCTAGAGAGAGAGCCGTGTCAGGATCTGGAAGGAAACACGAGAAACAGAGGACACTTACCATCAACACGTTTAATGGCGCCATTTCGAGCTTCTGGATGTGGTCAGGAAAATAACAACAAAGTCAGTCAGCACGACAGGAAGAGGCCGACTCTTTCGTAAAGATATTGTCAAGTTGGAGAGACGTATTACGAGAGGCTCCCGCGAGAAGGGAAGAGAAAGTCAAAGTCGATCTGAAGCAGTTATTGCATCTTCGTCTTGTCGTCCTGTCGGAGCTACCCAAGCGGGAAGCTATACAGCTTAGTGTCCGGAAAAAATACAGCACAGCGGGGTAGGAGGTCGAGTTCGGACTAAAGAGGTCCGTCAAACGGCCGGCAGCTCTCCAAGAGCGCTATTTGTCAGACCAGATGGGAACTGTCAGCGAGTTTGCTACGCAAAGCACGAGCAGTCTCATGCAACAACTGGCATTAATTCTCTTACGATCCAGCCTATCCAGCCCGGCCGCCTGTTCTTTCCCTTTCTTTCTCAGATGTCAGGACTACATAGCAAGATCGGTGGGGGGACGGTGCCCCAGAATAGCCGGAAGGAGCGGCCGCAGGTCCCACCCCACGCTTCTGGCGTCATATCTCACAACCCTCCAAGAACAGCCAGGGCTGCCCCGCACTCGTGCCGAGCTGCACAGGCCCCTGACTCGAGCATTGCAGACTGCGCAATGGCAGTGGCAGATGGAGGACGAGGCGAGCACCGAGCAAATTGTCCTCCAGCTCGTCCTGGGCCTGCTACAGCTGGCCCTCTCTGTCAATGCGCGTACTTTGTACGGAGTACACACCACCCGTTAGCGGAGCGTGGGGTTTGCTGGTGGAGTGCCAGACGCTGGCCGTCGTGATTGGAGGAAAATTGGGCTGCTCTAATTATCCGTCGCTAGCGGTGGTGGTGTTACTGTGGTAAAGCTTTGCCGACACCGCAAGAGGAAAGAGGCAGGCGGCCTAGGGGAAGGAGGCATCGGGAGACAATCAGAAGCCTCACCTGTAAGACACGGGCACAATGGTGCCTGTAGCAGGCTGTCGCAGGCAGTCCACACCTGAGAAGCACCTGCAGATCGACGGGCCCACTCCACCTTCCCGTAGTGATGGTTCTGATGGGCCAGCCGGCCGCAAGGACAAGCACAGCAGGCGACGTCTCCGGCTTGACGGCCGCCCAACACCGGTGCTCCGGAAGAGGGAGAAGGGCGAGCCGCCAGAAAGGCGGCAAAGGAGTAGAGCCCCTCCTGGGGCTGTGAGGGAAAGAAATAATTCCGGGAAACGAGCAACGGACGGAAAACCGGGGAATATGGGGGTCATGGGGTGAAGAGAGAAAGAGGGAAAGCAGGGGAAGGAAGGAAAGAGTGACATTCGTGTTCGGAACATCTGGCGGTGTCGACCTGAGTCAGGAACGTAGGCCAGGAACGAGTATATATGGCCATTCTTGGTCCACTGGCAGAAGGGGCCTGCCGTTCCTGTTGGTTACGAAGTCTTGAGGTACTTTGTTGCTTCTTATAAAGCAAGACTGTTTTTTCCCGGCTCTCTTTAGCCTCATCTGTCAATTTACACGCTTTTCTTGTCGTGTCGTCTTTTGTGCCGTCTCTTGTGGCGTCTCTCGTCTCTCTCGGCTCTTGGCTCTTGTCCTTTTCCTTCTTATCTACTTGTCCTCCTGTCCTTCTGTCCTTTGTCCTTGTCCCTGACCTTGTCCCTTGCCCTTGCCCTTGTCCTTATCCTTGTCCTTGTCCTTATCCGTGACCTTATCCCTTGCCCTCCTGTCCCCATTCTTGTCCCACAATGTCTTCCAACGGAACCAACCATGCGGTACCACGGACGCCGCTCCCATGCGGCATCTACGCGCCGACCATGACCTTTTTCGACGCCGAGACGGAGGAGCTGGACATCCCGACGATCAAGAAGCACGCAGAGCGGCTGGCTCATGCGGGTCTGGCCGGTCTGGTGGCCATGGGCTCCAATGGCGAGGCGGTGCACTGCACGCGCGATGAGAAGCTGGCGGTGACGCGGGCGACGCGCGAGGCGCTGGACGCGGCCGGCTTCACCAACACGCCGGTGGTGGTGGGCGCGACCGAGGGCAGCGTCAAGGGCACGCTGGAGCTGATGGCGCTGGCACGCGAGGCCGGCGCCGACTACGCGCTGCTGCTGCCGCCGTCGTACTACCGGCCGCAGATGGTGGAGAGCGCGGTGGTGGACTACTTTGTCGCCGTGGCCGACCGGTCGGTGCTGCCGGTCATCATCTACAACTACCCCGGCGCCGTGTCCGGCATCGACCTCGACTCGGACGTGCTCATCCGCCTGGCCCAGCACCCCAACATTGTCGGCACCAAGTTCACCTGCGGCAACACCGGCAAGCTGACGCGCGTGGCCCTCGCCACCCAGGCCCGGACCCCCCTTGCTGCCGGCTCCGGCTACATGGCCTTTGGCGGCATGTGCGACTTTACCGTGCAGACGCTCATCAGCGGCGGCAGCGGCATCATTGCCGGCGGCGCCAACGTCATGCCCAAGGTCTGCGTCCGCGTCTGGAACCTCTATGTCGAGGGCAAGACCGACGAGGCCGTGGCCCTGCAAAAGGTCCTCTCGCGCGGCGACTGGTTCCTGACCAAGGCTGCCATTGCCGGCACCAAGCAGGCCATCCAGGCCTACTACGGCTACGGCGGCTTTCCGCGTCGCCCGCTGCCGCGTCTTGCCGACGCCGGTGTGGCTGCCATCAAAGACGGCATCGCCGACGTCATGGCTGTCGAGCAGTCGCTGTAGGAGGAGACGATCATGTTCTGGCGTTATTTGTTTGCGCCCCGACATTAGCATTTGTGTATCGGGCTGCACTCTCTCTCTATACAGTTTAGCTGTCCTTGTTTGCAGATAGAGGAAGGACCACATGGCGTCAGCTCGTCCTGCGCTCTTCTTTCCCTTTTCGGACGTCTTACAAAAACTGAGCCCAGCGGCCGGGCCACCCAATTGCCCTCTACAGGGTGTTTAGACGCAGTAGATACCGCGACCAATAGAACCAGTTATACGCAGTTCCATGGAGTGCAAGGGTTGGTCTGACTGCCGTTTGTTGACACGACTTATCAAGGTGCCGTCAAGGTGCCGTCAAGGTGCCGTACTGCGGCCTCTGTTCCATGCGTTGTTCAGCCCGCCATCAGACTTTGAACTTGCGCGGGTCCAGTCGGTCAATGTCGGCACTCGTGGCGCTTCCGTCCAGCAGCAGCTCGGCCATCAGACAGCCGGTGGCGGGTCCGTTCTGGATGCCCCAGCAGGTGTGGCCGGAGGCGACCCAGAGGCCGGACGTGCGGGTGCGGCCGATGAGCGGGCCATGCTCGTCGCCAAAGCGGATATGGCGCGGCAGATAGCAGGCCTGGCGCGTGGTGACGGGAGCCGCAGCCAGGACAGAGCTGATGGTGCCGGCATAGGCGACCAGGTCTTCGCACTGGACGGGGTCGACGGCGACGAGATCGGCCGTGGCTGGCAGCGGCACGGCCACGTCGGGCTCGCCGCACGCGTAGACCTCGCCAAAGGGCCGCGCGTAGATCTCGGGGTCGACACGGCCGGTGTGGCGTCGCCGTCGCTGGCCGGCCTGTGCCCGGTGCGCCGGAACGTAGTCGGCCGGCAGCGCCACGTCGGTGAAGACGGCATACGGCGCCACGTC
The DNA here is from genome assembly GCA_029299595.1 of Grosmannia serpens. NCBI lineage: Eukaryota > Fungi > Ascomycota > Sordariomycetes > Ophiostomatales > Ophiostomataceae > Grosmannia > Grosmannia serpens. The sequence continues at coordinate 62,073 of JANSMH010000002.1, forward strand.
GGCCTGCCAGACCACGCTGTGCGCCCGCAGGCCGCTGATCTTTGTGCGCGGCAGCACCACGCCCGTCCACGGCCCTGCCGCCACCACCACGTCCGTCACGTCGTCCAGAGACACGAGGGCGTCGGCTGCTGGCGGCCCTGCATTGCGGTCCAGGTATTCCACCGCCCTCACGCTCCCGCCCTTGTCGCCCTCCACAATCCGCGTGACCTGCGCGCCCAGCCGCACCTCCAGGCCGCGCTCCTCGGCCAGCGCCACCAGCGCCGTCGTAAAGTGCAACGGATGCACCTGGGCCGTCTCGGCCGTGTCCGGCTCGCCCATCTGCTGGTAGTGCTCGGCCACGGCCGCGTCGACGTAGTCGAGGTCCGCCGGCAGCGGCGACGGCTGCGACAGCAGGCTGGCCGCGTGCTCGTCCTGCTTGGGCAGTTTCTGCCACGGCTTCTGCGACGTTTCTGTCGAGGCAGATGCCGATGGTGGCCGTGCTTGTGCTTTTGGTTTCGTTTGCCCCTCTTCCTCCTTCTGCTGCTGCTGCCGTGCCCTGACTGCCTCGACCTCGTCGGCACGCCGCTTCAGGTCTGCATGGGACACGGTCGCCCGCACGGCTCCGCAGCCCAGCCGGCGGTAGCCCCAGCGCTGGGCGCCGTCGTGTTCCTCGGCCAACTCGCGATGCAGGCGATACGACAGCGGCACCAGCTCGTCCGGATAGGCCCAGAGAGCCAGAAGCCCGCCGGCCTTGCCCGACGCGCCGGCCGCGATGGCCGTCGCCTCCAGGAGCGTGATGCGGTGCCGGGCGCGGTCATACTTGGGATGTCGGGTCAGGAAGTAGGCCGTGGTGGCCCCGATGACGCCGCCGCCTGTGTGATGATGGGCAGGACGTCAGCGCAGAAGGGAAAACGAACCGTCGTGTCGCGCCTTGGGGACCGGCCCAGCCTGCTCTCACCAACGATGACGATATGGCGCTTCTGGCCCACCGCGTTTTCAGCCATTGATTGGGTGGTCGGGATAGCAACGGCCCGGGGGGGGGGGGGGTTGAAATGAAGCGGGACAAAGGGGCCACAGCGGGTTTCGGGAAGCCGGACTTTCAGCTCGCAGACCGTCACGGCTTCTGCGTCTTCTGCCGGCGATTGAAAGGCAAGGCAGGAGTCAGAGAGAGTTGGCCCGTCTTCTGAGGTGGGGTGACGTCGCTGTGTGCTGCTATGCAAATTATGGCGGGGGAAGCCGCGGCCGGGCGGGACCACAGACCAGGGCAGGAACGATCGATTCCAAATAGCGTACTGGGCAGCCGCCTTTGTGCTCTCTTGTTTCTCTTGTTTCTCCTCTTTTTCTATTTGTCATGTCCTGTCCTCCCCTTGGACGACCACCAGAGGCCGATGGCAGCAGACCCCGTCCGGCGTCCGGAGCAACTCGACTGCCCTTAACCGCGGCGCGCCACTGACAACTCGGCCACTGCCCTTGCACTCTAGCCCAACACAGCCTAGCCAGCCCCAACTCGGCAATCAAAACCCGTGGCGTGGAGAAAAGGATGGCCAGACTGGGAGGCAGAACGGCTTCCATGTGTTTCCTGCACTCGGATGGATCACGTCACCATCCCGTGCCTTCCGCCTTTCGTATCTCTGGCACGTATTTGCGTCTGGGCGGCTGGACGTTCGGTCGCTGCTTCCCAGACAAAACGTATGTCGCTGTGACGAGGCAGGGGCGGCCGGCGACCGCGCACGCTGCTCTCGTCTAGGAAGCTGCCCGTCTCTCGTACGAGAATCGCTCTGGGCGTGGCAGCCTTTTCCGGGCGACCCGCAGTGTCTGCGCCGTGGCTGAGCCGATCGTCAAGCTCGGCCGTCTTACTCCTGCTCTGCTGGCACGCATTCGATGCTAGCTCTTTGCCTATTCTCCCAGACAGCCGTTAGTGTGGCGCTCGGAATTCAGGGCCAGGACTCGAATAAAAGGTCCAGCTGTCGCCCGCCTCGAAACGCTGCTTTTTTCCCTCTTGGCCCCTCCTTCATCCTCTTCCGCCAAACCTAAAATCCTACCCTGATCGACATCCAACAGCACAATGGCGGCCACAAAGACCTTTTACGACTTTGTCCCCCTCGACAGTACGTGATGCCTCAATAGGCCTCAATCAGCTTCGGCTTCAAGCTCCCCGCCAAAAAAGCCCACTTCCCCTCTTCTTGACCCCTCCATCCTCCTGCTAACGCGCCGTCGCAGAGAAGGGCAACGAGTTCCCCCTCTCCAAGTACAAGGGCAAGGTCGTCCTCGTCGTCAACACCGCCTCCAAGTGCGGCTTCACGCCGCAGTACGCCGGCCTGGAGAAGCTCTACAAGGACCTGCGCGCAAAGTACGGCGAGGACTTTGAGATCCTCGGCTTCCCCTCCAACCAGTTTGGCTCCCAGGAGCCCGGCTCCAACGACGACATCCAGGAGTTCTGCCAGATCAACTACGGCGTCTCGTTCCCCATCCTCAGCAAGGTCGATGTCAACGGCGACAAGGCCACTCCGGTCTACGAGTGGCTCAAGGAGACGAAGCCGGGTCTGCTCGGCCTTAAGCGCATCAAGTGGAACTTTGAGAAGTTCCTGATCGGCCGCGACGGCCTCGTCGTCGAGCGCTGGGCCAGCACCACCAAGCCCGAGTCGCTGGAGAAGACCGTTGTTGATACCCTGGAGACCAAGGCTCCGGCCTCATGACTCCCCTCCGTCGGCGAGCGTGGAGAGGCGGATGGTAATGATATGGGAAAGGGAAGGCTGTGACGTTGTGCTTAGAATGCTTGTCTTATTCCCCCTTTTTTTCGCTAGTAATTGAGAACGTGAAACTCTTTGAGACTGCGTGCGGCAATGCTACCAAGCCATGCACTAGCCTTGTCTCTTCCACCCGACCAGAAGCGAGATGGGTGCCAAAGAAGGTCTCACTGCACTCGGCTGTGCGCGACTTGCCCTTGTGTTTCGTCTCGTTTGTGTCTTATGATGACTGCATCCGGTGACTGTCGGCATCTACCATCAGACGTCACAATCGGTATGGTGCTGAACACGTAGGCCGCGTGGCGAACGGTCTCGGGAAGTAGAGTCAATGTGTTAGTTTCGTATGGCAGCGTAGCTGGTTGGTTAGAATAGAGAGAGAGAGAGAGAGAAAGGGCAGGATATGAATATTCTGGGGAAACTATCCCAGGGAATATGGGAATAGACAGAGGCTTCCTGACTACCCACCACCTGTTGGTTTCTGCATTGCCTTTTGCGTCCACTCTGGAATATAATACTGTCGCGCTCTGGTATAAAACTCAAAGGCCAATCCGTCATTCGTGTTGCCAATCGATGTCTTGTCCACGTCTACTTATGCAATGTCTGATTTCCCAAGCGGTCTTGGGGAGAAGAAGAGAAGGGCAGACATAACGCATAAGTAGAACGACGTGGGCTCTGGATGATAAATACAGAATTTAGGCTTGAACCACGCTGTCGAGAACAAAGTAAGAAATGGCTGGCCCCTTTTTACTTGAAACATGTTCGTGAACCAATATATCTGTGTTTTGGGTAGGATGTTTTGCAGCAGGGGACCAGTGGATAAACCTGGCTATTTCTTCCACGTGTATAAAGGCCAGGCACCCATCGTAGGGCATCCCAAACTGGATATATCGTGGACAGAAGCATACCGCCTTCCTCATCCGTATGGTGTCCTACAATCCATATCCCAAAGAAGAAACCACTTCAACGAGGCAGTCAAAGCAACGGAGCTATCAAATGTTCATGGATGACATGGCATCCACTTTTTAAAGATTGAACATGCTTTGGATAGAGTCGATTGGTCGCGGCTATGCAAAGCGTTCCTGAGCACTGCTACTCTGCGGTAGGCTCCCTACCATGCAGCTGGAGGCGAACTAGGACGATGGACGTTCAACTGTAACGTGGTGCAGCGAGTTGTTCCATGTCCAGGAGAGGAGGGATACCACTCCTACGGATGGCAGCCGTGTTCCGCGGTTCCCTCTATGCCGGCAGCCGCGAAGGTTATCGGTAAATCGACCGAGAGATCTCGAACGGCCTTGAATATCTGTATCGGCAGAGTTAGCGGTAGAATTAATACTCGGATCGGCAAGTTTTTAAAGAGTGCTACATAGGACAGAGCGTATGGTAGCATGCTGCTGAGTTGGGGATCCAGTAAATGCCTCTCGGGGACGGGATGGACAAGGGGGCCGAAATTGACATATTCAAAAGACCTCGCACAGGACATTTGAGAGCCTCGTTAACTGCAACCGCCGTTAGAAGAGATCAGCCGCGTCTCGTACGAGCCGCTGCTTCAAAGCGTCCTGAGGGGGGTAATGATAGGACGAGAGCTATTTGATACCAATGGTCAGATGCCGAGATGATCAGATGTGACTGTTTGCAGTGGGAGTAGGGAGGAGGCGTTCTCGTCGTACACGGGTGGGCGAGTGGGAGGCAGAGGAGCTCGACAGAAAGGGAAGCAGCTTGGCTGCTCCATGTCCTGCTCTGCACGAACATGCCGCATAACGGCATCTGTCTAGATGGCCATCTAGATCTCTCTTGCGGTATCTTTCAGCATCTCATACATAGTACTCTCTCTCCTCGTACCTACCAAAAAAGGCTAGCATCAAGCAGATGGGGGGCTGAACGTTGCCTTCCGTACAGTAAGCGGAACTGGATGCAATGCTATCTGAGGCGAGTGGCATTGCAGGGTCTCGTTTGCATACGTCGTAGGAGCTCGTATCCTGCTGCCCCCTACAGCTTAGCACGGCCCCCCGGCCATCGCCCGATCCCCCCAGGCCGGTCCTGGCTGGCAGGCTGGTTTAAACGCGCAGGGTTCAGGACATGCTCAGGCGACCACACAGTACAGAAGCATACACGGAGTCGTAGGGCGGTGGCGGCGCCTTGGAGGGCTGGGCTGGAAGTGTGACACTCCGTACATAAGATGCATAGTAGTATGCTATTACGATGATGCAGGACGTAAGAGAAAACGTGTCTGCAGCTTTGGGCAGGGCCGGCAGGGCCAGCAGGGCCATCAGAGCCACGCCGGCTCCCGGGAGGACGGACGAGGAGGAACGTTTAGCCCGGGCAATGCGACGTCAACAGGGACGACGAGAGCGCAGCAGAAGGGGCCAATGGCAGACAGCGAGAGACATTGCATCGGCAGGGAGGACGGGGGTCCATCTTCACTGCCCCCGTTGCATCGAACGCTTTGGCGAGGAGGGGGATTACATAGTACACACGCAGTCTTGTTCGTGGAGTGCCCAGCAAACGGGGGGGCTGGTTGGTTAGACAAGCTTTGGGCTGGCACGGGAGAGGCGCACGGGATTTGAGGGAGGAGAGGGAGAGGAGGCAGGCCGAGCTCGTACTCGTATGTAGGGGGGATGTCGGAGGTGAGAAGGCGACATCTGAGTGGTGGGCGCTACGGAGTACTCTGCGTCTTGGGGGCCACTCGCGAATAAGTGTAATAAACTGAGGCCAAGTGGAGACGGCTGTAACGTTCCATACCACACAACATGTCGAACGGTTCGTCTGGCTAGCTCTTGTTATCGCGTCTGGCAGCGAGCTATCGAGCGGTTTATAAATCGCATAAGCCGTTGCGAGTGATAAACAGAAAATAGCAGCCTCTGTTATCATATGAAGATGGTGTGCCACCATGCGATGGCACGGCTTCATTGATCTCGTACTCGTATACACACAGACGAGAAGGGGTGCAGCGAGATAGAGGACGGACAGAACAGGCCATCTGCCATGGTGCGCGGCGTGCGGCGTGTGATGGAGGCGACACAGCATTCACTCGTACACGGTAGATGCGGCAGGCGATACGACAGATGCTGCTGCTCGTGCATCGACATACGGTACACGGCCTGCTGATGGAACCCTGCTCACCGCGGTCTGCTATACGAGAGCCGTGGCAGCCGTGGGAGCCGTGGGAGATGGGAGAGACGGGAGAGATGGGAGAGATGGGAGACACGGCAGACTATGGCAAAGACAGACATGGGATTGTGCGGAGCAGACGGGCAGAACGAGCAGAGGCCCCCGGCTAGCGAACAGACAGCAGCCTCGGAGCCAAGTCCAACAGGACTCCCGGCATACGGAGTACGGCATGCAGACAGGAGACACGGATATCGTGTTCTTCCGCAATGCGCCGATCAATGGCCCCAGGAAACAAGACAGCCCCCCTGCCAGCAGGGCGTGGGGAGAAGGAGGAGGGCGGAGAAATAGCTGAAGATGGCGAACCCGCGATGCTGGAAGAGGGCCATCGGCCATCGACGGCGAGGAGGGACGAAGACTCGGTAGTATCGTACACGAGCAAGCGTAGCGTACTTTGTTCGCTAGTCCAGAATACGATGTTCCCGCTTGGCGAAGACAAGGGGTCTTTGTCACTTTGTCTAGCACACTGCATCGCTGTCGATCACCTCCGCCGTCCACCTACCTTCCTCCAATGACTTGCGTCCGAGGCTTTGCTTGTTTTGTATTCCACCTCTTCTAGGCCCATGCCAAGTGGACCCCTGCCTCTGCTGCACAATCTGCCAGGCTGCTTTGGGAGTGGCGGGTTGGAAAAAAGGGGAGCAGATTAGAGGGGGAGGAGAGAAAGAGGGGGGGAGGGGTATCCGTAGTGGAGGGAGGGAGGAGGAGATGAACAAGCAACAACTGGAATTTCGACAGCCAATGAGCAGAGAAGCGCATCGCGAGGAGGGACGGCAGGCTCTCCACTTCCCGGTGGCTACATGCGAGCACGAGAGAGGGCGCCTACGGAGGAGGGGTTCTTGCAGGGGGGAGAGGAGGGGAGACGGAGGGAGACGAGAGGCAGAGAGAAGGGGAAAAAGAGAGCGAAGAGGAGAGGGAAAAAGAGAGAGGGACGAGTGCTCGGCCTGGCCAGGGCGATGGAGATTTTCAGTGGCGGAAAGCAGAGGACAACAGCGGGCAAAAAGCTTCCATGCAGGCTTCTGCAGCTCTTCTAGCGCACAACAGAAGGACCTGAAGCCACTAGCGTTATAGGCTCCATTTCGGCCGACAAAGATAGCGCAGACGGCCAGTAGTCAGAAATGGCAGGCAGTACCTCCAGGTACACACGGCACACTCACTTGCGCCAACCATCACAACACCCTAAACAGGGCGCGCAGAACAAAAAGAAAAGAAAAAAAAAAGGGAATGAGAGCGCGGGCCATGGGCTAGCAGCAACGGGTTTTGTATTGAAATAACAAGGGGGCGCGGCGTTTTACCGGAGCGCCTCTTTTTTTCTTCTTTTTTTTCTTCTCCTTTCTTCTCCTTTTCTCCCCTTTTCTACTTCCCTTCCGCTCCACGACGCACGACGTACGAGGCGACAAAGCTCAGACGGCAGAGGCAGAGACAGAAACGTTGCGGAGATTGGGGGCGGACGTGAAGCTGGGAAGCTGGCAAGCTGGGAAATCCTTCGGCGAGACAGGATCGGCATTGATCAACAGTACTTGCGTGCAGGCGGCAACCCGGCGTCCTGGCTCTGCGATATGATGCCTCGGCGCATGTCCGGCGGCCGTGTCGACCTGCTTCTTTCAGTGAGCGCGTCCCTGAGTGCAATTTAACCCAGACGGTTTCCATTGGCATCCAGGAGTTGTTCTTGCATGATCGTCCGGGTTTAACTCGTCCGTGGAGGTGGGGAAGGGAAAATCCTCAAAGCTTATTTGCATGCCATCACATCCGACGAGTACTTGTACTTTGCTCGACTCGTAGATAAGAACCGCCGAGGGATAAGATGGGCGGCGAGCAGGAACGAGACAGGATAGACACGGCCGGCAGGAGGTCCACTCTGTAGAAGCAGAATCGAAGAATCGAAGAAGCAGGACGGAAATGTTGGTTGGGTGGCGCATCCGTCACCGCCCGTGCAGGCGAGAGGACACATACGTAGTTTGCGATAATACTGAGAGCGCCTGCAGCACCGTCGCAGTGCAGTAGTGCCTGTGGGCTCTGCGTCGAACGGGGTTCAGCGGGCTTCTCGCGCTGCAGGCCGTCCTTTTTCGTCGCGCTCTTGCTTAATTTACCCGCACCCTCCTGGAACAGCCGTTAGCAGCAAGGGCCGGGGCCAAGTGCGTGTGCTAGCCAAAGTGAAAAAGGAAACAGACGAGAAGGTGAACGGAAGGCGTCCGGCCGGCTGGTTGCTAGCACGCAAGCAGCCTAGCATGCTTTCACCGCGGTGTAGAAGACGGCGAGAGGGGAGAGGAGGGAGAGGAGCAAGAAGAAAAAGAACAAGAGGGAGAACAGAAGAAAGAGAACAAAGGCCGTACGAGTACTTCGTACGAGCTTGTCCTTCGGGCAAGAAGGCCACAGCGAGAATTTAGGTGGGGCACCGCGTGAAGAGTCTCTGTAGCAGGGGCAGGGACAATGAGGGAGAGGACGAGGAGAGAGGATGAGCTAGAGGAGATGACCGAGAGAAGAAGATCTAGAGATGAGCAGAGAGGATGACCCGAGCAGGTGAAAGCGCTGGGCTGAAGCGACCCGACGTGGACAGACTTCTTGCGCTACCGCTCGTACGATGAAGCTGGTCGTCCAAAGACTCGTATCGTAGCTTCACAGCCTTCATGCCTTTACTATGTATGTCCGCCGTATCGCTGGGCCATTTCCTCGTACGGCACTCGCCCCCGGCGCCTCTCACGCGGCCGTTGGCAGACCAGACGGAAGCCTCTCCCCGCTAGGACGCTCGCTTCTCTGGTACTGGCACTAATCACTAATGGCTATAGCATGAGGGGTCCCTTGTTCCTGCCAACTGGAAAAACAAACCCAAAAAAACGCTGCTTTCATAACTTTTGGCTCTCGCCATGTATTATTTCCTCTTTTCTTTATCCTCTTGAATCCGCTTCAGGCTCTTTATTCCCCTTCTCGTCTCCTTCCCCGGGCCAGCCGGGGGCCGTGCACAAGCAAGCGATATCTTACGAGCTGCAATACGAGCAGCGCGCCCAGCCGCCTTCCGTTGTCCTGCACACCTTGCAGCATGCATCTCGACCTGGCGGTAGTTGAACCCGCCATCTTCTCCGTAATTGCTGAGTGATTTAAACAGTAGACTGTCTGTGCTTTAGCCTTTTTGCCGTCCTCTCTCTGTTCTCCGCTCTCCGTCCTCTGTCCCTTCTGTACTCTCCCCCGTCTCCCTCTTTTCCTCGTCCCAATTCTCCCCTCTCCCCCCCCTCATGTTCGTCTCTGCATAGCGATGCGATGCGCTGCTACGTATGCTCGCACATTCTGTACGCATCTTCCACAAGGTCTCACCACTCGGAGTTGGCCGACAATTGCAAGATTGGGCGCTGGCGGGGGGGCACTAAGCCCTAATCAGGCCTAGCGATGCCTTGGTGGCCGGCTTCCATTCACAGACGTGGGGGGGGGGGGGGGGTGGTCGAAACTTGGCTCTTAGCGGCCACAGATGGGCCCAGATGGCTGCAGATAACTGCAGATGGACCGCTGGCGATATTCAACACTTCTTTCTAGTGGCGTCTGGTCATGGCGATGGAAGGCCTATGGAAGCCTGCGTGGAAGAGCTGCGGGAGCTGCGGGAGGCGTGTTCTGTACGATATATCATTGTATCGTATCTTACATCATCGACATCGACACCATCGACACCATCGACAGTACCGACACCCCTCGACATCGTCGTCATCGTCGTCATCGTCGTCATCATTGCATTCTCGCGAGCCTCGCTACGTCGCTACGACGCTCCTCCACCGTCTCGTGCCGCCGCTCTTGCATGCATCCATCTGCGACATGGGCAGGGCAACCGCATGCTTGGCGTGACCTGGTCCGAATGTCAAGCTCGTAACAAGGACGACAATGCCCGGCCGTCCTGCCTGCCCCCCCCCACGTTTCCGGTGTGTACGGAGTACGAGTACTTCCTCTGGTTGATGGGTATGGGGAGTTTTTGCAGGGCTCCGAATGCAGCAGCGCGCCGAAAAGGACGCTGCCGTCTTGGCCTCACAGAAAAAGGGGGGGCGCACCCTCCCACCATTGCAGCGAGTTTCGCACGTACTCCGTACGCTCAGACTCCAGCGCCAAGCTGTCCACATCTCTTTTCTGGGCTGGAAACCGCATCGATGCTTTCCGGCCGCATCTCGCCCCCTCCCCAGCCACGGAGTCCGCCGCCACCGTGTGGAGGAGGCAAAAGGCAAAAGAGGGCTCGGTGAAGGGCGGCGAACATAAGCTCCTGTGCGTTTCTTTTTCGGGACACGGCTGTCTGGCTCGGGCAGGATGACATGACGGCATCTCCGTCGAGCTGAAAAGGGTAAGGCGGGTTGGAATAAGGCGAGACGAGGAAAAGGGAAAAAAGGGAAAAAAGACAGAAAAAAGAAAAGACAAAAAAGACAAAAAAAAGACAAAAAAAGGGGAGCAAGTCAGAAACAACAAAAAACCGGGCAGCCAACCAACCAGGCGCCAGGCCCGCTCCACTGCCGTTTTGGCTGGCCCATTAGACTTCCCGCGGCAGACAGATCTCTTTTCATGTGCAAATGGAGGGGCAGAACAACAAACGACAGAGACAAATACGAGAGGCACAGACATTAAGGTATAGGCAAGGGGCCGGCGATATTGCTCGTTCTTCGTATCTTGCAAAAGTATCGCATCGTATCGTTGTCGGCCACAGCCCATTGTCCAATGACGCTAGCAGGAGAACCCTGCCCGCCCCATGGCGCTTTCCCTCTCCGGCCGTCGTGTCCTGCCCTCGCTGAGCTGCAGCCGCCGCCGCCCCTCCTCCTCTGTCCTCTCGCTCGCTCTCAGCCACAACCGGCCCCCCCCCCCTCCTCTCTCCCCCTTGTACAACGGCTCTCGGCGCCGGTGGGCTGCTCCTTCTTCCCCTGTCGCAGAGATCCTTCCCAGGCTTGCGGCCTGCTCCCTCTGCTCCTTCCTGCCATCTCGCAGAGGTACGACGTACACCGCCTGGTTGCGTGCTCCCGCCGTTCCTGCCGTTCCTGCCGCGCCTGCTCTACGGATACTGGCCGTACCTGCCCCTCTCTCACGATCCCTCTCTTTTTTGGAGAGGCCCGCCGTGCCAGCATTTGGTGAGACAAGAGCAGACGGCAAGGAAGGAACGCTTCGGGAGCAGCAAAGCACAGGACAGACCCCTCGTCACGTTACTATGTAGCAATAACGACACCATCACCATTCCCACACTTGAATCGTCCGCTCAGACTCTCTCCACTCAACCCTCCCATCTCCCCTTTCATATGGCACGCCCCCCCTCCTCCCTACGAGCACACCCCACCCCCTTCCCCCTCTAAACGCCCCCACCTTTTCCCGTCCATTGCGCATTGTACCCTCTTGTACCCTGTGGTGGTTGTGCTAATGTAGAGGCGATGCGTTAGACGCAGTGGCCATAACAGGATCATCTGGCAGGCGCAGAGCTCTCACACGGGGGCGCGCCTTCTCTTCTTAACCAGACCTGTTTCTCTTTATTCAGGCCGCAGACCCCATTTCCAGCCTACTCAGCTGGTCTTTTGGTCTTCTTCTAGCTCGACCTCTTCTTCTCGTCCAGCTCTCTCGTCTTCACATCCTCTCTTCTGCCATCCTCGTTTCCATATTAATGCGCGCTGTCCCCCCCGCCCCCCCCCTCTCCCCCGTCCAATACTGTCTATCAATTGCTGCGGCTGTCCTCAGAAGACAGACCACCGGCACCAGCCATCCTGTTCTTCCTCTCTTGCCTTCCTCCACCTCTGAAGGACGACTACCCGCTCTTCCGCACCTTGCCCTGCCCCGCGAACCCGTCATATATATGTTCCTCTCACTGCGAAGCCGTCGTCTCCCTCGTCCCGCTGCTGCCAATCCCTTCCCGCCTCGCACCGTCGCAGACAGAGGAAAAAGAAGAGCTGCCCGACGCCCAGAAGCAGGAGAGCCGACCTTGACCACCTCTCCGTCCATGACACCACAGTCAATGACACAATGACTGTCCCTCTGAATGTCCAACCGCCCAAGGCTGCCGATGCCGCCGTGGCTGCCTCGGCTGCTGCTGTGCGCAAGCGCAGACGTCGTGCTCCTGCTGGCGGGGCTGCCGACGACTGCTTCACCTGCTCCAAGCGCAACGTCAAGTGCGACCGCAGACGGCCGTACTGCTCGCAGTGCCTCGAGGTCGGCAACGAGTGCTCGGGCTACAAGACCCAGCTGACCTGGGGCGTCGGCGTTGCCAGCCGCGGCAAGCTGCGCGGCCTCTCGCTGCCCATTGCCAAGGCGCCCCCCGTCAGTCCTGCCGGCGGCGGGCCTATCTCGGCCAAGAAGGCGGCCTCGGCTTCTCGTCCGAGAGCCGAGTCTGTCGCGTCTGCCGTCAGCGCCTGGAGCGACAGAGACGTCCTGGCGGCCGTCAACTCTGCCTCCATGTCGGCACATGCCGCCTCCTCCTCCATCGCAACGCCTCGCGCCCTCCAGGACGACGTCGACCTGGCCTTTGACCGTTCGTCCTCCATGTCCACTCCTCCCTACTCCTCCTACGAGCTCGCCCACATGTCGCCCGGCCATGTGGCTGCAACACCCGCCCATATGTCCATTTCCGTCTCCGTCCCGGCCGCCCTCGCCCACCAGAACTGGACCCCCCCGCCCGTCTCGGCCGCCCTCTCTCCCTACTCCTCCAGCCTGCCTGCAGACTCCGGTCCCTTTCAACAGCAACAGCATCAACAACGGCACCCGCACCCGCACCAGGTCTCCCACCAGCACCACCAGCAACAACAGCAACAACAACACCAACAGCACCGACAACACCAACAACACCAGCACCAGCAGCAACAGCACCAGCACCAGCAGCAGCAACAACAACAACAACAACAACAACAACAACAACAACAACAACAACAACAACAACAACAACAACAACAACAACAACAACAACAACAGCGGCAGCAACGGCAGCGGCAGCATCCCGGACCGGAGCTCCACCTCTCTGGCTCCATCGACTCGCTGAGCGACGTGGACTACATGTCGCCCATCAGCCACTCGTTTCCTCCCGACGAGGTGGCCTTCATGAACAGCCCTGCAGGCATCGTCTACGACAACTTCACTGCCCAGAACTCCCCGGTGCCCCAGAGCCCCACGGGCGGTCTCATGATTGAACACCGCCGACCAGCCCCGACGTCCTGTCCGAGTCTCGTGTACGCCACGTCCGAACCCAGCTCCAGCCTGCCCTCGTCGCATCCAGAAAACTTCGACGCGCACCTCAGCGCAAGGCTACTTCAGGACTGCGACTCGATGGGTGAGTTTGCAATTTCATCCTCGGCTCCCTCGGGAGGTTACCGGCCAGCGTTCCTGACTCCCAACATCTAGGCACCCCCTCGGACATTGATGCCTACAGCACCAGCGCCCAGTCTGCTGGTCAGTACTGGGGCCCTTTCACCGAGGACGGTGCGTCTCCTCCGCTGCGCTCCGATGCCGCCCCTGCCGCCTGGCCGGCCATGATGGACGGACAGAGCACGTCCATCAACTCGGATCTCATTGCCAAGATGCCCTTCTTCATCGACTACTACGAAAACACCATGTGTCCGTCCATGGTCTTTATTGACGGGCCCACGAACCCCTTCCGCTATCACATCATGCAGCTCGCCCGTTCCAGCCGGAGCCTGCAGCATGCCATCTGCGCCCTGGCCGCGTGCAATCTGCGGATGAAGCGCAAGCTGAGCCGGGGCCAGCACAGACGCGATGTCTCGGATGCCGTCGACGATTCGGCAGGCCCCGGAGACCAGTCTGTCTCGGAGGAGTACCAGCACCGGAATCTGGCCGTGCACTTGCTGAACGAGCAGCTCAACGACCCGGTCAAGTCCCGGCACGACTCCGTGCTAGCCACCATCCTGCTGCTGTGTCACTACCGCATGGCCGAGTCTGGCATTGCGCGCTTCCATATCCATTTTGCTGGTGTCAAGAAGATCTTGGCCTTGCGGCGGGCGTCGCCATTCCCGCCGTCGCGCGACTACGCCTGGATGGAGGCTCTGTTTACCTATTTTGACGCTATATCTGCGAGCATCAACGACCGCGAGAGCCAGCTGGACAACTCGTTCCACGGGGCTACCTCGGAGGCCCAGATTCTCCCGCCAGGCGCCGAGAACCTCGTCGGCTGCGACCGCGAGCTCTTCCGGACCATTATCAAGCTTGGCCGGCTGAACCTGCTGTCCCAGAGCCGGCAGGTGAAGGGTCCGACGAACATGGGCAGTTGCGGTGGCAGTTGCGGCGGCAGTAGCGGCAGCAGCAGCGCGGGCAGCGTTGCTGGCGGAAACAACAGCGCCAGCGCGATTGCCCGAGCGCTCTCTTCGCGGTCCCAGTCCCCTCTCGGCTCTGCGCTGGGCCAGCTCTACAGTCCGCCCGGCAGTCATCCGCGCCAGCAGCATCCGCGCCGTCTCAACACGGACGTCTTTGGCAGCAGGTATGGCTCGTCGTCCATGGACGACGAGGACATCCTGGTGTCGCCGACGGCATACGACGACCAGCGACTGGCGTTCTGGACCGAGTGGAAGGAGGCGCGGCTTGCGCTGCAGTCGTGGGAGTTTGATTCCCAGCGGATGGCCAGCGGTCTGCACGGCGTGGGAACGCCGACGGCGGCACAGCTGCGGGACCTGTGCTCGCTGTCGGAGGCGTTTCGGTATGCGGCCCTCCTGTACACGGAGCGGCTGGCCAACCCCAACGCGCCGTCGTCGGACAGCAGCTTCCGCAACTTTGTGAGCCAGGTGGTGTACTACGCGACGAGCCTGGAGACGGGGTCGTCGGCGGAGAAGTTTCTGTTGTGGCCGCTGTTTGTGGCTGGCAGCGAATGCGTCAACGAGCTGCAGCAGACGATTGTGCGGTCCAAGTGCCGCGAGATCATGTCTCGCTCCGGCTACATGAACAACCTGGCAGCGCTGGACGTGCTGGAGCACCTCTGGGCCAACAGCGGCCCGGAGGAGGGCGGGATCAAGAGCGAGATGGCCTGCCGAGCGCCATTCAGCTGGAACCGCTGCATTGGAGGGCCGGGCATCGAGGTGGAGTGGATCATGTTCTGAGCGCCTCGGGGGCCTGCGCCCACATCTCTACTCGGGTCGAACTCGACCACAACTTAGTCTTTCTTACGTTGATACGAAGGCCCCGCGGGACGCGAAGGCGTATGCCTGATGCCCAAGGCTGAAACTGGGGGGCTACGGAATGATGACATGTACAGTACAATATCATATTTTGTTGGGGGTAGCGCCTGTGCCTATGATGGGGGATTGGCTTGGGTATTTTGGTTTATATTTCTTGATTTATTCTGGGGGGGATTGTGTGCCGATTTTCACATCGGATCTGGGCTTCGTAAGAGTTGTCATGATAGCTGGGCTGCGGGAAAATGCATTGTGGTTTTATTAAGGTGTCTTGGCAGATCCAGCCAAGTCTTGTCCGTTACTTGGCAGCGTGACTAGTCGGAGGAGATGGGAGGTGGTGTGCGAGGCTTTGTTTCCGCCCATCTGGTCACGTGCACATCCGAGTGAAGCAAAAGACGGGTTTATTGGAGATCTCGAGAAGGAAGCAAGTGCAATAGCAGGGCATACTACGGATCACAGGCCACCACCCCTCACAACTTGGCCATGTCGCCACGGGCCAGCAGGGCCTCGACGTCGGCGAACTGGTAAAAGTAGGCGAGGCTCTCGGGGTTGACGAGGGTGCTGCTGGGCTGGACGGTGTGGCCGGAGACGATGCGCTTGACGGGCAGCTCGACCTTTTTCATGGTGACGGTGGTGGGGATGGCGGGGGCGGCAAAGATGTAGCGGGGGACGTGGCGCTTGGAGAGGTCGCGGGCGATGGCGGCGCGGATGGCGGCGGCGAGGGGTTGGTCGAGGGGGGGGGCGCCGGGGCGGAGGAGGAGGAAGAGCATGACGGACTCGTCGTGGTCGCGGCCGGGACGACGCTGGCCGACGCAGAGGGAGTCGGCGACGCGGTCGGCAAAGTGGCGGTCGACGACGGCGTAGATCTCGGCGGAGCCGAAGCGGACGCCGGAGGGATTGAGGACGCCGTCGGCGCGGCCGAGAAAGTCGAGCTGGCCGGTGAGCGGATGGACGAGGCAGAAGTCGCCGTGGGCCCAGACGTGGCGGAAGCGGGCAAAGTAGGCGTCGTGGTAGCGGGAGCCGGGCGGGGCGGCGGGGCGGTCGAGACGGAGGAGCATGCGGCCGGCGGGTCCGGGTTCGGAGCCGGAGCTGGAGCCGGAGTCGGAGTCGGCCTCGAAGCCGGCCTCGACCTCGGCGACCCGTCCGCTGCCGGGGTCGTTCCAGAAGAAGCAGGGGATGTTGGGAAAGGCGCTGACGGCGACGAGCTCGCCGGGCTGGCCGGGAGGGACCTCGACGGCGGCGCGATAGCCGTGGAGGCCGTCCTGGGCAGCAGCGGGGTCGTACAGGCGGACGTCGACGCCGAGGCTGGGGCCCTGGGTGCCGCCCTCGTAGACGGGGGTGAGCGGGTTGCCGCAGCCGAAGCAGCCGGCGATGTCGGTGCCGCCGGAGATGTTGGCCAGGTGGACGGCGGGCGAAAAGAGGCCGCCGTCGTAGAACCAGCGCTGCAGGTCGGGGGCGAGGACGGCGCCGGTGCTGGTGACGCCGCGGAGGGAGGCGAGGTTGGGGCGGCGGGCCGGCGGGACGGCGGCAGCCAGACGGGCCATCTCCAGCAGCCAGCGCGGGCTGGTGCCGAGCTTGGTGACGCGGTGGGCGGCGACGAGCCGCAGCAGGACGGCGCGGTCGGGGAACAGCGGCGAGCCGTCGTAGAGGACGGTGCGGCAGCCGAAGAGGAGGACGCCGACGGCGGCGGCGTACATGATCCAGCCGACGGTGGTGTACTGCAGCGAGACGGCGTCGGGCCGCAGGTCCTCGTGCAGCCGGGCCTCCTTGTAGTAGTTGAGCATGACGCCGCCGGCCGAGTGCACGATGGCCTTGGGGGGGCCGGTGGTGCCGGAGGAGAAGCAGACGAGGAGGGGGTCGGAGAAGGCGATGCGGCAAAAGGGCGGAGGCCGGCCGTCGCTGTCCGTGTCGTCAACAGCCACAAAGTCGTCCCAGGTGGCCACGGCCACGCCGGGCACGGCGGCCCGGACCGGAGCCAGGTCGGCGGGCCGGCCGGCGAAGCGGGGCATGGCGACGACGCCGCCGGCGAGCGAGCCGTGGCCGGCCGCGTGCAGGCCGGCGGCCACGGCGGCCATCCGCGGGCGCAGGTCGACGGTGGTGCCGCCGTAGACGGCGGCGTCGTCCATCAGCAGCAGGCGCGGCCGCAGCTGGGCGCTGCGCGCGAGCAGGCCGGCGACGCCCGTGTCGGCCGAGCTGCTGCAGAAGAGCGCGCCCAGCCAGGCCGTGGCCAGCCAGGCCAGCAGCGTGTGCGTGCTGTTGGCGCCGACCACCACGACGCGGTCGCCGCGGCCGACGCCGGCCCGCGTGGCCATGGCCCGGGCCAGGGCGGCGGCGCGGCGGCGCAGCTCCGACCACGTGACGTGGCTCGTGACGAGACTCGTGACGGGACTCGTGACGGGACTCGTGACGGCTGACTCAGCGCCCTCGCCGCCCGCAGCCTCGCCCTCGCGCACCTCCGTCACGGCCACGTCGTCGTCCGCCTTGCCGCCCGCGTCGCCGCCCGCCCACAGCACGTTCTCGGCAAAGTTGAGCCGCACGCCCTCGAACCAGCGCGGCACCGCGTCGATGGGCGCCGCCTCGTCCACCACGCCGCCGCCGCCGTGGCCGCGCCGGTAGTCGCCCTCGTGCAGGAAGCCGGCCCGGTCAAAGAGCAGCGCCCAGAAGTCGGCGCGCCGCGCGATGGAGAAGGCGTACAGGTCGCGGAAGGACTGGCGCGTGAGAGCGTGTGAGAGAGGCGACACGGGAAACAACACGGAGGGGCGCTCTCACCTTGAGCTCGAGCCCGTGTCGCTCGTTGGCTGCCTGCATAAAGGCGTACATCTGCGTGCTCTTGGGATCCGGGTGCTCCCAGAGCTTGCGAGGCCGGCTGTCCATGCTGCGTGAGGACAGGAGGGAGACGAAGGAACAGAGGGCAGACGAGAGACAGAAGCCAATGAGATGTAGATGGACAAACCTTTTGCAAAGGGCAGAGCTCGCGAGAGAGAGAGAGAGAGACAAGCGGGGCTTCGGACTGCCCCAAGTCCCGATTCGGCAAGCGCTCCCCAGATTTCGGGCAAGGTGGGGGCCACTACTGATACATAGTATCGCGACTTCTTTGCTCCGTAGAGTCAAATCCAATTGCTATCTGTGAACTCCGACGAACCAGACAATAAGAAAAGGAAAAGGAAACAAGACGGTAATTTCGCCCCGCCATTCACCCCATCTCCCCGTAGCCCTATCACCCCATCACCCCATCACCCCATCACCCTATCACCCACCCCTACAAAAACGCCATCCACAACACGTCGCACATGGCCAGGTTCGCCGGGTTGGCCGCCTTGGCGATCAGGTCGATGACGGTCTGGTGGGCCGGCAGGTTGCCGACGGGCGTCTGGGCCAGGCTGACGGCGCGCTTGGTGACGAGGTCGATGTTGGCCTGGACGGCGCGGCGCAGCTTGTCCTCGGTCATCTGCTGGGCGTGGCGGTTGCTGGTGAACCAGAAGACCATCTCGTCGCGCACAAAGAGCGTGAGCGCGTAGGCCAGCTCCTGCTCGGGCTCGGCCAGGCTGCGCGCAATGGCCATGACGGAGCTGCCGTAGATGCCCTCGACGGCCAGCGGGCCCATCAGCGCCTGCAGGTTGGGCGTCAGCCGGAACGGCACCGTCTCCGGGTTCTTGAAGTACGGCTGGTTCATCGGCATGAACGGCATCACCTCGGCGCTCCACACGGCGCCCGAGCCCCGGCCGATGTTGATCTTGTGCGGATACCGCTTGTCCGCGCACAGGATGTACGTCATGAACGTCGTCGCCGCGTACTGGTACGCAAACCGCCGCCGGAACAGCCAGAAGTCGGCAAAGTCGGGGAACGTCCGCTGGAAGTACTCCAGCAGCACCGTGTTCGGCACCTTGGTCGCCTGGATCGCCTCCAGCACCTCCAGCCGCGTCGACATGGCCTGCTGACTCGGCGGGCCGCCCGCGCCCGCGCTGCTGCCACCGCCAACGCCACCACCGCCACCACCGCCACCGACACCGCCACCACTGACACCGCCACCACCGCCACTGCCACCGCCACTGCCACTGCCACCGCCACCGCCACCGCCACCGCTGCTCTTCGTCTGCGCGTCGCTCAGCGCGGCCAGCTTCTCCATGGTGAAGATGGCGGCGTCGTCCTTGGAGAAGCCGTTCTCGCGGCAGTGCTCCTCGTAGATGGTCTGCATCGACACGTACGTCGGGTCGTCCTGCACCAGGCGGATGTGCTGGGCCACCGGCACCACCAGCGGCAGCGTGAACTGCAGGTCGCGGCGCCGGCTCTCCTTCTTGTGGTGCAGCCGCTGGTTGAGCTGCCGGAACAGCTGCAGCGCGCGCTCCTCGCGGCGGCAGTTGCGCGCCGTCGGCTGCTGCACCGCAAACGGATGCACGCTGCCGTCGTGGCCGCGGATGCGGATCCGCCGGTGCGACACCCCGACCGTCCGCACCAGCTCGACCTGCGGCATGAAGCGCTCGATGCGGATAAAGTCCGAGTTCTTGTCCTTGAGCTGCAGGTACTGGCCCGGGATCTCAATGTCGTCCAGCTTGAGGTACCGGAACTCGCACAGGTGCGGCGACAGCTGCTCCAGCGGCACGCGGCCGGCGCGCCGGTCCAGCTTGTCCTCAAACTTGTTGCGCCACCGCCGCAGGTTCTGGATGTATTCGTACATGGTCGGCTTGACCACCACAAACTCCTCCTCGAACATCGGCCGGATGTGTGTCGGCAGCACCGTCTCGGCAAAGCGCGTAATGTTGCTCTCCGTCGCCGCCGGCAGCTTGACGTCGCGGCTGTACGACGCCGGCGACCGGCTGATGTACGACATGGCGTCGTTGAGCAGCGCCACGATCAGCCGGTACGCGTCCTCGTCGGGCGGACACTTGAGGTGTTTCTGGATCTGGTCGATGATCGTCTCCATCGACAGCGCCAGCAGCGGGAACGACGACTTGACCGCCACCAGGATGTCCTCCATGAAGTCCCACGGGTGGCGCTTGGTCGGATGGGCTGGTTGGGGGGGTGCCGCCACGGTCAGAGACGACGTGCCGTTGGTGGTGCCGTTGGCGATGCCGTTGGTGGTGCCGTTGGTGTTGCCGCTGGTGTTGCCGCTGGTGTTGCCGCTGGTGCTGCCGCTGGTGTTGCCGCTGGTGCTGCCGCTGCTCCCGTCTGCCTCGTTCTTGGCTGTCCCGTTGGCCGTGTTGGCCGTGCCCGGCCGCGACGACGAGCCGCCTTCTCCCTCGATCTTGATCGCCGGCACCAAGGCGTTCCCCTGCTGCTGCTGCTGCTGCTGCTGCTGCTGCTGCTGCTGCTGCTGCTGCTGCTGATGCTTGGCCGCCGCCTGCTGCGCCACCTTGAGCTCCCGCGCCTCCTGGTTCTTCTTGATGGCCAGCATGTCGTCGCGGCTGGTGCGCAGCACAAAGTACAGCGCCTGCGGGTACGTCTTGGCGATCTGCAGCAGGACGGCGTGGGTGCGCGCGGCCTCCTTGTGGCTCAGGCCCGACAGCAGCTGCGGGATAAAGGTGATCCAGTACCAGGTGGCGGTGTCGCCCTTGAAGTCGTCGAAGCCGCCGGCGATGGTGCCCTGGGCGTCGTCCAGGCTGAGCAGCCAGAGGATGCGCGCGATCAGCTTGCGCGCCTTGGCGTTCTTGTAGCTCGACGCCGCCTGCAGGTAGCACGTCAGGGCCTGGCGCGCGGCCGTGTGGTTGGCCGGCTCGGCCTGGAAGATGCGGTCGTTGAAGAAGCCCCACTCGGCCCAGGCCTTGGCCGTGGTGATGTCGTAGAAGAGCGCGGTGCCAAAGGCCGTGTTGGCCTCGTCCTTCTGGCTGAGCCGCTCCAGGAACATGCCCTTGAGCGTGTAGAACTCGGCCTTTTGCGGCGGGCTGAAGTAGTTGAGGTTCGTGTTGTTGATCACGTCCAGCCCGTTGGTCAGCTCGTCCGCGTTCTGGAAGTGGCACTTGGCCTGCTCGCGCAGCTTGAGGAACGCCTCCTGGATCTCGATGTTGGGCAGCGTGTAGATGCGGCCCAGCTGCGTGATGCAGACGTCGGGCAGGTCGTGCTTGCGCGCCACGTGCGCGAACCGGTTGATGATCCACGCCGTCTCGTGGTAGCCGCGGTAGGCAAACGAGGATCCGCCGGCGGCTGCGGCTGCGGCTGCGGCGGCGGCAGCTGCGGCTGCTGCGGCTGTGGCTGTGGCTGTGGCTGTGGCCGTGGCCGTGGCCGCCGTCGTCCCGGCCTGGCCGGCCGTCTGTCCGCCGTTGGTCCCGTTCTGGCCGTTCTGGCCGTTCTGGCCGTTCTGGCCGTTCTGGCCGTTCTGGCCGTTCTGGCCGTTCTGGCCAGCCTGTCCGTTGAGCCCGCTCTGCCCGCTCTGCCCGCTCTGCCCGGCCTGGCCGCCAGGCCCGCCGGCCTGCGGCTGCAGCAGGTTGAGGTAGGTGCTGTTGATGAGGTTGAAGATGTGCTGGCGCCACGTGACCAGGTCCTGCCAGGCCAGGATGTCGTCCCACATGTTGGGCAGGCGGTCGCGCCACGAGCCCAGCAGCAGCTTCAGCTCGGCCGACTTGGCGTCCAGGTTCATCAGCGTGGTCGAGGCCAGGCTGTTGCAGATGATGCTGGCGTCGTGCACCTCGACCATGAGCTGGAAGTTCTGCATCAGCGGCACGTGCGCATTTGTCAGGCGGCGCGGCAGCTGGTGCCACTTGCGGATGGACAGCTGGATGGCCTCGTCGGTCACGCGGCCAAACTCCTGGATCGAGTCCTGCTTGTGGTGGAAGCGCAGCAGGCCCATAAAGGCCTGGAAGAAGGCGCGGCGCGGCGTGGGCGCGTCCATGACGCCCTTGATCAGGCCGTCCAGCTGGTCGCGGCTGGTCTGCTCCTGCCACATGTCAAAGTTGCGCCAGGCGCACTCCAGCAGCAGGTCCTGGAAGTTCTCGTGCTTGGCGTAGTCCTGCAGGATCTCCCACTGCTGCAGCTTCTGCGCGCAGACGACCCAGTGGTCCTCCCACAGCATGTACTCGCTCTGCGAGAAGGGGATCACGCTGGTGCGCGCCTTGATCTGCGCGGCCTCGTGCATGCGCTGGGCCTTGTCCCAGATGCCGTTCTGCTCGTACGAGAGCGCCGAGTTGGTCTCGAGGAAGTGGCAGCGCCGCCGCCACGCGCCGTAGAAGAGGTCCTCCTCCTTGAGGTCGGCGTACAGCTCGACCAGCGCGTCCAGGTTGCTCTCGCGCACCGTGGCCGACGCCACCTCGGGCCGCACGGCCGCGCGCTCCAGCTGCGTCAGGGCCACGTACCAGGCGTCAAAGGTGCGCGCCAGGTGCTTCAGCACGTGCGGCGGCACCCGGCAGTCGGGCCAGGCGCGCGCCGCGCCGGCCAGCAGCGCCTGCACCACGTTCGGCCGCTTGTCCATCTGGCGGTTGTGGTACTCGCGCGCCAGCAGCCCGACGAGCCCGCGCTCCAGCTCGGCGCGGTCCTCGCGCGGCGTGGCCCCCCAGAACAGCGGGAACAGCGCCTCCCACACCGCGCCCGCCGTGGCCGCGTCCGTGTGCTGCAGGTGCATCAGCGGCTCCAGCACGTCGCGCACGCGCACGTCGGCCAGGCCGGCCACGTGGCGCCGCAGCCCGGCCACCAGCGCCTCGTAGCGGTCGTCCAGCATCAGCGCCGGCTCGCGGCCGTCGCGCGCGTAGATGCCGCACAGCTGCGACAGCGGCTGCACGCGCACGTCGTCGCCGTGCAGCTGCGCCGCGCCGCCCATCTCCACCGCCCCCAGCAGCAGGTGCGACGCCTGCGCCAGCCAGAACGACTCCGACAGCGTGTCCCAGTTCTGCTCGCCCACCACGAACGCCAGCCGGCTGCTCGCCGACCGCGCCAGGCTGCGGTCGAACACGCCCAGGAACCGGTTGCGCGTGTCCACGTCCTGCGCCCGCGTGCCGATCAGGAACGCGTGCTCCAGCCGCACCGTGATCTCCGTGCGCGCAATCTTGGGGTCCTCGTAGATGCGCAGCACCAGGTCCAGGAACCGCTGCAGCATCGTCAGGTCCGCCCGGTGCTCAAACACCAGCATCTTGTGCAGCACCGCCGTCTTCTCCTTCAGCGTCGGCCACGTGCCCTCCGACTTGAACACCCAGCCCTCCACCATGTCCAGGATCTTGCTGCACAGCCGCACGTCCTGCGACTTCTCCACCAGGTTCGCCAGCACGCTGAGGAACGGCCGCCGGTTGTCGCCCAGCGTCTCGATCCGCTTCGCCAGCACGTCGATCGCCCGCACGATCAGCCCCGACTGCACCATCAGGTTGAACGGCGTCATCTCCGCCCCCGCCAGCCCCGCCAGCCCTGCCAGCCCTGCCAGCCCTGCCAGCCCCGCGTCCTGCTGCTGCTGATGCTGCTGCTGCTGCTGCTGCTGCTGCGCGTGTGCCGCCCGCCCGTGCGGGTTCGCCGCCAGCGCCGCCGCCGCCGTGTAGTGCGCCAGGTGCTCGCGCCCCAGCTTCGTCTGCAGCGTCTTGAGCAGCGCCTGGATGTGTCCGTCCACCGCGCCCGGCCGCCGCCCCGACAGCGACCACAGGATGTTGATGCCCGCCATGTAGTTGTTCGCCCCCAGCGTCTCCGTCGCCACGCCCGACAGGAACGTCACCAGCTCCGACGGCGGCGCCTCCGCCTCGCCGTCCCCGTCCGCGTCCTCCATGTGCACGTCCTCCGGCACCGTCTCCAGCAGCCGCCCCACGATCGACTTGAGCTGCCGCCCGTCGTCGTACTCCGTCGTCACCGTGTGCAGGCAGTCCTGCACCTCCGCGTTGTCCGACCGCAGACACCGCTCCAGCAGCCGCTGGATCGCCTCCATGTTCGCCGCCAGGTACTCGTCCGGCTGCAGGTTGACGATCACCCGCACCACCTGCAGCATGTTGACGATCGTCCCGATGAACTTGTCGTCCGCCGCCGCCCCCGCCGCCGCCTCCCGGTCGCCCTGCTCCGCCGCCAGCGCCTGCGTCGCCTTGTCGCCCGTCAGCACCAGCTCCGTCGCGTTCGACAGCAGCTCCACGTCCGCCACGCCCCAGCACCCCGGCTGCAGCAGGTTGAACAGCAGCGCCATCGACCGCGTGCACAGGTCGCCCCACGGGAACGACGACGCCGTCGTCGGGTCCTTGGGCCGGGACGTCGGCAGCTCGTACCGCTCGTTCAGCTGCGCGATGAACTCCACCAGGAACCGCAGCATCTTCTGCCGGCCCATCGCCGGCACCTGGTACTCCTGCTTGTGCGGTATCGCTGCCGTCGTCGTCGTCGTCGTCGTCGTCGTCGTCGTCGTCGTCGTCGTCGATGGCGAGCCCGTCGCGTCCCGCTGCTGCTGCTGCTCCTCCTCGGCCTCCAGCTTGCGCTTTCGTGACAGCGGCGACTCGGACGTCGACCGCAGCATCGCCGGCGACGCCAGCGTCTTGCTGCCGTTGCCGCTACCGCTGCCGCTGCCGCTGCCGCTGCCGCTCCCACTCCCGCTGCTGCCGCGCCGGCTCTCGTCGATCAGCGCCCCCGTCACCCGCCGGTGTTCCCACTGCCAGATCAGCCACATCAGGTTCAGCGCCAGCCGCTTGCTCTCGCTCGACGCGTTGCCCGGGCTCGCCACCCGCCGCAGCGACATGATGATCAGCATCGTGAACTTATCCCGCGACTCGTAGAACAGGTTCGGGTGCCGCACCAGAAACTGGAAGATGCTGCTCGTCTGCTGCGCGTTGTGGCTCTCCTCCGCCAGGATCCGCCGCGGCGCCGCCGCCCACACCGCGTTCCGGTCGCTCGACCCGAACCGCGTCGGCAGCACCGGCGCGATGATCTCCAGCGCCTGGTTCACCAGCGCCCGCCCCTCGCTCTGGTTCGCCTTCAGCAGCGAGTAGTACACCTGCGACACGATCTTGACCGGCGTCTCGTAGTGCGCGATGAAGTAGCCGATCACCACGTATGCCGCGTGCTTGTTCATCGCGTCGTCGTTGCGGATGTACGTCCACCCAAACTTGATAATGTCCTTGCGCACGTCCTGCAGGATCGCGTGGTGATACTTGACCAGCATCGCCGTCAGCTGCATCACCTCCATCCGCGTGTAGTCCACCCCGCCCGACCGCGGGCCCTCGTCCGCCTGCTCCACCATGTTGGCCTTCCAGATCTTCTCCGTGATCGACTCGATGATCTGCTTGTCCGCCAGCAGCGGCGCCCCCTTCTCCCGGTCCTCCTCCTCCAGCAGCTGCCAGTTCTGCATGATCGACATGGCCACGATCGGGTTCACCATGTAGTGCAGCAGGAACGACTTGGTCCGGTGCGTCGCCGTCTTGCCCGCGTACACCTCCAGGCAGCGCAGCACCAGCGCCTTGCAGAACCCGACGTCCGCGTTGCTGACGATCCGCCGGTAGATGTGCCCGAAGAACACCGGCGTCGCCCGCAGGTCCTCCGACGTCACCGTCTCCACCAGCCCCAGCAGCATGTCCGTGTCCTCCACGTGCCGCTGCAGGCTCGTCGTCAGGATCACCATCAGCTGCTCGGCCGCCTGGTTGCCCGCGAGCCGCAGGTGCGGAGGCAGCGAGTCCACCTTCAGCCGCTCCTCCAGCGTCTTGCCCACCGCCCTCAGCCACGCCAGGTGCTCCTTCTTGTCCAGCCAGCCCGCCGAGCTGCTGCTGCCCTCCGGGCCTTCGCCGCCCGCTGCCGCCCGGTCCTCCGCGTCGCCCGTGCTCCGCACGCACAGCGCATACAGGATGTGGATCGTGTTGATCACCGCAATCGGCTGCGTCTCCTTCTGCTCCTGCACCACGCTGCTGCAGCGGCCGATCAGCTCGTCCACGTGCGCGTTGCAGTAGTCGCGGAGCGCCCGGCTCTCGGGATCCAGCAGCGCCTGCGCCAGGAACCGCCCGTACCGGAGGTCCTCGATGCGGCCCATCAGCAGCTGGCCCACGTCGTCCGCATACCGGCCCATGTACCTGTACACCGGCGCCCGCAGGGCGCTGTAGTGCGTCCGGCGGAGCTTGTCCTCCAGGTCCAGCACCGCGTCGATGATCCGCTCCTTGTACATCCGCGCCGCGTCCGGAAGCAGGTGGAAGACGCCAAACACCCCCACGATGATCTTCATCAGCGGGCTCTGCTCGAACAGCACAAACGAGATCTGCTGCACCGCTGCCGGCTCCGCCAGCTTGTTGACGTGGTCCAACAGCCGGGTACCGATCTCGACCTTGAAGTAGTTGGTCAGGAGCCGCAGAAGCAGAGACAGGTTCTCCAGCCCGTGGGGCGTCAGCCGCTTGGCCTCCTGCAGGCTGGCCAGCACCGGCCGCAGGCCCGACTGCAGCAGGTCCTTGGGCAGCTTGTTCGTGTACATCAGCACGCGCTTCATCGCCTCGTTGGCCGCCTCGATCGTCGGCTTCGACTCCGCATACAGGCACTTGAAGAACACCGACACGATCTTGGACCGCGCCGCGTTGCCCTGGCCCTTTTGGTACTCGTCAAAGCCCATGGCCGTGCTGAGGATCCGGATGCACGCCACCCGCAGGTCCACGATGAAGTTGTGCGTGCGGAACTCGGCCGACTTGCCCGCCAGGGACTCGTCGCTCGCATCCGCCAGCGCCAGCGACTCCGTCAGCAGCCGCTCCACGTTCTCGTCGATGACGACAAAGTCCGCCCGGAGCGTCATAAAGTACGTCAGCGCGTCCACGTACCCGATCTGGATCGAGAACGGAAGCGCCCGCAGCGGCTTCTGGAACAGCGGCGACAGCAGCCGCTCCTTGTAGGGCTCGATGACCTCCCACACCTCCACGTTGACCGCCTTGGCGATCTGCTCCAGCGACCGCTTCGCCGTGTTGCGCACGTGCTTGTTCATGTGCGACAGCTCCGTCGACAGCAGCAGACACGTCTGCGGAAGGCGGCGCGGCCCCTGGCGCCGCCGGCCCTGCTCGCTGGGCGTCGTCGTCGAGCTCTCCTTGTCGTCGGTCGAGGGCAGGACGTCCTCCTTGGTCATGCCCCTGCTGACCCGCTCCAGCAGGATCTCCAGCGTCGACTGCGCCAGGCTGCGCGTCGTCTCCGGCAGGTCGGGCGGCATGTCCTTCACCACGAACAGCAGCGCCCGGATAAACTCCATCTGCATCGAGCCCACCCACGCGTCGCCCAGGTCGACCGTGGTCAGCAGGGTCTGGATGCCCAGACAGGCACCCGTCTTGAGGAACCACTCCTCCACGTAGCAGCCGTGCGTAAAGGTGGCGGCCAGGTGGTTGAAGAACTCCAGCACGTGCACCCCGTCCTCCGAGCCGAAGATGATGGCCGCCGTCTCGAACATCACCCGGATCGCCCGCTGCGCCGCCTTCCGCACGTCCTCCTGCATGGACGACAGCGACTCGAGGATGGCGTCGGCCAGCAGGTGCGAGTCCAGCACCAGCGGGCCCTCGCCCGTGGTCGCGTTGAAGGCCGTGATGGCCCTCTTGGAGCTGATGAGCGTGCGGCCGATGTCGAGGAAGATAAAGTGCCGGCAGATGTTCATCAGGAACGTGTCGGCCTCCTCCCGCAGGTCCTCGATGGACTCGGCGTAGAAGAGCGCCTTGATCAGCCGCGTCAGCATCTCCTCCATGTCGCGCTTCTTGGCCACCGACCGGTCGCGGTGGCTCTCCTCAAAGACGGCGAGGTCCACGTCCAGCTTCTTGGCCAGCAGGTCCTGCGCCTGCAGCCGCACCAGCCGCGGCAGGTCTTCGGGCAGGTTGTCGTAGCCGATGCGCATCTTGACGTGGGCCTTGATCATCTGCAGCGCCTGCCGCTTGTAGAACGCGTCCGACTGCTTGGGGATGGGGTTCCGCGCCGGCTTGCCCGGCACCTCCATGATCTTCTGCAGGGCCAGCTCGAGGCCCAGGTCCGCGTTGAACGCCCGGTCCTTCTTGGAGCCGACCAGCCGCACGTCGAAGCTCGGCGTGTCGTCAATGTACTGCTTGAACGACAGCGCCAGGTGGTCCGTCATCGTCTTCCGGTTGCGGCCGCCCAGCTTGCCCAGGATGCGCATAGCCGTGTGGGCGTGGAAGTGGCTGTACGGATGCGGCCGGAGCTGGTCGTACAATGCCGGCATCAGCTCGTCCAGCACGGGCGCCATGAGCGGATCCAGGTACTCTGCCGTGAGGTTATCCACGCAGAGCTCGAGGGTGCGCAGTCCCTGGCCGACCATGTCCGAGCCGGCGCGCAGCGCAGCCACCAACGGCCTCATAAGGAAGTTGAGGTGCGGCAGCAGGTTGCTCAGCCGGGCGGGCACCGTCAGACACAGCTCCACGTACAGGTCCCTCTCGATCGGCCGCCGGGCCGCCAGCAGCAGGTTGTTCAGCACGTCCAGGAGCATCTCGAGGAGCGGCAGGATCTGCTTGTAGAGGTGCTCAAACTTGCCGCCGCCGATGCTCCGGAAGAGGGACCGCAGCAGGAGAAAGTAGTTCATGGGCTCCTGGGCACGCGTCGACAGCTCGACCGACTTGCTGATGATGTCGACCACATACGGCAGCAGGATCTGCTCGTTCTGTGCCGCAAACAGCGTCACGGCCATGAACGCCAGCTTGAACATGCGCAGCAGCACCGACGCCTTCTTGACATCGGCCAGGCCGACGTCCTCGATGCGCTCCATCAGGAAGCGCAGCAGCATGCCGCAGAACGTCGGCGACGTGACCTCGCTGGCCAGGAAGTACTGCGGGATGTGCAGGAGCGCCGTGTGCTCAAACGTCATCTCGAAGAGGTGGGGCACCTCCTGCTCAAAGATCTCGTTGAACGTGGCCGGGTCGATGACGTGGAAGAGCGTGGCAAACGACTCCAGGAGCTCCTTCTCCTCCTTGGAGCTCGACACCATGTAGAAGTTGGCCATGTACTCGACGATGGAGGCAAACGGCGGCTCGGCCGTGACCTTCTCGGCGCTGTCGTAGTAGCGGAACACGCGGGCGCCCTCGCGAAACAGCTTGATGATCACCTTGACCTCCTCGGCGTTGAAGCCGCTCGCCACCTCGGACCATCCCGGCGGCGCAATGGCCGGGTCGATGGCCGGGTTCTGGGCGCAGTTTCGCAGCTGGAAGACGGTGTTCTTAAGACCCTGCATCAGCGTTTTGAAGAGAAACTTGTTGTCGCCCACGGGGTCGTGGCCGCGCTCGCGCGCGTTGGTCAGCTTGATGGGCGGTGCCGCCGTGAACAGGTCGATCTCGTCCCACTGCGGCCGCACCTGCGGATCCGCCCAGAAGGTCTCGGAGAAGGCGGCCATGCCGAGAGCGGTGGGCGACCTGCTGACCCGCTCCTTCTGCATCTCCAGCAGGTTGCTGTACTCCCTGGACAGCTTCTGCGCGTTGTCGTACTGCCGGTTCATGGCCGCAAACTTGTCGGCGATGGCGTTGAGGATGGTCACCAGGTGGTACCGCGCCTCGACCTTGTCGTCCATCTTGGCGATGCATTCGGCCATGTTCAGCAGCAGCTTCGCGCTCATGGTCTGGAAGCTGGTGCCGGGAAAGTCGTCGAGCAGATTCTTGGTGTAGATGGCCACGGTCTTGCGGATGATCGGCGGCTTGAGGTGGTCCCTCACGTGGTGGATGAGGTCGGCGAGCATGCTGTAGGCCAGCGGCCGCATCGTCTCGTGGACGGTCAGGCCGTCGCCCAGCAGCGTTCTCTCGTCGAGGAACTCGTCGATGACGGCCACAAAGATGCGCCGGTAGTTAAAGTTAATAATATGGCGGATCGCCACAATGAGCTCCTTACGTGCTGCGGCTTTCTCGCGCGGACAGTCGCGCAGGAGGCGGATGATCGTCTTTGGCAGGACGTTTAGGAAGTCGGCCATGTGTTGTGAATACTGCCTCAAGGCATAGGCGAGGAAGCTCATCATCTTGACCTGCAGAGTGATGTAGTCGCCGTAGCTCGTCTTGTTCTTGATGCTCGGGCTCATGCCGAAGAAGTACGTGTTCCTGTCCCTGGCCTCCTTGTGCGCCTGTTCCTGGGCCTTGGGATGCACGGAGAGCACGACCTTGATGTGCGGCACAAACGTCTTGATGCTCTGCGGGATGGCGGCGCGGTACATCTGGAAGATGGAGACAACGATAATGGGGCATTCCGAGATGACCTTGAACGAGTGCATGCCCTTGAGCAGCTGCCGGTCGACCTCGAGCGCGCCCGTCGCGCCCGGCGAGCCGGGCTGGTGCTGTGCGAAGCCGACCTGCGAGCTGCCCGGCGTCGACGGCGCAGCGCCGGTGGCCGCCGCCGCCGCCGCCGCCACAGAGCCGGCAGCACCGCCATCGACGGGCTCGTTGTCGAGCTGCTCCTTGACGATGCGCTCGGTCTGTCCAAACAGCTCCTCTATCAGCTTGAGGAAAGACTGCGCCTTCGCGCCGCACACCTTGTTTTGGTGGCGGAGAATGTCGCCGGCGGTCTTGATGCACAAGCAGGCGTTGTCTTCGTTGTCCGTTTCGATCAGCTTGGACAGAAGGTCGATCGTGTCCACGGCATACGGCTCGAACGGCTCGACAGGGGTGGGGATGGAGGGGAATCGGTGGATGATTTCGAGCATGCAGTTTCGCAGTTTCTGGCCGTGTCAGCAGGGACACTGCGAATGTGCAAGCAGAGCGCACAGCAGAAGGAGAACATAGGAACAAGAGAAGAGGGAGAGGCTTACCTGCTCGGGAGATTCGCTCTGGAAACTGGGGGGTCCATTGAGAATGGTGAAGATGATAGGCATCACCTTCTTAAGGAACTGGGCGTAGATCGGACCAGAGGTATAGTGGTCGAGATAGTCGCGCAGGGTCACGGCGGCCTCGAGCTTGACCGACGCCCCGAGATCCGGCGTGGCCAGCTGCCGCAGGATGTGGTCGATTATGCTTGCGGACGCCATGCTGACAACGGCCGCTCGTCAGGAGGAACGCGAGTGCGTGCCGCCCCGAGCCCCATAGGAAGGCGGCAGAGGTTTGTGTCCGCACAGGCAAAGATCGTGGCGTCTCGGCTGAGTTGCAAACGAGGCGGAAGGATGGGTGGCCGTGGAGGCTTGCTTCAGTCTCGTCTGATCGCTTTCTCGTGACTTTCTTGTCGCTCTGAGAAGATTAGAATAACGGTAGCAGGTATTAGAAATAAGAGGCTCGATATCTCTAATGTAGACGATACAGTCCCAGTGAGTGGATAGAAAAGAACAGGGTCCAGGCAGGACTGGAGCTGCACCCTTGGTTTGGTGGTGCTCGACGCGATAGATGAAAAAAGTATAAAAGCAGAAAGAGTCGCGACAGCTCCAATTTTGCCAGCCCGCTGCAAAAGGTTGGAGTGCTGGGCGGCCGGTTTGCCAAATCTCTTTGGCGCTAGGGCCTGCAAGAATAATTCGCCGACAAGCCAGGCTCTTTAGCGGCGGTCTGCTCCCCAATCACAGTGCAAGCCACCTTGTAAATGGCCCGTTAGCCAATCATCAGGAATACTAGCAATTCCCCAATTGGGACATAAGCCAGCCTTTCTATTGCTGGTGAGAAGGAGCTGACTGCCAGCTGATGAAGCAAACGGAAGCAGATGACTGCCGCCTGTGTTTACACGAATTTGTCACGTTTTGTTCCTTGTGATTTTGAATATTCTTCTGGCTCGTGGCCAGTTTGGATTGTTTGTTTCTTGCCATCAGTCGTCACTATCGTCACAACCCATCAAGGTCGACGACTATGAAAGGTTCGACCAAAAAAGCTTGGTATCAAAAAGTGCTCTGTATTTACAGCGAATGTCTGAAGTGAAAGAGAAAAATGAACGGAACCCCTACGATGTGCACATGAACCCGTGCGAAGAAAAGAGAAGAAAATGTTGAAAATGTCATGCCAGTTATGTTACTCGTACAGCGCAGAAAAAAACACAGCTCATCACATGTCCGCCTAAGCACGGAAGCGCATGGCCACCCGCTTCTTCTTGCCGTTGGTAGCGGCCAGGCTCAGCGTGGAGCCCTGGCCGACGGTGCACGACATGCCGGCCGCCAGATCCATGACCACAGACCAGGTGCCGCTGGCGCACTGCTGGTAGGACGATCCCAGGCAGTTCCAGGTGCCCTCGGGAGAGCAGGCAGAGCCGGCGGTCTGCTCGGTGCCGGAAGAGCTGGAGGAGCTGCTGGAGCTGCTAGAGCTGCTGGAGCTGCTGGAGGAGGCAGCCGTGGTGGCAGCAGCGGCAGCAGCTGTGGTGGCAGTAGTCGCGGCGGCAGCAGCAGCGGCAGTGGTGGTGGCGGCAGCAGCAGCGGCCGTGGTGGTGGTCTTGGAGGATGCGGCGACGACGACCGCGGTCGACGTGGTGCCGGCAGCGGTCGTGGCGGCGACGGTGCCCGCGGTGGGCACGGTGATGAAGACGCCACCGGCGACGTCGGAGGTGTCAGAAGCGGCGGCAGCGGCAGCCGTGGTGGCCGTGGTGGCAGCGGCGGCAGCAG
Source organism: Grosmannia serpens (assembly GCA_029299595.1). Lineage (NCBI taxonomy): Eukaryota > Fungi > Ascomycota > Sordariomycetes > Ophiostomatales > Ophiostomataceae > Grosmannia > Grosmannia serpens. Next base: position 94,436 of record JANSMH010000002.1, read on the forward strand.
CAGCAATGGAGACGTCGGCGGTGGCGGCGACGGTGGCGGCGACGGTGGCGCTCGAGCCGGCCACCTGGCAGCCGGTGCCGGTGGGGGTGGAAAAGGCCGAGGTGGCGCCGTTGAGCTGGATGAGCTCGCTGCCGGGGTTGGGGAAGAGCAGGTCGGTGCTGTCGACGGTGGCGCAGTCGTCGCCGATGTTGGCGACGAACATGTCGGGCAGGCTGTCGTAGGCGGACTGCGAGCCCGAGGTGCCGGTCAGGGTGACGGGGGCGCAGTTCATGTACATCTCGCGGTTGCCAATCTTGTTGAACCAGGTCCAGGCGAGGGTGACGCTGCCGGTGGGGATGTCGCTGGGGACGGTGAAGTTGTAGGTGTAGGGGTCGGCGGCCGAGGCGTCGTCGCCCATGTTGCCGGTCTGGCCCTCGGCCGGGCAGCCGCCCTCGATGGAGCGGATGACCTTCCAGGTGCTGGACGCGCTGGGGCTGGTGTCGTAGGTCAGCGAGATCTGGCAGGAGCCGCCGCCGTGGACGGCCTCGCCGGTGAACTTGAGCGCCTGCGACGAGCCCAGGGCAAACGTGTTGGAAGCGTCGCCGGCCACGAGCGACTCGCCGCTGGTCAGCTGGCAGGGGAAGTTGGAGCCGTCCGCCTCGAGCGGGCCGTTGGCCAGCGCCGGCGTGCTGTACGGCGTCGGCGTGTTCATGAGCATGTGTCCGTTGGCCACGGCGGCCAGGACGACGGCGACGAGGCTGGTCTTGGTGAACATTTTGGCGGTTTCGGGGTTGTGTGTGTTGTGCAAGGGATTGTGTCTGTTTGAATTTGAAGAGGGTGAAGAAAAAAGAAGAAAAAAGGGTGCTTCGTTCCGGACGAAAAAGTTTCCTTGTGGGAGTGAATTTGGCTGTGCAGGTTGCGTTTGCAAGAGACTGTGGTTGAAGAAGTTGGGTATCTGACGGCGCTATATACCAGGAAACTGCGTGTCAGTGAATACGCGGTGGACAGCGAACAGCGAACAGCGAACACCTATGAACAGCTGGCGAGAAGGCGGCGTTGGAACATACAGTGAACAATGAACTTGGCTGGGAGCCGTGTCAAGAACAATTGCGATTGTGAGAGATGCTCAAAGGAAGGTTAACAATGCACCAGGCGAAAGTTGGATGAGTTGGAAGACAAGTGAACAAAAAGGGCCAAGCCTTGAAAGAATGAGAGTGTCGACACGAGAGGCTGAAGAAACGAAACACGAGAGGATGGAGAGAAGGGAAGAACAGAATGCTTGGCAAGGGGAGGTTCTGCGAGGGCATCTTATACCTCAGACGTCCTACATGAGACGAGGGGCTGCCATTGCTGCGATCAGCTGCCGGAAAGGGCAAGCCAGTGGTCGCCCAAGCGCCTCTCCTCTGCAGGACAAGGGGGGGGCGGATATCCCGAGAGGGGGAGTGAACACGACGTGCAGAGCCACAAGGTGGGCGAGAGTGGGAAGTGGGCAGTAGACGTTGGGCAGACGATTGGTCGCTGTGGGACAAAGGGCAGCACCGTCTCGCTGCTCGTCCTTGTGGCTCCAAGCTGGCATCCGTGCCTGGCCCCAGCCAGGTCTTAGCCAGGGGTTGGCTCGATGTGGCGTCGTGTGCCGGCAGCCAGTCATGCATCTGCATCGCGAACTTTTCCATGGCACTTGAGGCAGGCCAGAGTGGATCTGGCAGGCAGGCCAGCGCCGTGCTCGTATCTGACCTTGCGGCTGGCCAGGGGCTGTTCTGTGGGGAAGCCCACGGCCACCGCCCTGATAGGCTCTTCGGCCGACTCCCTTTCCCATTGGCGTGTTTCAAAAACAGGCAGGACGGATCCTCTTTTTGCGTGCCTTTTTTTTTTAGAGCCCCTGCGGGCGGAGAGGGGCCTCTAAAGCGTATCCGTATTCCCTGCTCCTTTTTCCGGGACCCGCTGATTCGGGGGGACAAAGGAATGCTGCTGGAGGGCGCCCAACCACAGCCAGCCGGCTGAGAGGATGCAGGTCCCAGTCCAGACGTTTGGTCGTTGCGCCGTCCGTCCTAGGGCCGAAGCGGTAGGTGGTGGTAGGCCGGCAGGTCAAACGGCCTGCCTCTACTGTTCCAACCACCGCGTTATGGTTAACGTTTGTAAGATACTGGTAACCCGTGCTTTGTAAGCCAACCTCTTTGGGTGCCCCCAGGCCACACAAAGACAGCATACCATGTAGACGCTCCCACTCTTTTCTCGCTCCATTTTTCCCTTTACGAGATACGGCAAACAGAAACAGAAACGAGAGCGCTCGTGCGTGCGCGCACTCACCGTAGACGCATGGAGTCGGCCTTGCGGCGGGTGCCCGAAGGAAAAGAGGAAGAAAAAAAAACGCCTGCGCCGGCGCCATAGGCCCCCTGTATCGGAGGCAGCCGCTCAGGGGTGTGACGTACGAGCCGGGGGCCGCTTATAGCGCTTGTGACGCCGCTGTAGAAGCGGCGTTTGCCACTGCCACTCTGCGCAGGCGATTGGCTGAGCTCTCCATCGCCAGCATTTCGGTCGACGGCGAGCGCATCATCCCCACAACTGCACGCCCGAGTCGGCTGGCCGGCGCCTGCTCGCCGCTGCATCGACCTGTTTCGTCTCCGGCGGCCTCTTCCCATTGGATCTCCCTCGCCTCTCGCTTGTCGGCGGTGAATGGCCGTGGCCGCTTCACGGTGAGGGCGCCTCTGCAAGAGAACCAACCGTGACGATGGCCAGAACGCAACACCCTTGCATCATACGAGGCCTCCTCAATGCGCTCGCCCTTCTGTCACATGCGCGCCTTCGTAGCGCGCATGGCGGAATGTGCTCTCCCTGACAAACACGAACGAGAGCCATGTCCGGCGGGCTCCCGAAAGGGCAGGCCGAGAGAAGGGATGTCTGCAAACGCGCGGCATCTGCGACAGAAGCCAGGGGAGCTGGTCAAGCCACCTCGTACGTAAGAAGGGGTATGGAGGAAAAAAGAATATGGACGATCGCCGAGAGACCGGGCGTTTCGCAGTGTCCCGTAGACAGCAGCGTCTGTTGGCTTGCACCGCGTTCGGCTTTCTGGCGATCCTCTGTCAAATCCATGTCCCCTTTCGGCATGGGCTCGTGGTGATCATGAGCTGAGCAGAGACAGGAATAGCCCGTGGACTCGTATCACGTGACTAGATCGGATGAAGCCCTGATTGGCCGTGAGGATAAAAGCCACTCTGCTGAGCCTAGACATGATGTGACCAGGAGCCGTGAAAGAGCGGTATGGCCGTCGATCGCACAGCGTCCTGTACAACCGGATAAGAAGCGATCTCCGATCTGAACCTGCGCACTTCCCGGATCAAGCTGCATGCGCTTCCTGAGCTTCATTCGTCGCACGTGTAACTCGCATTATTGGTACAGAGCGTTCTACAGGCAATATTGGGGGGCCAGGGAATGAGTTCCTTTGGTTTTTGCTTTATTTCATGTTGGACTTGAATCTGGACAGGTCCTCTTGAAATTTGGCTGTTGTACTGAATGTCGTTTACCTTGGATATTCAGTCTTTGCCGTATCTCCTAGCATCCATATCGTATTATAATAGGTTGCGGTAATACGCAAGCACCTTGGTTGTATATCACTCGCAGGTACAGTCCGTCTTACACTTCATCACCACCTCGTCACCTCTTCCTCTAGACGTTTCGTGCAGACGCGTATGCCCAACACTTGAAGCCACAACCAGCCACGGCCGGCCGCTATGCTCGTTTCAGCCTCGCCGGCGGTCTTGGGAGAGAGCCAACCGCAGCTGTCATCTCAGCCGACCACCGAGCTGCCATGGTATCTCGTAATCCCCGCCAATCATCCGCAAACGGAGAATCCCATCCTGTTCTTGAAACACATGCGCAGAGGCAGAGTGGACCCGCCTAATGTTTCAAGCCCGGTCTGCATACGAATGCAGGTTCTGTCCCATTCGTCCTATGTTCTTGCGTGCATTTGTTTCCCACAAGAAAGGGAAACGTCACGTCAGGGTCGTCTGACCCGATCGTTTGCTGCTCCCACGTTTCACTCAACTGTTGCCGTGGACGTGTATTTATCATATGTATTATGGCCCCGCCCGCGGCAGATGCTCCAAGATGCCGATACTATGTACAGAAAGACAAATGTAACATGTATGATTATGTAATTACGATGCAACGCGAAAATCGAAAGCCCCCTCCCCCCTTCCAGAGGAAAGCGGAAACCCCCGGAAAAATTGGGCATGTGCTCAACCCAATCACTCTCCGTCTCTCGCCTGTCACTCCTTCTTCTTCTTCCACCACAGCGACATCTCCGGCATCCTCCACTTGCGCACGCGGAAGACGTAGTAGGTGGTGATGGCGACAAAGATGTTAAAGGCAACGTAGCCCCACAGGATGCCAAAGTTGCGCCAGCGGTCGGACCAGAAGACGCCGGACGAGGACAGGTACTCGTCGGCGACGGAGATCTGGCAGTAGCGGCAGGCGGCGGTGTCGGTGGGGTTCTGCAGGGTGCCGGGGGCGACCTCGAGGTAGGCGGCCAGGTACTGGCCGCAGGTGTAGCCGGCGGGCGGGTCGAAGACGGAGGTCTCGCGGGCGGAGCAGGTGACGGGGCGGCCGTGGACCTGGGTGGCGATGACGCCGGAGATCCAGTAGGTAAAGGGCGAGACGCGGTACATGAAGATCCAGAAGCCGGGCAGGGCGGTGGGGGTCTGCAGGACGCCGGAGAAGATGATGCTCATCATGACGATGAGGGTGACGATGCCGCCGGCGGTGCGGGCGTCGGGCAGGGCGGCGATGCACATGTGGGCAAAGGTGCTGGCGTAGATGAAGAGCTGGACCATGAAGAGCAGGACGAGGCCCTGGCGCTGGGGGCTCTGGACGCCGACGATGGGGTAGCTGTAGCAGGCGTAGGTGATGACGGCGGTGAGGATCTGGTAGGGGAACTCGACGACGATGTTGGCGACCATGAAGGCGACCCACGAGTACATCTTGCCGGGGCGCTCGCGGACCTCGTAGAGGGCGCGCTGGGTGACGAAGAGCGGCTGGATCTGCTGGACGAGCGAGGTGAAGATGGTGACGATCTGGAAGACGGAGAAGACGAGGTCCTGGGTGCCGGCGAGGGTGTGCTTGGCGTGCCAGAAGGTGAAGCCGATAAAGAGGCCGGCGGCGAGGCCGAGCACGAGCTTGGCGACGATGTAGTGCGGCATGCGCCAGTACTGCTGGAAGATGCGGTGGGTGACGAGGAGCAGCTGGCGGCCAAAGGGCATGGCGTAGGAGCCGGCGCTGAGGGCGTGGTCGGACTGGTCCTGGCCGGACTGGTCCTGGGCGGCGTCGACGTGGGCGATCTTGGCGTCCCCGTGGATCCGCGCAATCTCGGCGTCGACGGCGGCGCGCTCGGCGCTCGTGGACCAGGTCTCGTGCCAGTCGCGGCCGTCGGCGGCGGTAGTCTTGTTGACGACCTCGAGCATGTACTCGGCCGGGTTCTCGACGTGGCCGCAGGGCCGGGCGCCGTGGGCGGCAAAGTAGCCGAGCAGGACGCGCGAGTCGGCGCCGACGTCGCCAAAGTAGACGGTGCGGCCGCCCTGGGCCAGGAACAGCAGGCGGTCAAACTGCTCGAACAGCACGGCGCTCGGCTGGTGGATGGTGCACAGGATGGCCTGGCCGGCGTCGGCCAGCTTGCGCAGGAAGGCGCAGATGGCCCACGAGCTCTGCGAGTCCAGCCCGCTCGTCGGCTCGTCCAGGAACAGCAGCAGCTTCGGCCGGGCCGCCAGCTCCACGCCGATCGTCAGCAGCTTGCGCTGCTCCACGTTGAGGCCCTCGCCCGGGATGCCCACCACGGCGTCGGCAAAGTCCTCCATGCCCAGCATCGCAATCACCTCCTCGACGAACGCGTGCTTTTCCGCCCTGCCGACCGACTGGGGCTGCCGCAGCATCGCGCTGAACCGCAGGCTCTCGCGGACCGTGGCCGTTTCGAGGTGGAGGTCTGTCTGTTAGTGATGTTTTCGTGTCCGTCACCACCGTCGCCACGTCCGCACCCACCTTGCTGCTGCACGTAGCCCGTGCTGCGCTGAAAGTTGGCCCCCCGCGGCCGCCCGCTGACGAGCATGTCGCCCCCGATGACGCCCATGGTCGTGCGCTCGGCCAGCACGTCCAGCAGCGTGGTCTTGCCGGCGCCGCTGACGCCCATCAGCGCCGTCAGCGTGCCGGGCTTGACCCAGCCGGAGACGTCGCTGAGCAGGCGGCGGTCCTCGCCCTGGACCTGGATGTCGTAGACCACGTCCTGCCACGTGAAGATGTCGTGCTGCGGCTGGATGCCGTGGACGCGTGCGGCGGCTGCCGACGTCGTGTTCTCGACCGCGTCCAGCGCGCGGATGCTGGCGCCGCCGCTGCTGCCCTTTTCGGCGTCGTGCTCGGCCGCGGCTGCCTCGCGCGCGGTCTGGCGCAGCGCGGCGGGCACGTGACCCTCCTGGTACACGAGCATCTCGCCGGTGCTGGCGGGCGAGCTGTTGAGCTCGGTGGCGACAAAGTAAGAGGCCATGAAGAAGAGCAGGAAGGCGACCATGATGCCAAAGTTGCGCCAGACGTGCGCGTAGGCGTAGCGGTAGCTCGCGGCGATGTAGGCGTCACCGCTGACGTAGTCCTGGCCGGCGACGGCGCCGACGGTCGAGCAGACCCACGAGTCGCCGACGGGCGGCGTGTAGGCGGGGATGAGCACGGAGCAGGTAAAGTTGCGGCCGTGGAACTCGTTGGCGACGAGGGCCTCAAAGGTGTAGAAGAGCGGGTTGAGCCAGCGCATCCAGCCGAACCAGGGGTGCATGTCGGGCACGGAGATGACAAAGCCGGTATACATGACGAGGGCGAGCACGAAGACGCCGGCCAGCGACATGGCCTGCGAGATGGTCCTGGTCATGGCGGCCATGGTGCGGAAGATGGCGGCCATGGTGAAGGTGGCGGTGTAGGAGAAGAGGAAGTAGATGAAGAACTGCGAGGGCTCGCGGCGCAGGCCGGCCAGGAAGTAGATGAGCACGTTGAAGATGCAGGCGACGACGAACTTGACGGGGATGTCGGCGACGATGCCGGCAATGGCCTCGGTGGCGGGGTGGTAGAAGGCGTAGGAGGCGTGCTTCTCGACGATGGGCCGCTGCGCGTAGAGGCTGTTGATCTCGGTGATGGTGATGAGCGCGTTGAGCAGGACGGCCATGAAGATCACCGACGACTTGGCGTAGAAGCCGGCGGTGGCGTCGGGCGGCGTGCCGTAGACGACGGAGCCGATGATGAGCGCGAGCACGAGGCAGGTCACGGCCGTCGTCAGCGCCGGCGTGAGGTCGTTGCGCGTGCGCTGGTAGGCGCGCCGCGTGTTGAGCGCCACCTGCGTGCCGAGGCCGATGAGGTACGGCGAGGCCGGGCGCACGTGACGCGACTGCTTGAACGTCTTGGCCGCGCGCAGCCGCGCCGCCGTCGGGCCCTGCGCGTCGACGGGGAAGCGCTGCTGGTACGCGGCGATCTGGGCCTGCAGGGCGGCAAACTCGGGCGACGCGCGCCAGGCGGCCTCGAACTCGGCGGCCGTGCGCGGCACGCGGCCCTCCATGCCCGGCCGCGCGCGCCGCTCCAGCGGGTTCGTCACCGACGTCAGGAAGTCGCCCGTGGTCTGGCGCTGCGGACACTGCCAGCCCTGGCGCTCAAAGTACGGCCGCGCCGCCGCGGCCGGCCCGAAGAAGATGGCCCGGCCCTCCATCAGCACCACGGCCTTGTCGAACAGGCCGAAGATGGACTCGCTCGCCTGGTAGGCCGCCACGGCGTGCGCGCTGCCGCCCAGGTCGGCCGCCACGCGCAGCGTCTGCACGAAGCGCAGCGCCGTGGCCGCGTCCAGCCCGCGCGTGCTGTTGTCCCACGCCATGATCGGGCTGCCGGCCACCATCATCTCCGCGATGCTCACGCGCTTGCGCTCGCCGCCCGACACGCCGCGCACAAACTCGTTGCCCACCTTGGTGTGGTACGTGTGGCTGAGCCCGCACACCGCCATCACCACCTGCGCCACGTAGCGCGCCGACTCGCGCCGGCTGATGCGGCCCCAGTGGCTCGCCGGCATGCGCACCGACGCCGCAAACTCCAGCGTCTGGCCCACCGTCAGCTCCGGGAAGTGCTTGTCCACCTCCTGGTTGTACACCGTCTCGCCGCGGAACTCCCGCATCATCTTCGCCTGCGGCACGCCGCTGTAGTGCACCGTCGAGCCCGCCGCCACGTGCAGCCCGTGCAGCTCGCCGCACATCGTCTTGAGCAGCGTGCTGCACCCCGCCCCCGGCCGCCCCAGCACCACCAGCAGCTCGCCGCCCTCCAGCAGCCCGTCGAGTCCGTGCAGGATCGTCTTGTTCGCCGCCCGCCGCCCGCTCAGCACCGCCCGCGGCGCCCGCAGCGGCGCCCGCAGCCACATGCCCACCGTCTGCTGCACCTGCAGGTCCGGCGCGCTGCCCGACACCGTCAGCCGCTCAAACACCACGCCCGGGTGCACCCGCGGCTGTCCCTGCGCCTGGATCTTCTGGATGAAGTTGCCCAGCCACCGCGACAGGTCAAAGCCCGTGCTCAGCGGGTCCAGCGCCGAGTCCTGCCCGTCCTCGTTCCCGTGCACCGCGTCGTCCCCCTGCGCCGACGTCAGCTCCGTGGCGATGCGTCGCAGCTCGTGCCGCTCCTCGGCCGCGATGATCGTGTTGGTGTGCACGCGTGCCAGGTGCGGGCGCCCGCTCGACTCCGAGCTGTCGTCCTTGTCTCCCTGGTCTTCGGGCCCAGGCTGCGCCTCCGTCGCCTTGTCGTTGCTGTCTGATACCGCCATAGCTGCTTGGACCAGTGAGGATGAGAGAAGAATCAGTGACGAGCCGCGGACGAAGGCGCCGAGCGAATGGCCCGTCCGGCATCTGCCATCTATAACATCAGGCACCTTGGCCTCCCAATCAGCGAGGCAAGCATGTGAAAGTCCCACTGCGCGCAATCGATGTCGGGATCGTTCCGAGCCACGCTCGCCCCCCCCCGTCTTTCTCTCGACCTCCTGCCCACCCCTGCACGGTCGGGTGGGTGCCGCCTCTGGGACTGCCAGTCGGACTTGGACTTCGCAGAGCAACATGCGCGTGACCGGGCCACAGCTGGGCCCGGAACCAACCCGGACGGCGCTAGTGGCTTTTAGCTCAGACGCCAGCTCATGTCGGAACCGTCCCGACACGCTTGTGAGCCCTCCAGGTCTCACCACAGAACAGATGGCGGCCGTTCCTGGGCCGAGATCGACGATGCGGCTCAGGTCTTGGCATTTTCACATGACAGATAACGGTCCTCAGGGCGTCGTGTACATAAAGTCCAGGTTCTGATCCCAGTTGAAGAGCGGTGCAAACGTAAACGTGCCGTCGAGGCCCATGCCGGCCGGGTCCAGCTGGTCCATCATGTCGACGTGGGCCTGGAACTGGCGCTGGGCCTCGGCGGTCTGGTCAAAGGTGGGGTCGAGCGTCTGCTGGCTGTTGCTGCTGCCGATGGTGTTGGCCATGTCGATGCTGCTGCTTCCACCCCCACTGCCACCACCACCACCGCCTCCACCACTGCCTCCATCACCACCGCTGCCACCGCTGCCACCGCTGCCACCGCTGCCACCCCGGCCCTCCATGGCCGCCTGCTTGAGCAGCACGTTCTCGTTCACCTTGAGCAGCAGCGTCATGGACTTGCGGGCCGACACGCTGAAGCAGGCCAGCTGCTGCAGCACCGACTGGCAGCGGTCCCACAGCTCGGCAATCTCGTCCCGGTCCAGCATCTGCCACATGTCCGGACACAGGCGCAGCACGATCAGCACCAGGCCGGCCGTGCACGTGTACAGCACGTTCCACCACCACGCGTCCGTCTGGTCCGTCAGGTACGTGCGGTGCACCAGCAGGATCAGCCGCCGCGCCGCCTCCACGCACGCCTTGCCGCACTCGAGCGCAAACGCATAGTGCAGCCCGTCGCGCGACAGCGGCGCGCAGCTCGCCGCGCCCTCGGGCGGCACCAGCTGCGTCAGGATCGGCCGGTGCATGATCAGCTGCATGTAGATGAACCGCGCGTGCAGCACGTTCTTCTGCATCTCCAGCACGTGCAGGTCCTCGGCCGACACGTTCTCCGGCGGCCCCGCCGGCGCCACCCACGACAGCAGCGGCGCCACCGACTGCTCGAAGCCCGTCAGCTGGTCCTGCAGCGCCACGATCGTGTCCAGGCTGTGGTGGATGTGCAGCTGCCCCGTCGCCGACGCCCCGCTGGCTGCCGTGTCGCGGCTCAGCCACGGCTCGTAGATCTTCTGCAGGATGCCCTCCAGCACGACGCTCAGCCGCACGCTCTCCCGGTAGAAGAGGAAGCGCAGCTGCTCCGACCGTGTCGGCAGCGTTGATGCCGCGTCGCCCGTGCCTGCACACGCGCTGAGCGTGCCGGGCGGGATCGACAGGCTGGATGACATGGTTGGCCGCCCAAACGTCATGCCCACGAGACTGTATTGTTAGCACCGTAGCCGGACCGAGCATAAACGCAACAACACAGAGGCACGCACACATCCATGACCACACAGCCGTGCCACGTCCGCCGCCGGATCTCCTTCTCGCGCGCGCTGCGTGGCTGCCGCCCGGCCTCGCTGTGCAGCCCCAGGCCCTGGGCCACGCGGCAGGCCATGCCCACCGCGTTCCAGCAGCGGTTCGGAAAGGGCGTGCCCTGCAAGACCAGCGCGATGATCAGCAGCGACTGCACCACGCCCACGTTGTTCTCGTCGATAAAGTCCAGCCCCACAAACGCCTTGGACCGGTTGAACAGCACCTCGGACGAGGCCGTCTTCTCGGCCTCGGGCAGGTCCGAGAAGCAGCAGCCCAGCGAGAAGATGGCGTTGAGCGCACAGTGGAACGGGATCGAGCTGGCCCCGGCCTCGCTGCCGCCGAGCCCGCACCCGTCAAACTGCGACGGGCCCATGGTCGTCGCCGTCGTGGAGGCACTGGACGCGCTGGAGACGCTGGTGGCAGAAGTGGCCGCCGCCGCAGCGGCCGTCGACCGACAGGAGCTGCCGCCACCGCCACCGCCACCGCCACCACCACTGCCACCGCCACTGCCACCGCCACTGCCACTGCCGCTGCCGCTGCCGCTGCCGCTGCCGACGTCACCCTGCGCGCTCCACAGGCTGCGATAGGTGTGCTCAAAGGCGGCGCGGTCAAAGAACGGATACAGATAGAAGATGCGCTCAAAGTAGCGCTGCACAAAGTGGTCGGCCAGCGCCCGTGGCGGCAGGGCGAACTTGTCCACGGCGGCGAAGCGGAGGAGGGCGTCGGCGCGCGAGGACGACGACGAGGCCGTGGCCGTTATTGGGGGGGCTTGTTGCGGGAGCGGCTGATGCTGCTGGTACTGCTGCGGGTGGCTGTTCGGCTTCTGCGGATAGCCATCGAGCTGCTGGCGGCGACGCATGGAGCTGGTGGCCTCCTTGAGAAAGGAGGCCGCAGAGGAGAGGCCGTAGAAGTCGTCGACCGGACGTGCAGACCCGTCGAGGTCGTCCTCCTCGAGCACGGTGCCCATGCCAGAGACGCCCTGGGCGGCCTCGGACGCGTCCGGGTCGGGCGTGGACTTTGACGTGGCCGAGGACGTCTTCTTCTGGTGCTCAGGGAGGCGGTCCGGGAGGCCGAGCATCGTCGTCGACGGGCTGCGGACGAGCGACGACGACGGCGGCACCGGCTGCGAGGTGCCGATCCCCGAGCTGTCGCCTTCGATGGCCGAAATGTCCACGCCGTGGGCGGCACATGCTTGCTCGAGCCGGCGGATGCGCTCATGAAGCGCTCTCGTGTAGCTGTCGGGGGCAGGGGGTGAGTTTGGACATTCGGCGAGCTTGGGGACGGTCCTGTTCCTCTTTCGCCAACACTTACTCTTCGCTGCAGGCCGTGCGGGCGTTGCCCGCCTTGTAGATGCACTGCTCGAGCCCCAGCGAACGGTGCTCGCAGGTGGAACAGATGGGCTTGCGGCCGTCGCAGCGGGCCTTGCGCTCGCGGCAGGGCTCGCAGGCCAGCGTGACCTTGCGGCGTCGCTGCCGCTCGCGGGCCGGTTCCGGGGGCGCCATCATGGGAGCGATCGCGCGGGATGACGTTGCACTGCGAGTGTGTTGAGCAGAAGCAAAACAGCCAGGTAAAGCGGGAGGTCGTCCTGTCGTCGTGGTTATGGAGCCCGGACGATGAGTCAGCAGCCAAATTCCCCGCATTTCTTTGGGCGCGCTAATTATGGGCGAAGGAGAGTTCCCGAGGCAAGTCGAACAGGCGCCTTGCGTTCCTTAGCACCAGTCGTCATCTGCCAGGGACCACCGCGGCAAACGTTGCTGCATACTGTTTCATTGCATCGGCGGACACGAGCCGGAGCTATGGAGTACGTGACGATACAGGAGATGTATCTACCGAGCCCACCAAGCCGAAAACGCACGAAATGAGCCCCCGACCGTCAAAGGAAACAAAAGAGACAAAGGCAGACACAGCTGAGCGATGACTCCATCTCAGGAGACAGTTGTGGCGGGCGGTTCTGTTTTGCATGGTTAGCAGTCTGGCCGTCACGTTCTTCTCATCCACCCACTCAACCCCCCCCTCACTCACAGGCAAACGTGTAGTCCGCACGGGTCCAGGTGTGCATCTTCTCGCGACGAAACTCGTCAAAATCCCATTCACGCAGCTCAAGCTCGGAGGCGTCCTTGAAGACGTAGACCTGGGCGGTGGCGGGGGCGTCCTGGCCGTCGACATGGACCTGCACGGTCTGCCGGTCATAGTCACCGCCCTCAAAGGTGTCGAGGCGCTGGATGTTGGTCGCAGTCAGCCCGGAGACCAGGATGCCGCGCACCGAGCCGCCGCTGTCGGCCACGATGCCCGGGTAGTCCGCCTCGCGGACGCGGTGGCGGCTGAAGCCCGAAAGAACGGCTGGCAGGAAGACGTGCTTGCGGACGAGCGCGTCCTGTGGCTTTTTGGTGCGGTAGCAGACGGTAAAGAAGACCTCAGGGGCCATCTGAGAGCAGCAAGCAGCGATGAGCATGGGGGGTGCATCTCCAAGGACCACACTAGAGGCCGCAGCCTAAGCCGCCGCTGAGGGACGAGAACTGACCAGCGTACCTGCAACACGTGTTAGCCAAGAAGAACAGGCACACAAGGTCTGCTGGGCCGTGTCTCATCGTTACCATAAAAGAAGCCATACGAGGTAGCGTCCTCGGCAGCCGGGGCTGCTGGCGGTGCAGCGGTCATGATGACAGAAGCGACGGAGTGATGGTCGGCGCGGAGTGGTCGGCGCGGACGGTGGGATGGTCTTCAAGGACAGAGGTCGAGATGAGTTTGAGTGCAGGCAACAAGGGAGTAGGACTGTTGTTGGCGACGGCTGAACTGCGGCGAGAAGTCGCCGTGTTGCGATAAGCGGCGATAAGCAGACGGACCGATGGGTGGAGCTGTTGTTGGGATTTATTTTCGGATTTATGTCTAAATTCTTGTTAGTTTTCCTGCCTTTTTCCCACCACGCCGTTTGTTTTGTCCGGTTTTGGCATTTTTGGGCGATGAAGGGCCCGCCACGCACCCCGACGCAGCAAGCCGCTCTCCTTCTTGCGCGAGAACACTGACCGCGATGGTGCCCTCGGAGGATCTGGTCGACGAGATGGAGGCCATCAACTCCATCTACGGCGAGGGCACGCTGGTGCTGGAAGGGGGGCCGGCCGGCGCCGGCGAGGCTGGCAGCGTGGCCGTCCTGGCGCTGCCCTCGTCGGCGGCCGACGTTGCCGATGCCGACGACGCGGGGGCCGCCAGCCGACGGCTGAGTCTGCGGCTGCGCTTCCCGCCGACGTATCCGGCCGGCATGGACCCGCCGGCCGTGCTGGGCGTGCAGAGCGTCGGGGAGGACGGCCATCGCCAGCGGCCGGGCGCGGCAGCACGGGACGCCGAGCTGTTCCGCGCGGCCGTGGATGCCACCTTTCAGGAGGGGCAGGTCTGTCTCTTTGACGCGGTCGAGGAGTACATCCGGTGGAAGGCCGAAGAGGCCGAGGCCGAAGCCGGAGCCGCGGCTGAGCACGAGAGGCTCGAGGGCTACGCCTACGGTGGCGACGACGACGACGACAGCGAGGGCCGTCCGCGACAGCGGGCGCCCACGCCGGAGCTGCCGCCGGAGCTGCTGTCGCCGCCGCCGCCCTGGATCGTGTCGGAGCGCATGGAGGAGCTCAAGTCGGTGTTCGTCGCGCGCTGCGCCCCCGTGTCGTCGCCGGCACAGGCCCATGCCTTTCTGCAGCACCTGCTGGCCACCGACCGGCGCGTGCGCACGGCCGCACATAACATGACGGCGTGGCGGATCCGGGCGGCGCCACCCAACAGCAGCAACAGCAGCTCTGCTGCCACTGCCAGCGTCATCACTTATCAGGACTGCGACGATGACGGCGAGACTGCTGCCGGCGGCCGTCTGCTGCACCTGATGCAGCTCATGGACATCTGGAACGTCATGGTCGTCGTCACCCGCTGGTGGGGTGGCCACAAGCTGGGCCCCCGTCGCTTTGCCCTCATCAACCAAGCCGCCCGAGACGCCTTTGTGCGCGCTGGCCTGGTGCCCGAGCCGGCGACCAAGAAAAAGGGCCACGGCAAGTGAGTCGTGCACACGATGCACACGAGGTGCCCATGGCGTCTTCGTCTCCTGGATGTGCAACAGGACAGGTCAGGTCGAACAGCACGCGGAACACAACAGGAGGAGCCAAAGTCTCGCATGATCTGGAATAATTGATACTACTTCAACAAATAGAACAACTCTGTCAGGCCCCCACAAATGGCCACATTGCTACTATCGCTACAAGTACCATGGCCGCCGGAGACATGGCTGGGGAGCGGCTTGTACCTGATATTGCTGTTTTTCCACAACACGTCTTGTTGTACGAAACGCCGTTCATCGTGGCGGCTACCTGGAAGACTGATCCTGGTGGCCGGCCATGGTTGTAGTAGTCCACATTGAGCACTGTCGGCGGCCGCGTCCAGTCCTCGCGACACCTCTCGGCCGACTCGCCCAGGCTGTTGCTTCCCGAGGCAGCATTGGTCTGGTTGGCAATGGAAACAGCAGGAATCAGGAAAGACTGTCCTGCAAACTCCACTTCAATGTTTACATTGTGATTCAGCAGGTATAGATAGCTGTTGGCCTGATCATCAGATAGGTTGGGCGGCCGATGTATGGAGCATGGCAGACCTGAGTTGACAAGCGGATCGAAGGGTGTCTCCCACATGTAGCTGAACTCGTCGAGAAGCCAAGGATAGGCAACCTCGTCGGCCTTGTAATCGAGCATCATGATCACGCGCTTGCCGCTGCGGATCATCTGCTCCAGAGTCGGCCAGTCCTGCAGATCCACCGGCGGGCTTGGTGGAACATATGCGAACTCAGCAAGGCCAGTTGACTCGATGTATGGAGCATACATTTCGGGGCTCGAGTAGTTTCCATTCCCCAGTAGGATTGTGATCACATCGTAGGGATGGCTGTCCACCCAGCTTCTGACTCGACTCAGCCAGTCTGTGATGGGGCCAGCATCGAGAAGATCACACGATGTGTGGCAGAAATGCGGTTCTCTGTCGTTTCGCGCCCAGTGCATCTGGGCCTGCAGGAAGCGGACGCCGTCGTCAAGCTGGTCGTGCACATCAAGCTCCTGGTTGGCCGCCAGGCTGTTGCGCTGCACAAAGGCTGAATTATGTGTGCCCACCACCGTGACTTCGCTGTATCGGCGTGTGCAGAACTCGGCGTGCCCATTGCAGACTGTCAAATTCTCGATCGCATCCTCACTCGTCACTTCTGTTGGCGGCAACGGGGTCTGAAATTCATCTTCATCGGCAGAGCGCTTTCTTCGTGTTCTTCGAGTGCTTTCATTCTGTCCCCTGGCATGATTATTGACGGCTGGTGTCGGGATACAGTCGGGAGGTGATTGCCACTTTCCCGACAGTGAGATGTGGTTCTGTGTCGATCTTCCAAGACATAGGGTGATCGTATATGAGGAAATGAAGAGTAGTTGGAGAAGATAGGCTGAAATATACATGTTCTAAGGACATACGCGGTAAATATGTTGTGTTTTTGAAAGCAAGTCTCATATTATGAAGAGGTCTAAGAAAACACTCTTGGAGAGATTGGAGATAGACTCAGTTTTGGAGTGCTATCCATTTCACTGTCGTCTCAATTACCATTTCCGGAAGGTGCTTTGAGCGTGGGAGTTTTGTCACGCGGCAGCAACGAAGCGTGGAAGGAGCGATAGAAATCAAAAGACTGCACAATGTTCTACTACGTTTGACTGAAACACTTTGCGCAAACCACAAATTTCACCATTACAACGACGTCCAATGCAGCAAGTCAGAAAGCTTGACACAAAATGTTTAGTAGTAAGTGCGACTGTGTGAGTGAAAGCCAGACTGAGCTCTGCCGGTTATGGGATGCTGACTAACTTTGGAAGTCGAGACAGTCGATGTTTACTCTGCAGGAACCATCGGTCGTTATTTCTCTCCAGGCAGTCGCCTTGTCAAGTGTTGTCATATTTCACGTGGCCGGATAAACTTTTACGTAGCTGACAATACTTCCCGACAACTTCTGAAGCCAGCTTGTCTCCCCAACATATTTATCGCCAGCACCATCCTCCTGAGTCCAAAATGGACACCTCTTCCTGTACCTCGTAACTCTTCCATTGAGTATTATTATCCCCAGAAACCGACACGTCTGTTAGCAGAGCATGCCCATGACTTCCTGCAACTATGCCCCTTGGTACGGACATCGAATGCTTGCCTCCCATTAGCACGGCGACTGATAGACATATCAACCCACCGGTCGGTGGTGGTCAGGGTCATGGAGACACATGCGCTGATATCGCCCGCCATAGCACCGAATATGAGGTAGGAGCTTCCTACGACCGGAACACAGCCAACGGGCGATCGAGGCCAGAAGCCGAACTCGGCGATGGAATAAACGACGAGCCCGAAGCCGAGCTGGCCAAAACTGTGCCTACGAGGGGAGATCTACTACGGTCAACAAGACTGCGCCACGGCATTGTTGCAGCAACTTGTTTGCTGTACATTTTGTCCACAGCGCTGAACATTACGGTACGTCTGCGGGCGACGAAAAGCGGTGGGAACTGGAAAGCGGCAGCTGACAACTGACTGTACGCAGGTTCAGTTGGGAAGCACAGGCAAGGCGCCGGCTTCCAGCAATATCTACCTCCTTCAACTAGATCTATCCTCCGTCATACCGTCAACAAAGGACAAGACCCGCCTTATAAACTCCACTGCCCGCAGTATTGGCCTGCATGATTTTTATCGAGTAGGCCTTTGGGGCTTCTGCAAAGGGTACTTTGACACCGGAGTGACCAGCTGCGCCCGCCCACAGATCTTCTTCTGGTTCAACCCCCAGCAGGTGTTTTTGGACGAGCTCCTCCAGAGCTCTACCATCATCCTCCCGGGGACGGCGGTGGCAATGCTGAAGGTTCTTCGTGTCGCGTCCAAAGTCATGTTTGGCACACTCTTTGTCGGCGCCCTCCTCGACTGCATCTTGCTCTTTGGAACGCCCATTGTTCTCCTGTCGAGATGGTGGAGTCTGCCGGTATCCGTGATCGCCGCCCTGTCAACCCTGTCGACGTTTACGGGCGCATCGGCTGCCACCGGGATCGCCGTCGCCATAAAGGTCGGCCTCTCGTTCCAACAGGAGGTCAATGTCGGGAACCGGATAGGCGTCATTGCGATTGTCTTCATGTGGGTCTCTGCTGGGATCAGCCTTGCTGCACTCATTCTTCAGAGTTTCTTGGGCTATCGCGTTGCTTCTATCCGTGATGTCAAGATGGGCCGCGCACCATTGATCCACGAAAAGGTGCCGGATGACAAGGATATCGGTACAAAGAGTCGGTTAGCTGGCCGTTCTATGGGACTGCTGCACTCTCCCGCCGGAGACCCGTCGCCTGGGACAGCGGTTGTTTCCGGTGTCGAGGCGCAAACGAGGGAGCGCAGTGTCCTGGGTACTGCTCTGCGAACGACGTGGAAGCGCATCAGGAACACCTTGTACACATTATCACATATTTTTCAGTAGAAATCGAGAGTATCCATCAGCTCTGTTCGTGTATTCGTGCCTTGAAATGTGTAGTTCGCTCTGCATACATGTCTTCCTTTACCGACCGATGAACTTGTACTCGGCCCAGCGGGCAGGCACATAGACGACAAACGTGAAGATCAAGGCCAGCTCGTTACCAATGTCGCCACCATCGTCACCGATGAGGCGTGCCAGCACACCGATATACCAGGTCTCGCTCATGCCCACGACACAGCCGGCGATACCGGCAGCAAAGGCGAGGCCGCCGGCATAACCGACGGGCATACGACTGGGCGTGTTCCAGGCCTCGAGGTCGTACTTTTCGTAGCCACGGGAGAGGCCGTGACGGAAGAGGTAGTGCTCGACAAAGAGGATGACGAAGAAGGACGTGTTCCAGTAGCCGAGCAGAGACAGAAAGTTCTGCAGGAAGGTGAGGAGCTTGTTGCGGCCCACCAGGGAGAGCAGGATGACGGCGACAAACATGAGGGAGGTCCAGATGAAGCGGGGAACGGCGGCCAGGGGACGGGCAAACTGCTGGACGGACAGGCCGGCGCTGTAGAGGGCGACGGCGTTCATGGCGATGCCGGAGAGGGCCAGCAGGACGAGCAGGAACTTGGCGAAGCCGACGGGGTGGATCATGACCTGGATGAGGAAGCCGACGCTCTCGTCGTAGGCGTCGGACCAGTCCTGGTGGTGGGCGAGGGCGGAGCCGACAGTGGCGCCGAGGCACATGCCGAAGCACGTGGGCAGGCCTTTTGGGAGGGGTTAGCATTTCGTTGTCTGGACTGTTCTGAGAATGAGGGGGATTGGCAACGTACAGATGCCGGCGGTGGTCAGGAGGAAGACCTTGAGCTTGGAGGTGTTGACGGGGTACTCGACGTAGTAGTCGGCGACGATGGAGCACCAGGAGGCGGAGGAGCCGTAGATGGCGGCGAAGAGGGTGAGGGCGTTGCCGGAGAGGGTGGCGCCGGTCAGGGCGGTGGGGGTGGCGGCATCGCCGAGGCCGCCGACCTCGCCGTACATGACGATGAAGACGATGAAGAGGACGATGCCGGCAAACTTCTCGTAGGTGAAGACGGCGCGCAGGCCGACAAAGGAGATGGCGAAGCCGATGACGGCGGCGATGACGACGCCGAGGGCCGAGCTGACGTGGCCGTTAGACACGGCGGAGAGGGCGACGCCGCCGGTGATGCAGCCGACGGAGGACCAGCCGACCTGCTCGACGACGTTGAGGGCGGCGATGACCTTGGCCGGATACCAGCCGATGGAGTAGCGCGAGATGGAGACCTGGCGCAGGCCCATGCCGGGACCCATGGTGGCACACCAGCCGGTGACGGCGCTGCCGATGAGGGTGGAGAAGATGATGATGGTGACGGAGCGGCCGAGGTCGAGGCCGAGCTCCCAGCCGAGGAAGCCGGTGGTGAAGCAGCTCAGGTTCATGGTGGTGCTCATCCACAGCATGAACATGACGGCCTGGTTGGACCAGCGGGCGTAGGTCGGGTCGCGGTCCTCGGGCCGGCGGCGCGCGATGCCCTCGGCCTCGACGCCGAGCAGCCGGTCGAGCCAGGACTCGTAGGAGCGCAGCCGGGCGAGAAAGGCACCGAAGCAGTTGTGCGAGACGTGCTCGCCGCCCGCGTGGCCGTCGCCGTCGCCGCGGCCAGAGCCGTGGTGGCTGGCGGCAAGGTCGGCGGCGACGACGGCGTCGAAGCCAATCTTCTTCTCTTCCTCGAGCTCCTGACTCATGGTGGCGGACTGGGGGAGGGGGCGAGCGAGGTTGGAGAGGAGGAGGAGGCGGGCGAGAAGAGTGTAGAGGGAGGGATTCGGAAGGAGAACCAGAGGGAGGAGCGAAGAGAGGCCGGTGCAGAAGAGGGCACGCAGAAGACTGCCGGACCGGTGGCGTGGCCTGTGGGACGGCGTCGAGCTTTATGCGGTTAGAGAGAGCGCGAGAGGCAACCTAAAACGGGAGACTTACGACAGCAGCGGTAAGAAAAAAACTGGGTGATCAAACGAGTGCTGTTCAGATAAAGAAAGCGTGTTCCGCGGGATGGCCGCAGCCTGCAGGCCAGAGAGGCCGTGCAGGGCTGGGCGTCGGGGACGTCCTGGAGACGGCCGTACTCCGCCGATACCAGCCGCCTCGTCCAGTCGGGCATTGGACAGGATGAGTCTCGGCGGCAGCTTGTTCTCGCCAAAAGGGCCGCCTTTTTTAGATTACGTTTTGGAACGGTGCCTTTTTCCTTTTGTCCCCCACTTGCGCGACATGTAAATGGGGCAGGCACAAAGTGTGTAAAGGATTTTCCTGCACGACGATTGTCCCAAACAGGCAGTTGCTTGACGTGCCCCACTACAAAGCTTATCTGCCTGCGACGATCGACCGCCGCTTTCTCAAAAGCTGCCGTAAGCAGCGTCTTGGCTGCAGAAAGGAGGAGGACCGACGATGCTGCACGGGCAGCCCGTGGCTCGTGCTTGGCATTGCTATCGACGGAGACGGCCGAAGACGTTGCGGTTTGGGCAGCTGCCCGTGGGCGACGCATCTTGGCGCTCTTTCCTTTTTCTGGCTCTACCCCGACAGAGGCACGTGACGTGACAACAGCACCCGGCCAGCTTCTACGCGGCAGCTTCTTCTGCATCTCGTCACCATGGGCGCATGCAGCCCGGCAGCTTGCCATCCATCTCGGCTTTGATAAGCGCGACCTGGCTGTGTGTGTTGCGGCCAATCAAACAGGACCATGCGGCCGGCCACCCGTTCCAGAGGAGAGGCCTTGCCTTACCCCGCAATCACAGCCTCAGGCCGAGGCAATACGGCTGCATCGAAATGGAAGCTTGAAGCCCGACAACTCTCTTGATGCTCTCTCAACAAACGCCAAACACCACGTAAAGCTCACCATGTCCGACAACGCCTGCCCGCAGATCGTCTTTTACCACTATGCCTACTCGACCTTTGCACGGCGCATCCAGTGGTATCTGCTCCTTCGAGGGCTTCCGTACAGTGAATGCGCAAGTTTATGGACTCCTCCTCCTTTCCTTTCTGCTTATGGCTGACACCATCTTCTTGCTGTAGATGCAACCGCCCACGATGCCGCGGCCTGACCTCGGCCACCTGGGCATCCGCCACCGCCGGATTCCGGTGCTGGCCATCGGGCGCGACGTCTACGTCGACACGCGTCTGATGCTGCGCCGGCTGGAACAGCTGTGCCCGTCGGTGCCGCTGCTGGGGCTGTCGTCGTCGGACAGCGCCGAGGCGCGGGCCGTCGAGCGGCTGCTGGATACGCTGACCGTCGACAGCGGCCTTTTCGTGGCGGCAGCCCGTCTGATCCCGGAGAATTTGCCGCTCATCCAGGACCCAGTCTTCCAGCGGGACCGGCTCGACTTTTTCGGGAAGCAGCCGGCGACGCCTGCCGGAGGGAGCAGTGCCTCGGCCACGGCGCTGCGTCGAGCCGAGGCCCTGGTCGAGATCCGCTACGGCGCCGGCCTGCTCGAGTCGACCCTGCTGGCCGACGGGCGCGACTGGATTCTGGGCACGCCGACGCCGTCGGTCGCCGACATCGAGGCCGTCTTTCCTTTCCACTGGCTCGCCGGCATGCCGGGCGCGCTTCTGCACGGCGGTGGCGGGAGCAGCAGCAGCGAGGCGCCCGGCCTCTCGCCGGCGCAGTTCCCACGCCTCTTTGCCTGGATCGACCGCTTTGGCCGCGCCGTGCGCGCAGCCCGGAAGGCGCAGCCGGCAAAGCCGCGCGTCCTCGACGGCCTGCAGGCGGCAGCGGCAGTGCTGGCAGCACCGCTCGTCGACAGCATCGCGGCCGGGACGTCGTCGGTCGACGCGGACGACCCCGTGGCGCAGGCGGCCGGCCTGCGAGCGGGCATGCGCGTCGTTCTGTGGCCCACCGACACGGGGATGTCTGGGCGGGACGTGGGCCGGCTGCTGCGGCTGACGGCAGACGAGGTGGTGCTCGAGCTGGACACGACTGTCCGTCTGCACGCGCCGCGGCATGGCTTTGTCGTGCGGCCGTGGAAAGAAGAGGACGACAGGGAAGGTGGTGCACGGCTATGAAGAGGCCGACTCTTATGGGAGCTGAATTCCGTCTCTATGGACAGCAGAGTAAAGGAGAAGAAGAGGACCAAGACGTGAAGCCGAAACCCAACATGCCTGAAGCCAAGCCGTGCTCGTGAAACGTCTCTGTGACTCGGAACACTCACCCGGCCAAGCACGTGGGCTCGTGCCAGCCGACGGTCCAGCGAAGCGGGCCGACGATGACGACGACCAGGCCGAGGCCGGCAGCGACGGTGACGGCGCCGTAGACATAGGCGTGGCGGCGATGCAGGCCGTTGAGCTCGGCCATCCAGGTGCTGACGGTGGTGAGGCAGCCGCAGAAGCCGTCGAGGACGCCCTGGAGCAGCTGGCAGGCGGTGAGGCTGGCGGCGATGCCGGTGGCCGGCGGAGCGTGCTGCAGGTCCCAGGCCATGGCGAGGACGGCGGTGCCGGCGACGTTGGCGGCAAAGGTGCCGACGGGGAAGGCGGCCGAGACGCGGTTGAGGCGCAGGCTGAGGCCGAAGCGGAGCAGGGTGCCGAGCGGGGCGAAGACGAGGGCGAAGAGGGCGTCGCCGCGCCAGCTGCCGAGGCCGGTGCCGTGGGGGGGGAAGACGGCCATGAGGACGGCGCCCAGCCAGCAGCCGAAGCCGAGGACGACGGCGGCGGCGTCGAGGACGGGCTGGAGGTGGCGCGACGGCGGCGGCGGCAGCGGCCACCATCGGGCGACAAAGACGGCCAGGTGGCCGCCCAGCTTGAGGGCCGAGGCGCTCATGCCGACGGTCAGCAGCAAGACGGCCAGCAGGGCCATGACGTCGTCGCCGACACCGCGGGCGACGGGGGACGACGTCTGCGAGTTGGCCATGGCCTCGAAGGCGTCCAGCACAAAGGTCGAAAAGGACGTGAAGGAGCCGCAGAAGCCGGTGGCCAGGCCGATGTACAGCGGCACGGGAGCAGGCTTGGAGGGTGGAGACGGAGACGGGGACGGGGACGGGGACGGTGAAGCCCCGACGGCCAGACGGCCGTTGATCACCGGCGCCAGCTCGGCCACGAAGCCCAGCACGGCCGTGCCGGCAAAGTTGGACCACAGCACGCCAAAGTTGACCGGCGCGCCAGCATAGTCGGTCAGCGCATTCAGGCCCAGCCGGGCCAGCGTGCCGAACAGCGAGAAGAAGACGAGGTGGCCGACGGTGTAGAGCGCGGTGCGGGTGGCCGACGCGCGGGCCGCTGCCAGATGGCGTCGGTGCTGCGGTTGTTGTTGTTGTTGTTGCTGCTGCTGCTGCTGTTCGCACTCGACACGCTCCTCGATGCTGTGGTGGCGGTACGTTGCCGTCTCTTCTGGGTTCTCGACCGGAGGCGGGCTGCGGACCTCGTTGAGGTCGGCGAAGCGGTCGGGCGCGTCATAGACGACGGCGCTGTCATCTCCTCGAGACGGCGACGACTCCGAGCTGCCATCAGCCTCGTCGTGCACAACATGCTGGAGCTCCATTTGTTGTGTTTGGAGCTACGGCTTCCAGTGTTGGACAATGCGACACCGAGAGGCTACATGAAGCTGGAGTCATGCCGAACAAAGCAGCGACACGAAGGAGGGTTCGTCAGACGTCAGGAGGCTCTCAAACCCCTATCTGCCCATCTGCTTTCGGCTCTGTCGCATATGTCGGGACTTTGACGGGTAAAGCGGGAATTTCGGTGATTGGACCACGGAATGGTGAAAGGAGTAAGAATTAATAATTGGGGTATTACGGAGTACTCGTACAGTTTTTTTTTCCAACCAACGCAACGCTAAAGCTAATCCCGACAGGTCCCCTAAACTCGCACGTCCGCTATGGGTGGATAGCACCACCCAGACGGCTGTTCCAGTGGGACTTGCAGGTCGACCGGCCCGCACGGCCCTTCGTCTTGACGGCACGCCGGCTCGTCGCAGTATGCCGGTGGTGGTTCGGACACGATGACATTGATGAATGCATGCATGTGCTGTGAATTGCAATTGTCAGTCGGATGAGAGCCAGAAGAGCAGAGAGAAGAGGGTGTCTGCCTACCCGTATGTCGGGCGAGGTCGGTGTGGCCGACACGCCCAGCTCGACCTCGATGCTGTACGTCTGCGACAGGAAGCACGAGCGGAAGCTGGGCCGTGCGGCTGCCGGGACCTCGCACTGCGACGCCCAGGCACCGCCGCAGGCCGCCGTGATGTCGAGCCGCTCCTGGCGCAGCGGAATGGCGCCCTCGACCGACCACAGCGGCCAGCTGAGGGGGGCGGCGCGGGCGACGGCGCTGCCGATGCGCGCAGCCATCTCGCGGCGCAGGTTGACGCGGACGCTGCGGAGCGTGGCGCCCGAGCCGCCGCCCAGCAGATGGCCGTGCGGCATGCGCAGGAACACGCCCAGCGCGATGCCCCCGCCTCCCGGCGCGATCACGGCCGGCTGCGGCATCACGAGCTCCAGCACCATGGACGGCGAGTAGGGCGGCGGCAGGCTCTCGGGGATGGCCACGGTCTCGGCCATCATGACGGCCGTGGAGCTGTGCAGGCTGCAGGGCAGCAGCGTGGCCGCGCAGACGAGGGCGGAGCGGGCCAGGGGCGACGATGGCGGCGGTGTGCGCGGCGACGGCGAGGGCGGCGGCGACGGCAGCGACGACACGAGGGACGGGGGCGACGGTGACGATGGCGGCGGCGGCGGTGACAGCGGCGGCGAGGAGTAGTTCGAGAGCGAGTCGTCGCCATCGTCACCCGGCGCGGACGAGGTCTGCCCGTCCGGAATGTCAATGGACAGCCCGGGCGCAAAGGCGAGCACCTGTCGGGCGCGCAGCTGTCGCCGCCACGACTGCGGCAGCAGGTGCAGGCCGGTCTGCCGGACGCGCTTGGCCGACGCCGTCACGCTGTAGACCACGCAGGCCTGGATCTTGGCCGTGTCCAGCACGAGCGACGGCGGCAGCGCACAGGCCATGCCGCGATCGCAGCAGCTGGACGCGTCGCCGGCCGGGAAGCGGAAGCTGAACGGCGCCGCGTACACGGACCGGCCGTGTGCCGTGATGCTCGGCTTGGGCGTGGCTGTGAGCGAGTGCGAGAAGAGCTGGCGAGGTTAGCCATCCAGAGGTCACCTCGGCAACAGGAAACGGACCACCAACCGTGTACGTGTGAGTGCGCTGGCTGGCTGCGTTGGGAATCTGGGCCACGGCATCCATGCTCGTCTGGGGCACGATGGTCAGCCGCACGGTGCCCTGGAAGACGACGACGACGTCGGGCACGCGTCCGTCGGCCGCGGCTGCGGCACAGCAGTCGGCCGGCAGCTCGACGCGGCCCCGGACCGGCTCGCCAGAGCCAAAGGCCCGGCCATTCAGGGGCATCTCGATCTGAACGGAAAACTTCATGGTGGATGTCGGTGGGAGAGGATGGCAGGACAGGGTGGTCGACTGGATGGCCAGGATAGCAAGCCCGTTCCGTCTCGCATCGCCTGTTGATATATATACATGATTTCCTCTCGGCCCAGACACCTATCGGCCTTTGGGGTCCACTTTTCGGTTTCTGCTGCGGGTATTCGTCCTTTTGGTCCGCTTCTCCCATCTCCGGGGTTCTACTAATACCGCAAGAGGCTAGGCCCGACTGCTCCCCGGCCACTTCCCCTGCGCCCTACTGATACCGCAACCGGTTAGATCCCCTACGAGGTAGGGCCGGCCGGCCAACGAGCTCACACGGTGCAACGGCAAAGACGGGGCGAAACAGGGCTGCAGTGGATCGGCGCCGCTATTGGGCTGCATCTTTGCCCTGTTTTTCTTCTTTCCTCATGTAAGCCTTGCTCACATGAGGACGGGCCGCGAGGTGCATGTGAAGAGGCCATGTGTCATACCCGCCGGCCGGTAACCCCAGGCGAGGCCTGCGGGGCGGTCGGCGTTCTCTGCTCTGCTCGCCGGGAGCAACGTGGATGCGGCCGCAGACGGGCTCGGGCGCTTTGCGGAAAGCTTCTCCCAGGCAATTCTGCCAATTCTCTCGAGACCTGCTCTTCAGGGACGCCGCGTCTCGTTGGCATCACACCTCCATGTTACTAAGACGATGACAACAATGGGCATCCGACCCAGCGATTCCATCATCCATCGCGAGTTACATCATATGCCTCCTTTCTTGTTTTGTGACATAGTGCCAAGAGGATGCTGTTGTTGATTCTTCCTCATCTTACAATTGTAGTATCGATCTTGTTGAAAGGACCTGTCTACAGATGGCGATAAAGGCCTAGAACTGTGGCATCCAAACAAATGCTTCGCGTAAAGACTGCTCTGGTGATATTTTACATACACCCTTAGTAACCGTCACGGAATGGGGATATCGTCAGGCCTCGAGGAATTAACCCTCTTTGCCATCGTGTCAACACAAAACCTCATGACTCTGGGTAAGCCTTTGATGGTGGTGGGTCCTTGGTTCTGGTAATTTGTGTCATGGTTCATCTTGAGATCTCAAAGACATCCCCACTAGCAGTAAAAGGACTGCCCGTACCGGTTGAAATCCATTCTCAATTTCAACTATTTACATTTGGCAAGGAGCATAGATCTGGAGTTGTTGTGGCCTTGCAGTTGCATCGCTGTGCACGCCACGTGACTCGGTTGCACGTGCTGTTGCGTAACGATGGCAAGAGGGAAAGCTGTCAGACCTGCATATCGCACACTGTGACAATCGTGGACGTTGATTGGCCGGAAGAAGAAAACCGGAGTGCAGCCCTAATCAGCTAGGATCTTACCAGCCAAATTACGGAGTATCCTCGCCTAATACATCACCGTTTATGACGTGTGGCAGCGACTGCATCCAATCGTTGCTGACAGAAGCCAAACCGACAGACTGGGCTAAAACCCTGCCAAGAGGTCCGGGAAACACGCGATGCTACCCAATATTCGAGGCCGCATCCACCACAGCGAAGCCCATGGAAAGAACGGAATATACAGAGCCAAGATCAGTTGCTCTCGGTCCTCGTCAGTTTGTCTCGATGCCCGCGTGTCAAACGGCCGATAGAGGTGCTCGAGACTGGTTAGGCACGGGAAAGGACATGTCCAATGCGCTGTCGAAGAACGGTAGCAGTTGGCATGCGGGTTGCCATGCAGAGACGATGGTGGTGATGGCGGTGACGGTCAACTCATCGTGAGCAGTGTTGAACAAGACCAGGGTCCCCTGCAACCCGTCTACGCCTTAGCAAAAAGGTCTAGACAG
Organism: Grosmannia serpens; assembly: GCA_029299595.1. Classification (NCBI taxonomy): domain Eukaryota; kingdom Fungi; phylum Ascomycota; class Sordariomycetes; order Ophiostomatales; family Ophiostomataceae; genus Grosmannia; species Grosmannia serpens. Next base: position 121,675 of record JANSMH010000002.1, read on the forward strand.
CCCGTCTTTGTCTGAAAGAAAGTCGTAAGATGATCGACAGGTGACGACGGAATCAATAGTCGAAAAGACCGAATAGGACCGGCGAGATTCAGCCACAACGTCAAGCACAGGTTCGCCTCCGCGTGGTCCGACGGCTTAGCTCACGGAACGGCCGTTGAGGGACGCGCACGCGGCACCGTGGCCAGAGCGAGGGTGGCCCAGCCGAGTGTGATGGCCTCTGCAGCCAAACAGGACGCTTGGCCCAAGCTCCGAGCGTGGTTGCCCAAGCTGTAAGGGCGACAGCTTGGCGGGGCTGACTACTAATACGTCGTAGCGCGGGAGCCCCACCGACGATGTCATGGCCCGGCTGTGACGGTTAGTGCGGCAGATTAGGAAAGAGCGGCTGGGGCGGCGCATCTTCGCAATCCCCGTCCGCTTTACCTATCGGCATCGCCGTCCAGATGCCGACATAACCAGCCTCTTGCGATTCGTCGTCATGACCGGTTCCCCGGAAACACCAGGATCCCGACGAAAGCGCGTCTTTCGTGCCTGCGATCCCTGTCGCTCGCTGAAATCAAAGGTGAGCTGCTCTCGCCTGCCAGTCTTGGCGTTGACGTCTTTTGGCTGCCCGGAATCTCTGAGCGCTCTCATCTTACTCACGTCTTTGTCCCGCCCCCCCAGTGTGACGGCGTCCATCCGGCCTGTGGCCGCTGCACTGGCTACGGCTACCGCTGCGTCTACTCCGTGTCGGAGAAGCGGCGGCCCAAGCCCGAGCACCGTCCAGAGCAGCAGCCGCATGGTGTGCCGGCCAGCAGCCGTCTGGCCGATTCTCTGCGCCGCGTTGTCGATGACTACGACCGCCTCGCTGCCGACGCTCTCCCAGGTCTGCCGCTGCCCGACCGCGCGGTGATCTCCGAGCGGCTGACGGCCCTCCGCCAGCGTGTCAGCGGCATCTTTGGCGGGGAAGACGAGACAGCCACACCATCGTCATCACAGCAGCAGCAGAAGCAGCAGCAGCAGCAAACGCTGCCATCACCAGCTTCCAACGCTGCCCTTCCCCGTCCGCCGGCCGTGGCCGAGCGCTACCTCGGCGAGGTCAGCGACGTGCGCTTCTTCAATCTCATCGACCGGGCGCTGCAGGAGAAGAACGAGGTCGGCTCGAGCTGCTCGCCCGAGAAGCCCGGCAGCGAGACCGCCCTCGACAGCTACGAGCAGGGCGAGCCGTCGTGTGCAGCGGCTGCAGCAGCTGCCGTCGAGCTGGAGCGGCTGGCTGCTGCATTGCCCGCACGTGACGCCGCCGAGCGCTACCTCGACGTCTACTTCGCGACCATCCACATGGCATATCCCTTCATCTCCCGCACGCTCTTCGTCAAGACCTACCGTCACTATCGTGCCAATCAGGCTACTGCCATCGACCTGGACAGCAGCTGGCTGGCCACGCTGTGTAAGTTGCGACTCTCTGCACGCTCGCCACCCTCTCTAATCCACACAGACGTCCTCTTTGCCATTGGCGCCTACTATGACTCCATCTCGGGCGACACCGGCGACAGGTCCCACGAGCAGTACTTTCGCCACGCCCTGATGCTGTCCGACGCCGACACCCCCGAGCGCTCCCTCGGCCGCGTGTCCCTTCTGCTGGCCCAGTGCTTCTATCTGCTGGCCGCCTGTCGCACCGACAAGTGCTGGACCACGCTCGGCCTGGCCGTGCGCGTCGCCCAGAGCATCGGCCTGCACGTGGACGTGGACCCGGACCCGGACGTCGACGTCGACACCGAGACGTCTCCGCTGCTGCTCCGCGCCGAGTCTCGTCGCCGCGTCTGGTACTCCATCTACGTGCTCGACCGGCTGCTGGCCCTGCAGCTGGGCCGTCCGCCCGCCATCCACGACGATGACTGCCACCTGCGGCTTCCCTCGCGTCTGGGCGACGCCGACATCGACTGGGACGGCGCTGGAGAGGACGGCTGTTGGACGCCGCCCCCCCGAGGACCGCGCTCGCCGTCGCCGGCCAGCCTGGGCGACTACTTTCTCTGCATGATCTCGCTCTCGCGCATCATCGGTCACGTGCTGCGCGACCTCTACAGCCCGACCCGCGCGCGCGGCGGCATCGACGGCTGGCTGCCCAGCACCGGGGCCCTCGACGGCCAGCTGGCGGCGTGGAAGCGCGCCCTGCCGCGTGTCCTGCGCTTCGACCTCGGCCACACCTTTGAGACCAGCCTGGCCTTCCGCCGCCAGCGCAACATGCTGGCCATCAAGTTCCACCACCTGCGCGCCCTCATCCACCGCCCCTACCTCTGTCTGCCGCTGCTGCGCGGCCGCGGCCGTGGCGTCCCCGGCGGCAGCCCACATCTGCTCGCCCGCCACGAGCACACCTGCATCGCCGAGGCCCAGGAGACCGCCCACCTGATGCACAACGTCGTCGACAAGGAGAGCCTCGTGCACGACTTTCCCTGGTGGCAGATGATCTCGTGTCTGATCTGCGCGAGCTCCATCCTCGTCGTCGCGAGCGTCTTTGCGCGGCGTCCTGGTGTCGACGCTGGGAGCGACGACTGCACCGTCGACGTTGCCGCCCTCGAAGACGATGCCGAGACCTGCCTCAAGGTGTTTGAGGCCCTCGGCGCCAACTCGGACGGCGCCCGCATCGCCCGCGACATGATGCGTCGCCTCAGGACGCGCGGGCATCGCTGGCGGGAGTCACGCCATCAACAGCATCAGCAGCCGGACGCAAACTATGCCCCTCCGTCGACTCGAGGCGACAGCAGCGTCCCCGACATCCATGACCCCCACCTGGGTCCATTGCACGTGACCAGCGCCGTCTCGCCGTCAGGCCCGCCTCCCCTGGGGCCAGACGGCGAGCAGCTGCCGTACAGCGCCCAGGAATGGCCGTCTGAGATCCTCGACTCCATGGCCTGGTCCGCGCAATTCTTTGGCGCCGTGGACGGGTCTGTCGACCCGCAGTTTCTCTAAGACCTGTCGGGTGTGATGGTACGAGGAATTGTGAGAAAACGCATAATTGGAAGAGTAAAATTAAAAAAAAAGGAAAGAAGGCCCTGTTCGTCTCGGCAGGCGGACAATTGGCTAGTTCTTAGTTGGCTTAGGAGGTGCACTAATACTGCTATCTGCCGCTAGAACCCACCCAAGTCCTCTCTTCAGCCTCGCCTTCCCGCTCAGCTACTCCTCTCTAGCGCTCTGCAGCCCGGGAGGAGCTCCACCCACACTGCCATTTTTCTCGGCTTTTGAAAATGCGGTGTTTGGGAATCGATCTTGGCTTATTAGTGCCATTCACAACCTCCTTTCTCGCCGTTCCAATCTGTCTACCGAACACCGGACCACCTCTTTCACAAGTTCAAGAAAAAGTCTGCAAATTTGTCTGAATAAATATAAACTTGGATGGCCCAAAAATAGCACCGGAAAATATGTACGAATGCGCAATATATACAGAGGCCTCATCAAATCGCCAGTCATTCCATATCGCACATGGCCGAACATCTCGTCGTGTCTCCCCCTGGCAGCCAGCGCACGTGGATTGGCCTGCTGCTGCTGCTGCTGCTGCCGCTGCCCCATCTCATGGCCCATGTCCAGGACAGCCACTTCCCCGTCCGCTTACACGTACGTGCACGAGACCTTGTTCGTGCCCGCCGAGCACGATGTGAGCACGTTGCCGTCCTGGCGCAGGTCGATGATTGTGGCGCCGGTGACGCCAATGGTCGAGCCGGACGAGACGACGCTGGCGTCGGTAAAGGTGACGGTGCCAAAGTTGGCAAAGGGCACCAGGCTGCTATTCTCCTCAAAGTCCTCGACGATCCACTCGGCGTTGGTCTCGCACAGGGCCACGGACTGGCCCGAGAACGAGTGCGACACGCTCTTGCCCGTGCTCAGGTTCTCGATGACGACCTTGCCGGCCTTCTTGGACGTGGCTGTGGCCGTCAGCTTGATGGAGTCGCCGGCGCTGATGTCGAAGCCGTCAAAGTTGTAGGCGTAGTCCGGGTACCACTCGTACCACGCGTCGTAGGAAACGGAGGTGCCCTGCACGTTGAAGTCGATGCCCGTCTGCAGGATCGTCGTCGAGCACGACTCGCCGTCCAGTCCGACCCAGGCCGACGCCGAGTACTCGGTGCTGGAAGACCCGCCCGTCGGCTTCTTGGGCGTCGGCACCGTGAACGTGCCCGTCACCGACGTGTAGCCCGAGCCGTCCAGGACGGCGCCAGCCCAGTTGGTCGAGTACGACACGTCCGACGTGTTCTTGCCGGCCTCCAGCGCCTCCAGCGCGCCCTCCGACTGGCTAAAGGGCCGCGACGAGCGCACACCACCGCTGCGCTTAGACGAGCGCGGCGCCCGCGGCACCAGCTTCACCGGGCCGGCATACACGGCCTCGGCAGCCAGCAGAGCCGAGAAGGCAGCAGTTGCGAACTTCATGTTGATTGGAAGGTGTTGGATAAAAGTTGGGAATGAGGCTGGAAGAGCAGAGATGGGCTGGGAAGACACAGAAGTGGATGGGAGATGAGGCTGGTGTGAGGTGAACGAGGTTGGCAATCCAGGGAGACACCAGCTCCATATATATACCCCTTCTCGTCGACTCTTCCTTCGTCCGTCTGAGCTTCGTTCGAGAGGTTCCCAGGCCCATCATCCCAGTGCGGCACGTCCACGGCTGGACACAGCCCCATATCCAAGGAAAGGTCCTGCCCAGAAGGGGAAAGGGCAGATACATCTTGGAGCCAAATGCAGCGGCTCTGTTCCTCACGGGATCGCCATCCACCTTCCCTATTTTCCCAAAACGGCGAAGCTGCACGATATGGGCTGCATGGGGAGCCCCGTTTTTGGCACTGCAAAGATTGTCAAGAAGTGGAATTACCAAAGATAACCGACAGAACTCCGCGCTCATACCTGTGCGCCGTGGGCGCTGTAGAAAAACGTAGGAACAGCGCCAGCTGGGACTTCCCGAGACCAGTTGACAGGCAGGGTCAGCTGGAGGTTTATGAAACTACCGTGTAATTGCCATCCTTATTCGGGGGGTTGCTGATAAAGGCGCGACTTCTTGTTCTGTGTTGTGTCGATTTTCAGAAGCGTAGCCTGCAAAGGCTGTATGTAGTCCAATTCGTCCTCTGCCATATTCGTAAACGCAAGGCTGTTTCTCACCGAGAAGGGGGGCTCGGCAATGCTGCGGAATGAGGGAGGTGGAGACGGCAAGATGTTGCAGTTGCGTGCGCTGGCATGGCGTCGGCCTGGGCTGCGAATGGAAGGCGGGAGGGCAAAGAGATGGGATGCTCTGCATTGCAGTTCTGGTGGGGGCGTTGCGGTATCAATTTCCGGTGACATCCCAGCCTCTCGAGCCAGCCATTCTGTCCAGCTGTGCGCGAACAGTAAAGGGCCGGAAGTCCTGTCTGAATCGGGGAGCTGGGTGGACATGGATGGAATGACGCCTTTCGTTTCCCCTCGACTGCTGCTGGCCAGCCAGGCCTGGGGGGACACATCCGATGAAACGTCAAACGGCCGACGGTGTGCTGTTGCTACCCTGTGGGCTCGTATTGTAAGATACTCGTACTTACATTGGCAATCGGGCTGGACTGATTAGTCGAGGTACCAGGGGGTGGGGGGGGCGAGGACAAGACGCCGATCGGCTGCACCCTCTATCTTTGTTATCTCGGTCACAATCACAACGCTACATAGTAGAGGGCGGGAAAGACTGCCTCGACGGAAGAAGCTTTCTGGGTGGGCTGTCGGAGAGGCCTTTGATGAGCCTCTCTCCAGGCCTGCTCGCCGGCTCGTCGTCTGTTGTTTCTGTTTCTGGCAGGTGTTCGCATCAGACCCATGCCGTGCATTTTTTTGGCCTGCCAAGGGAGATGCAGCGTGCTCGTCCACTCGTGGCACCGTAATAAGACATCTCAGCAGGCGGACATCACCGCGATGTAGGGCACCGTGTGGTTTTCTTTCATTTTTCTTTCACTTTGCTCTGGGACCAATCCCCGTCCTCCTGTCCCTTGTGCTCTCTTCCCGGGATCATGCGCTCCGCCATCGCTGCCGACTTGGCGGCTGCTATCCTGACGTTGGCTGTCAAGGGATGGGATGGGTGGGTGGGTTCTTTGGGGGCCAGCGAGCGGACACAGCTGATGTAGGGCTGTCGGGTGGTCAAATTAAGGGAGGGGCGGCTGATTGGCGGTGTGGCCGCTGGCTGAACCGGTCGTACCCACAGCAACAATGGGGCAGATGCTCCGTATCGTATTGCCGCAGTTTTGTTTCTCGCCTTCTGCCGTCTGTCCATCTGTCGTCTCCTCTCTTTCCTTCTTTGACCTAGGCTGAAATGCCGGAAGATGCAGCTTTTGTAAGCGGCGAGCAGCGCTCGAGACGCCGGCCGAGAAGCCTCTCGGCTGGCCCGCCACCTGGCATGCAGCCGTCGCAGCCATTGTGGGTTGTGGCGATGTTTTTGACTCCGGCCTTCTGTTTTCGGCGCTGGACTCCGGGCGGGGCGTTCACTTATTAGGAGTAGATGCGGAAGTGATCTACTTTGTTCCGTGGTCCCCTGCATCGCTCGATCTCGGAAAGTGCAAGAGCGCACGGCAATCTGCATGCTGCTGCGATAGGAAGGAGCGTGCAGGTAGCACCGCGCCTTCCTTGCAGAAAGAAGCTGGCGCCTCCGGACAATGCTTACATAGTGTAAGAGTACTGCCGCAAGTTTCCTTTTACACAACATTACTCCCTGATATGCATAATAATAAGAAATAGGCTAGGACGGCGATCGGCAGCAGCGATAACACGGACAGCCAGCAGCTACCTAGAAAGACCTAGCTCCCTGGGACGTTGCAATCAAAGTGTCGACTTCACGCAACGATGCCGAGGCTGGTGTTATCTCGGCCGACACAACACTCGGCGATCAACAGCCTACGAGTGCGGTCGGTGATGGCCGCCACCTGCCTAGATCGTCTTGGGCTTTCGGGAACAACGGCATGTTTGATGATGTGTTGTCATTTTGCAATTCATGTAATCTGCTATGGCGTGCGATAAGAGAGGCACTCTTCTGTGCCTCGTGAAATACAAGGACGGCCCTTTTTGCCAATCCACCCTCTCCTGCGCCAGCTTTTTGTCTTTTTATCTTTTTATCCTTTTATCTGGTTTTTTTTTTACTTGTTCTTTGTTTGGGCTCACGCCTTTTACTTTGCGCAGCAGCTGCCGCTGGTGCCGGCAGGCTCAAATGCCAGCTTGCTCAGCTTGTCTGCGGCCTCGTACATGCCCTTGCCAGCCGCCACTTGACTCGGCGTGCTGTTGTACGACGGCGCCACGTTCATCACCGGGTTGCTGCTGAAGAAGTTGCGCGGCCGCAGCAGCAACGTGATGGGCTCGGCGGGCATGACGGGGAAGTCCTCCGGCGAGGGGAAGTGGGTCAGGCCAAAGGTGTGCCACACGACAATGTCCGTGTTGGCCACGCTGGCCTTGCCATCGCCGATCCACTGCGGCAGCCCGGCCGAGGGCTCGCCGCTGGTCTGGGGGACGTGGCGGCCGGCAGGCCAGAGCTGGTCCTCCTCGTCTGTGGGGGTGGTCAGCGCGGCGTCAGGAATGGGCAACACCACCAGGATGATGACTTACAGGGAGTGACGTGCACCGTGTGGCGGGCGAAGCCGGCACGCTTCCACACCAGGGAGCCCTCCTTGGGCAGCAGGCGGGGCACCTCACGGCTGACAATCTTGTACGAGGCCGGCTTGCCGCTGTGCGGGTTCAGGCTGCTCTCGTTGCAGATGTCCCACGAGCGGCTGGTCATGTGGTCGTAGTCGGTGATGGCCTGGCCGACGGTCTCGAGGCGGGTGCGCTTGGCATAAAAGGCGTTGCCGTACTTGTTCTCGGGGCTGCCCACCGGGGCCTCGCCGGATATGGCGTCCGAGGTGTAGACTGTGTTCGGGCCGCCGTCGACGTTGGGGTTGATGCGCAGGCAGAAGAGGTGCTGGTGGTTGTGGGCGTTGACGCCCTTGTGGACCTGGACGCCCCAGCCGTGGGTGTCCTCGTCGGGGTCCATGGCGTAGGTGTTGAGGATGCCGGACAGCTTGACCTCGGGCTGGATGGTGCCGTCCTGGTGGAAGATCCACTGGCAGATGTACTCGTAGTTGGCGGCGGTGAAGATCTGCTGCACGACGAACTTGCGGGCGCGCGTGACGATGACGGAATCGTCGCGGAAGTCGGTGTGCTTGAACAGGATCCCGGCGTCCTCCTCGTGCAGGCAGATGGCGTTCTTGACCGTGCGCACGTCGCCGGAGCGCGTGGGGAAGTGGGCGTCCAGGTAGTGGATGGCGCCCTTGCAGTCGCAGCCGAGCGCCAGGCTGTTGGTGAGGTAGCCGGCGCCGTACTCGCCGAGGTCGAAGGCGTGCTTGCGGTGGTGCGGCGTCTCGGGGCAGCCGTAGGGCACGACCATCTCGGCCAGCGAGAGGCGGTAGAACACCGGCCGCACCTTGCCGTGGTCGTTGTACGTGATGTTGCTGAGGACGATGCCCTCGCGGTAGTTGAAGCCGATGTGGAACTTCCAGCTCTGCCACGTCAGCTCGCGGCCCTCGAGCGAGAAGGACACGCCCTCGGGCTGCGAGATGTTGAGCGGCTTGAGGTCGGAGCGGAAGCCGCCCTGTGCCTCCACGCCGGGCGCGTGGTAGTTGAGTGCCGGCTCCTTGCTGAGCGGCCGCCGCACCTTGGGGATGTCGATGGCGATGATCTCCTGCTTGATGCTGTCGAAGATGGGGCAGAAGTCGAGCGGGAACTGGTACTGGTTGTCGTCCACGTTGGGCCGGTAGTACATCAGCGCCTGCTGCAGCCGCACGTCGTTGCCAAACCGCTCGTCGTAGCCAATCGTCCACGGGTCGCAGTACACCTTGTGCATCTCGTCCTTGGGCACGCCGTTGATGATGCACTGCTCGACCACCTTGGGGTCGGTGCGGCAGATGTGCTCGACCACCTGCAGCTCCTCGACGGTGATCTGTCTGCATTAGTCCGTGGACAGACGGCCGGTGCTGGGGGGGGGGGCGTTCAACGTACAATCGGCTGCACGCCCTCGAGGCCCTCCCACTTGGTGATCTTGCCCGCAGACAGGTCCACGAGGCCGTCAATCACCTTGCAGCCCGGCGCGATGACCACGACGTCGGCCACGCGGGCCGGCCGCGGCGCCACTTCCGGGTTGGCCATCCAGGCCGTCATCTCCACCTTGCGCGGCTCGTGCAGCGAAACCACATTGAACAGCAGCTCGCTGCCATGGGCCTTCTTGACAATGTCAACCGCCGCCTTGATCTCCTCGGGGCCCAGAGGGTCCAGCGGGTACGGAATTGTGGAGCCCATCTTAATGGTAATTAAGGGGGAGTCTTTCGTCTGTGTTGATGCAGATGCTTGGATGAGGTCTGCAGCGAAACGATGGTGGACAGGGAGAATCGCGGCTTAAGTACGCATCGTCGTCGTTTCCGCCCGTCTTGGCCCGTCTCCCACGAAACCGCTTATCGTTTCGTGCCTGGGAGTCGCCACCTGACAGGCTCGGCTCCACCTACCTCATGCATGTCGCGCTGCTCGTTTGCAGACTTCTGCGTCGAATGAATTTGCCTATTTGGGACATGGGCGATAAGACTCGCGCAAATCGGCCACTCATTCCGCAGGCAAGATAAGCCCTCGCCCCGCCAGATTGGTCTCCCCGCCTTGGCCACGCTCTCGGCCAATCAGCTGCCAGATCTGGTATCAACCGTGTTGGTTTCGCCTCGACCGGTCCCGGCAAGTCTTTCTCAGCAGAGTAACTGAATTCGCTTCCCCAGATTTGGGGCCAATCTGCAGCCCGGGCATAGCTCGCATTCGCTGCCAGGGTTCCGTCTTTCCGCCCAGCTTCCGAGATTCGGTCTTTGCTCTGCATACAGCTGTGCTGCGCTACGGGTAGATCCTGCGTCTCGGCCTTTCTGGGGCCCTTTCTCTCGTTCCCTTTTTCCAGTCGAAATGCACACCCCTGCGACATGTATGTTGTTTCCATTTTGGGAAGCTATTGCCTTTGTCTCTGTAGCAATCCGAACAATGGCCGTATCACAGCCTCTGCATTATGTGTCATCGCGATATACCATCATGCCACATCTCGGCCTGTCACCGATGTCGGACCTTGCATATTCCGGCCGTCATGTGATGCGGATCACGTGGAATCCAGTGCAGAAGGATTATACTTCTCGACTACAAAAAGGACCGACAGATAACCACCTACCTCCCATATCAGCCTTTCTTCGAAGACACAGATACGGTATCGATGTTTGCGCCCTTCTCGGCATCGACCTTCAGGCCCATGATGACATTGATGTCTGGCACGTCCGAATGCTTCTCGCCGTCAAAGATCTTGTCGACCTCCTCGAGCGTCAGGCCACGAGTTTCCACCCAGTACCAGAGCACACCGGAAAGCATAACGATGTCGGCACTGGCGTTTATGATATATGTCTTCCAGCCGATGGCATCGAGCGCAAAGGGGAAGGCCATGGTGACCAGCAGGCCGGACAGCTTGGTCGTGAGAGTATACAGAGCCATGCCAGTAGCTGTTTGTTTTGTCAGCTTCCCAGCATGCGCAAGATCGAAGCAGGGGCTCTTACCTCGGATGTCGTAGGACAGCACTTCGGGTGGATAGACGACGGTCAGCGGCGTGACACCGACGCCGTACGAGGCATTGTACAGGAAGATCATGGCGATGGATGCGTAGATGCCAGACTTGTTGTCAGACGTGCCGTAGAGGGCTGTGAGGCCGGCGAGGAGATAGAATGTGACGATCTGGCCGGCCAGACTGACGGCACAGAGCGTCTTTCGGGGCACGGAATCGACGTACCAGGCGCCGAGGAGCGACACGACGAGCGTCCACGAGGTCAGGATGATGTTGATCTCCAGCTGTTTCGTCGCGTCATCGATGCCGGCCTGGCTCAGCATGGTGCCAAAGTAATACGTGACAATGTTGGTGCCGGACAGCATGACGACAACGGAAAATGTGGCCGTGATGGCGAGGCGCTTGCGGTTGCCCTTGGCGACAAAGGACTGGGCCAGGGACAGCTGCCGGCTCTTTTCAAAGGCGATGGTGTCGCGGATCTCGCGGTACTGCAAGCGCACAAGGGGAGCCTCGGTATCGCCATGGGCATTGACGGCAGCCAGCACCTCCAGAGCCTCCTCATGGCGGTCGCGGTCGATGAGCCAGCGCGGCGACTCTGGTAGCATCAAGAGGATGGCAAAGCAGAGGATGCTGGGGACGATCTGGATGAGGCTTGGCAGCCGCCAAGCCCAGGTGGACGAGTACGATTGGGTCTGGAGGATATTAGCGGGTGTGGACAAGCAGAGCAGCGGCTACAGGGGGGGAGGGGGGCGGGGGCTAGCTACCGCATAGCAGACGCCCGAGGCGATGAGTGTGCCGACGCCCCAAAAGGCATAGTACAGTCCGAGAGCGAGGGCGCGATGTTGCAGCGGCGCCGTCTCGGCCACAAAGGTCGGGCAGGCCGTCTGGGCAAAGCCCATGCCGAAGCCGACGATGCAGCGGCCGGCGATGAACATGCCAAAGTTCTGGGCCGAGGACTGGATGACGGCGCCGATGAGGGTGAGCACGGCAGACAGGCCGATGCTCTTCCTGCGGCCAAAGGCGTCGACGACGAAGCCGGAGAAGAAGCAGGCGACCGAGCCGCCGACGTAGGAGATGCCGGTGTTGAGCGACTTGGTCGTCGTGGTCAGCGCAAAGTAGCCCGTGTACGAGGGCATGACGTTGAGGCTGCCCATAAGGGAGCTATCATAGCCCAGCAGCACGGAGTCGACCACGGACACGGCAATGATAAGGACGACGAGCACGCGCTGCGAGCGTGGCACAAGCCACGACAGGTGCTTCCGCTCAGGCCGCTGGAGGGAAGCCATGGCGAGTCTGAGCAGTCTTATCAGATAGCTTGCGAGGAGGGGCTGTCGGAGAGAAAAAGAATGGTCGTTCTTCTTATACAGCGAGCCACCCATCACGGAAGGCCGGCAACCGACACCCGATCAGCAACGAGGAGGCTGCCAGAGCTCCTCATGATGGAGCTATCGTCCAGCAGCGCCCGGTCTGGCAGAGATCGGCGAGATATGTAAATTGGGGGACATGGTGTTGGGGCTGATAGAAGAATACAAGTCAGAGGCTGATTTGCATTATCACGGATATCCGACTGCTAGTCATTGTCCCACCCCACCTCTTAGATGCTCCCCTGCTTATAAGACCTACCGTTCTCTCTGCCCTCCTTATCTTCCGTGCCTGCGATATCATCTGCATGCTATTGCTTACGTTCAGAACATCCCACTCTTCGGCTGAATGGGCCTCCTCTGCAAGACGGACCCCGACCCAACTTATAATAAGCCGTCTTGCTGTCCTGTGAATGTGTGATACTTCCACTACCCCAGCATCTCACTATCTCTACCTCACGCAGGCGTCATGGCCAACCCGATTCCCGTTGTGTCGTTTGGCAAGTTCCGCACGGGAACCAAGGAAGATCAGCAGGACGTGGCCGCGCAGGTCTACGATGCGTTTTCCACCGTGGGCTTCATCTACCTCGAGGATTGTGGCATTCCGCAGTCCCGCGTCGACGAGATCTTTGCCTTGGTAAGGCGAGCGTGCCTGGGCCCATGAGCGCGACCGGTGGTCTGTCCGCTGACGGAACCGGCCTGCAGGCGAAAAGGTTCTTTGACCAGCCGCTGTCGGAGAAGCTGCAGTACCAGCTCAACGATCCGGCCGTCAACCAGGGCTACACGGCCCAGGGGACCGAGGGCGGCGGCGACGACAACAAGGAGTGCTACGAGCACCGGCGCTTCCGCAACGAGCTGTGCCCGGACGAGACGTCTCTCCCGGGCTTCCGGGCCACGCTGGACGCCTTTTACGGCGACTGCTACGAGCTCGCCCTGGACATCCTCCGCTGCCTGGCCATCTTCCTCGGCCTCGGCGACGACTTCTTTGCCGCCATAACCAAGCAGGCGGACCCCCAGCTGCGCCTGCTGCACTACCCGCCAATGGACAGCCGCCTGATCGAGGAGGAGGGCCGGTCGCGCATCCGGCCGCACACCGACTTCGGCCTCTGCACGCTCCTCTTCCAGGACCGCGTGGGCGGGCTCGAGGTCGACCCCAGGCACGACGGCCGCTTTGTGCCGGCCCTGCCCATCGACGGCACCGTGCTCGTCAACATTGCCGACCTGCTGCAGCGCTACACCAACGACCGCGTCCGGTCCACGCGACACCGTGTCGTCCGGCCAGCTTCTGGCTCGTTTGACGTCCTGCCCGCCCGCTACAGCATCCCCTTTTTTGTCCATCCGGACCCCGACACCACCATTGACCCGATCGTGCTGAGCGAAGGCGAGGTGAAGCTGTACGCGCCCGTCAATGCCGGCGAGTGGCGCATTCTCAACACGGCCATGAACTACCGCCTCGAGACGCCAGGGGATCTGAGCCTGAAGAGCCTCGAGGTCGAGACGTACTGAGTAGAGCGGTTGCTGCTAGTGTTCTGATGAGTATAAGAATTTGCATGTTTTAATACAAGTATAGTAGTCGTGTTCCGCAGGGTGTTCTTTATACAGTAAACATCCAGTGATCTAACCGGATGAAGCAGCTTCAACCTGAGGTCAGTAATAGGGAATATGGCTGTCAAGTGTTTTAAGAAGAACACGGAGTTTCAGAGGATGTTCGACTCGAAACTATCAGGAAGCATTGCATCTTCTTCCAAGATATGTCATTGAATCTTTCTATTTATTACAAGTAAATACCACTACCATCCGTAATTTACCTACTGCGGTGGGCAACCTTACTTTGGGATCCCTCTTGCTTATGGCTTATATCGCCGTAAACAAAGCCACAATATATTGTTCAACGTCTCGTCCTATACTTCTATAAGTGCCACGTTATTTAGCAGAGGACGATTCTAATGTAATTCTCTACTTCACAGAAACAAGAAAAGTCCTTGCCGCTTTACATATGCAATAGGAATCTACACATCACTACGGCTGTTGTGGATACAATCACGTGACGCTGCAGGAAATCATGCCTCGTCGCCAAGAGCGAAAATCCGAGTCAGGACAGCCTGAAACCCTGCGCCAGCATATTGTGGGTCGCGGCCCTTGAAACAAGAAAAGGCGGCGATGGCGATCCGGCTCGTCCTGGAGCCGGGCCAGTAGCTGCAGAAGCCAGCCGTCGAGTGGCTTGCGGTTGAGCCCAGATTGTCTGAGATGGATCGCAGTTTTTAGTGTCGTCACAATGCGAACGTCGCTATCAGCCGTGCATTCCTTTTGCAGTCGTGTTAACTCCGCACAGGGCCAGGAGAACAGCGCTAAGCCCGGTTGGGAAGGCTGCTGTGGCATGCGTGGCTGTCCCTGAAGCTTGGACGCTATTTGCCCAAACTCTCGCAACTCCAAAATTGCCATTGCCACCCGTTTCCTCATCCTCTCTTCAGCCAACGCGATACCGCTCGCCTTGCCGACAGCCGCCATCGGTCGTCGCCCCGCTGCAGAACCAATTCGCGCCCAGAGACATCCCGACAGCCCACAGCTGCACGACGCCCGACGAGGACGCAGCAGACCGGATCTTCGGCCTCAAATCTCGTCCCCCTCGACTCCTCCTGCTCGACTCGGCTTCTTCTCGACGCGCCGACGGGCTCGGCATCAAAGATGCTACCGCCCTGGCTGGGTGCTCTGAGTTCGTGAGAGCAAGCATCGAGACTGACGTGTTCTCCCGCCATCCCGGAGGCAGACCTGGAGGCTGAACCACGGCCGTCCGCTCTTCCCTTTCGTCCTACCCCCCCCCCCCCCCCCTCCCCCCTCCTCTTGGTTGATGTCTGCTGACAAGTGCCGCCTAGTGTTCGAAACATACATCACCCACATCCGCATCCTCGAATTTTCCTCCCATCCGGCGAGCCCGCCACCGCCGCAGACACGGTCGCCAAACTCGGAGAAGCACCGCATCATCATCGTCGCCGTGCGCAAGTCGGGCCGCGTCCGCGTGCACAAGTCCAAGGAGAACTCCAACGGCACGTTTTCCATCGGCAAGACGTGGGACCTCAACGACCTGTCTGCCATCGAGTCGTACACGGCGGCCAGCACCAACTACGAATACCGGCAGTGGGCCGGCAACGTCGGCTTCCTCATCACGCTCGGCAAGCCGTACTACTGGCAGGCCCAGACGGACAAGGAGAAGAAGTTTTTCATCTCCAGCCTGCTCAAGATCTACGGCAAGTACTCGGGCGGCAAGGTGCCGCTGCTCGCCGGCTTCGACCAGGCCGAGCTGGACCAGATCCAGGGCGGCGCCCAGCGCAGAGCACCACCGTCGTCGTCGAGCTCGGCCCAGCCGCCACCGTCGGCCCAGCAGTCGGCACCGCCTCCCCTGGCGGCCCGGCAGCCCGTGGCGACTACAGCACAGCCGCCGCCGCCGCTGCTACCGCCACAGCCACTATCGCAGTCCCAGCCGCCGTCCAACGGCTCCGGACGGCCGCCGTCGTCCAACAGCCATGGGCGGCCGCCATCGGCCCACAGCTTCGCCGCGCCTCCGCCGGCCTTTGGCCAAGCCGAGTACCGCAGCTCTGGGGCCATGGCCGGTCCGGCAGTCCTGCAGCGCAGCGCCATGCTGGCCAACGGCAAGTCGTCGCCGTCGGCCAGCATCGACTCGGCACGGTCGGCCACCCAGATGGCCGCGCGCCGGCTGGCAGGCAGCAACAAGAGCCAGGAGTCGGTGGCCAACTCGATAACGCAGCGGAGCGACGACGGCGCCGCCAGCCTTCCGCCCCGCTCGCGCAACGGCCCCGTCAATGGCCTGGCCGACAGCCCTGCTCCGAGCCCGGGCCCGGGCCCGGCGGCAAAGGACGAGAAACCGCCGCCAGAGCGAAAGCGGCCGCCCATGGACCCGTCGCGGCCGCAGGGCCTCGTCGACGACGGCCTCGTGCCCGCACCCCTGATGAGCTCGGCTCGCCCGCCCAACATTGTGGTGCCGCCTCCCCGGAGCTCCAACCGCGGGGCGCCCTTTCAAGATGCCAGCCCCGCCCCGGGCCCGGGCCCGGGGCCGGGTCGGCCTGAGCGTGACCGCGTGCCGCTGTCTCTGCGCACACCGAACAACGGCCCGCTCTCGGCAGCTGCGGCTTCTGTGATCTCGACACCGGTGACATCAGCACCCCCACTGCCGCTGCCGCTGCCCCAGACGCCAGCCCAGACGCCCTCCAGGCTGGTCAAGTCCACGCCGATGTCTACGCCCGTCTCCGTATCCACAACGTCGACGCCGACCCATGCCGCATCCGAATCTCAGGCATCACCGCCAGTGCCGGAGAACGGGTCGAGCTCGCCGGCCTTCTCCGAGTCCGACGAGATGCGACCCGGCCTGGGCCCCATGATCATGAAGAAGTCCAAGAACGACATTGCGGGCGCCTTTTGGCGGGCAGCCGCGGCAGCCAATGCGTTCAAGCCGCGGCCGGGCGGCGCGGGAGAGCGTCTCCGACAGGCGCACAACAAGAGCGGCGACGGTCCCGACGGCATAACGAGCGTGGTGCCGGCGCCGCCGCGGCCGGCGTTGGTGGAGAAGCCCAAGCTGATGCTTGCGGGCGAAGAGCAGCGGCCCAAGACGCCACAGGGCAGCACGATTCCGGAAGTGAAGGTGACGGTGCCGGCGTCGAGCCGGCCGACCATCCTGGAGCCGGCCATCGCGGAGACGACAGGAGGAAAGCCGGCCAGGGTGGTGGAAGAAACGGAGGCGGAGCTAAACGAGGCCGGGCGCAAGTCCGTCGTGACGGGCACGGACGCCAAGTACCTGACGTCGCTGGGAGTGGACCCGACGCTCCTGGACAAGCGGGCGATTGAGTTTGCGCGCTGGCTGGACTACTTTGGCTGGGTGCCGGGCGAGCGCATGCGGACGGTCAACATGGAGGACCTCAAGGTCGACATTGACCGCGAGCTCAACCGGGCGCAGGCCGGCGACTACCTGGCGCGGTTCCAGGAGGAGGACGAGCGGGTGGAGGCGATCAAGACGGGCATCGACGCGTCGGTGGCCGAGTGTGAGGAGCTGGACAACCTGCTGACGTTGTACAGCGTGGAGCTGTCGGTATGTTTTTTTTTTTTTTTTTTTTGGTTTTGTTTTTGTGATGCGCGGCGCCGCTGTTCCCTGCTGACAACGTTGTAGACGCTCTCGGACGACATTGCCTACATCGAGGCGCAGGGACAGGGCCTGCAGGTGCAGGCAGCGAACCAGAAGCTGCTGATGAAGGAGCTGGAGAGCCTGCTGGACACGTGCGCCATCACGTCGAGCGACCTGGAGGCGCTGCGCACGGCGCCGCTGGAGAACGCGCAGGGCATCGAGGAGATCGAGACGGCGCTGGTGACGCTGTTCAAGGCGATGTCGAAGATCGACCCGGGCATGGGCGGCAGCAGCAGCAGCACGGAGGTGGCCGGGGTGGCGGGCGGCAGCGGCAAGGGCGGCAGCGGCAAGGGCAGCAGCAGCGAGGGGGCGGTGCTGAGCAGCGACTTTGGGCAGATGCGGATCGTGCGGGAGAAGAAGGAGATGTACATGGCGGAGAGCGACACGTTTATGCGGCGGCTGGTGATCTTCATGGGGGGCGAGTTCGGGCAGGCGTGCAGCGAGGCGCGGCGGGCGATGGAGGGGGCGCTGTCGAAGAAGGCCGACTCGCGCAACCACGAGGCCGGGCGGGACGTGCTGTGGAAGTACAGCCCGCTGATGCTGTACGCGCGCGAGACGGACCTGTCGAACTGGGACCGGATCATGCAGATCTACCAGGAGCAGAGCCAGGCGCTGTACCGCAACGAGTTCCGCGACGTGGTGGCGGTGTGGAAGAAGAACGCGCGCCGGCCGACGAGCGGCGAGGACGCCGAGATCCTGTTCACGGCGCTGCAGGAGAAGAAGGAAGAGGGCATCGCGACGACGGCGCGCAAGCTGACGGTCAAGCGCAGCCAGACGCTGGCCCGGACGCTGCGGTCGCCGCTGGGCGACGGGGACAAGAGCGACCGGGGCGAGAAGGGCGACAAGGCCGACAAGGCCGACAAGCACGACAAGCATGACAAGCACGACAGGCACGACAGGCACGACAGGCACGACAAGTACGACAAGTACGACAAGGCCGACAGGGCCAACGACAGCCGCAGCCACCCGTACGAGGTGTTCAACAGCGTGCTGGACGACCTGCTGCCGCTGGTGCAGATGGAGCAGAACTTCATCATCGACTTCTTCCACGCGACGACGCTGCAGCAGGCCGACTTTGCCGACGCGGTGGCGGCTTCACGGCCACGTGACCGTCGCGGCGCCGACCTGCGCCGGAACCGGCCGATGGAGCCGGACCGGGAGCTGGCCCGGCGCGTGACCCGCGCCATGGAGGCCGTCTTCTCGTCGCTGGAGCAGGACCTGCAGAGCCTGATCAACTGGGTGCTGTCGCTGGAAGCGCTGTGAGTGTTGAGTGTTTTGGTGGTGCCCGCTCTCGACAAAGTTGCAGAGTCGCTAACCCTGACCCAACTCGCGCAGACAGGGAATCGGCGTGTTGGCCACGCTCGAGCGCAAGCTCGTCAACATTGGCCACTCCAACCAGGACTTTCTCAACAACGTGCTGCAGAAGCTGCACGCGGCGCTGCAGGGCCGCTTCAAGAAGTTTGTCGACGAGCAGATCCGGGCCATCGAGGAGACCAAGGTCAAGATCAAGAAGCGCAAGGGCGTGATCGGCTTCATGCGCATCTTCCCGCACTTCAGCACGGCCGTCGAGAACATGCTGGACGGCGCCGACCCGGCGCTGGGCGTGTGCCGCATGGTCGACCACGAGTACGACCGGATCCTGCGGTCCATGTTCGACTCGCTCAAGGTGATTGCGCGCGAGAACCCGACGATCACGGCCGCCGGCGGCATCAGCAGCGGCGGCGGCGGCGGCGGCAGCGGCCTCAGCATCGCGGCGGCAGTAGCAGGAGGCGGCAACAGCGGCGGCGGCGGCGGCGGCGGTGGTGGTGGCGGCGGTGGCGGCGGCGGCTCGTCGGCGGCCGACCCGGAAGACAAGGAGGCGCTCAACTTCCACATCCTGCTGATCGAGAACATGAACCACTACCTGGAGGACGTGGAGAACCCGCGCGGCACGCGCGTGCTGGACGACTGGAAGGACGCGGCGGCGGCCGAGATGCAGGAGCACCTGGGCCTGTACCTCAACGCGGTGATGCGGCGGCCGCTGGGGCGGCTGCTGGAGCATCTGGAAAACGTCGAGGCGCAGCTGGCGGCCGGCAAGGCGCCGGCGGCCGTGGCGGCGCAGCCGAGCAACAACAAGGCCGTCTTCAACAAGGTGCTCGGCAGCTACGACGGCCGCGAGGTGCGCAAGGGCATCGAGACGCTGCGCAAGCGCGTCGACAAGCACTTCAGCACCAGCGGCGAGAACAGCAACCCCGAGGACCCCGTCGTCAGCAAGGCGCTGGTCAGCCGCGTCATGCGCGAGTGCGAGGCCTTTTACGCCGACGTCGAGATGCGCATCGGCAACATCACCACCAACGTCTATGGCGGCGACGTGCTGTACGAGTGGCCGCGGGCGGACGTCAAGGTTGCCTTTTCCGGGAGGTAGGGAGGCGGGTGGGCGGAGAGACGGTAGAGAGAGGGGTGAAGAACCGGGGAAGAAACGGGGAGATGGGTTGGACTTAGCTAGCATCTGCATTTTTTTTTTGCCTCTCGTGTTTCCGCGTTCAATTCTCTGGTGTATTTCTGTCTACATTGGTTCGGGCGTCGGACGAGAATAAACTGTGAATCATTCGCGTTGGATGCTGTCCATTACGGGTTAGCGCGGCGTGGTGCACGGACCGTGGCTGCATATGAGTATTATTCATACAGAGTCACGTGATTGCTATGTCAGCACGTGTCTCTCGCTGTCGCAGATCACATGCCCCACCCGTAGTCTCACAGCTCTTGGATGAGATGCGGAACTGCCTCGGATTAGCCTGCCTCTCGTTTCTCGGTGCTCTTCGATGGATTGCCGTCCTGACACGACCTTCCTGGGCAACATCTGGATCATCACGGCCGAAAAGCACAAAGTGGTCAACGGCGCCTATCCGTGGGAGGCACCTACGCTGATAGACGTAGTTGTTAACACCAAAATTGGTATACATACTCGCGTTTATGAAGACAGCTCCTTAAAGGTAAGACATGCTGTGGAGTTCAACAGAAGAGAGAGTATCAGCCCTTTCTTGCTGTAGACCCGCCTAAAGTCGCCTGGAAGCTCTGCTCAGCCGCATAGCCAAATCTGACGGATTTGCACCAGACACCGGCGCCTCTGCCTCGCCATGCTGTGTGAACGCTGCTCGCGGCTGCGCGTGGACGACATTGTCGAGCAGGATGTTGCCTTCCACCCGAACCTGCTCAGCCTGCAGTCGAGCGCCGCGCACGGCTGCGCGTTCTGCGCGCTGTGCTGGAGCACGCTGCAGTCGTCGGTGCATCGCCGCCCGCTGGACTGTCTGCTGCGAGGCGAGTCCGCCTGGGCCGAGGGCGAAGCGTGGACGCCGACCCTGTTTCTGCGCGGCAGCAACTTTGACGACGCTGGCTCGGCTGGGGCGAGAATCTACGTGAGCTGCGGCCATTCGATCCCGCTCTACATTGACGGCCGGCGCGATGCGAACACGAACCCGTCTGGTGGCGTATTCGGACACCTCGAGGTCTACGAGTCTGTCGGCCTCTCTTCTGGGGACACTCGAGCGCATACGGGGTGCTGACCCGAGAGCAAGCAGACAACCTGGACGGCCGAGCAGATACCGCCTGGCCGGGCGCCGCACAACGGCCGCCTGCCATCCCGGCCTGTACCTCGATCTGATCCGGAAATGGTGGCACGGCTGCTGTGCGCACCACACGGCATGCAGGGCCGATGCCGACGATGCCGACGGCGGCAGCGCGATGCCCACGCGCGTGCTCGACCTGGGCGACTCGACAGCAGCGGGCAAGCCTCCTCCTCGCCTGCTGCCGACCGAGGGCCGCCTCCAGGCACCCTACGTGGCCCTGTCGTACTGCTGGGGCAGAGACTCGTCGCCGATTCCGGTGCTCACCGTCAACACGTACGACGATCTGCTGCGTGGCCGCGTGCCCGAGCGGGCCTTTGCGCAGACGCACCGCGAGACCATGGCGCTGGCACGGGCGCTCGGCATCCGCTACATGTGGATCGACGCGCTGTGCATCCTGCAGGGCGACACGGCCGACTGGGAGCGCGAGTCCAGGACGATGGTGCACGTATACCGCAACGCCGCGCTCACCGTGGTCGCCGGCCGGGCAGCCAACGCCCGCGACGGCTTTGTGACGAACGCGCTCGATGGCCAGCCCGGACGGGTGCCGCCGTGCGAGATGCGCGTGATGCGCGTGGATGCCGGCACAGACGAGACGCTGATGGTCGACCTGCCGCGCGCGCCCGACGTCGGGCCCGTCGCCTCGCGCGCCTGGTGCTTCCAGGAAGGGCTGCTGAGCCGCCGCGCCGTCGTGTTTGGCCAGCAGCAGCTGTCCTTCCGCTGCATCACGGCCAGCGTCCTCGAGAACGGCCACCGGTCGACCCCGAGCTTGTCCGCCATGCTCCTGCGCCCGCTCGCCGCGACGACCGACACGGAGCACCGCGACCGCGTCCTGCAGACCTGGTACAACCTGGTGCGGCTGTACACGCGGTGCCGCCTCACGGAGCCGAGCGACATCTTCGCCGCGCTCATGGGCGTGGCCCAGTGCCTCGCGCCCGCCATCGGCTCCCGCTACCTGGCCGGCCTGTGGGAGGGCGACCTCGTGCGCGGCCTCTGCTGGCAGCCCTCGGACCAGCTGGAATCGCCAATGCCTGGCCTGGCCACCCGGCCGACGACGCGGCCGTCGTGCGTCCGCGCGCCCTCGTGGTCCTGGGCCGCCGTCGACGGCTTCGTCAGCCAGGAGTCCTTCTCGCCCCCCTCCGTGGCCAAGTACCGGCGCCGCGACTTCAGCCGCGTGCGGCCCCGGGCGACCGGCTGGACGCGCGACACCTGCTGCCACGTCGCCGCCGTGCACATGCCGGCCTGCGTGCTGCAGCTGGTCGGCCGCGTGGGCCCCGCGCTCGTCGTGCCGCAGCGGCTCGCCGCGTACGGCCGCGCGTCGGCGCACTGGCCCGACCGCTGGAAGAGAAGCCCCAACGTCCCCAAGAGATGGGACGACCACGGCGTGCTGCTCGCCCAGAGCCCGCCGGCGACGACAGCGACGGCAGAGACGGCAGAGACGGCAGAGACGGCCGACCCGTGGCGCCGGATGGTGGCCGCAGCCTTCTTCGATGTGCAGCACGAGCGCCACGGCCTCGGGACGGTCTGGTGTCTGCTGCTGACCGAGGAGCGAGGGCTGGTCCTGCAGCGCACATCCGACCACGCCGGCCACTCGTTCCGTCGGCTGGGCTGGTTCGAGCCGCTGCGCACAAACTGGCCCCCAGTGCAAGCCGAGACGGAGGTGCACCTGTATTGATCGGGAGGGATTTGGCGACGTGCTGCGATTACTGCTGGAACTGGCGATCTTTTTGGATTATTGACTGGTTAGCACTTGTCTGCTAGTTAGAATACAGGTTTCTTAGTGATATAACAGTATTATTTCCCAGTGCTCTATACCTTTGCCGCCGTTCAAGGTCTCCTGCATGCTGGAAGTTGGGCAAACGCGCGTACAGGTTGCCCACACACGCATACAAAACCGGGTGTCTAATCACACTGGCCATTAGCGGGCAGCTATCGATGGCTGTTAGTCGGCCGAGCGGAATCGAAGACGACGGATAAAGCAAGGTAAGAATACAAAGGCAGAGGATCTCATCACCACTCTACACTCTCTCAGAACATGTGAGAGATAGCATGGTCCTTGTATCCTATCTTCTGACCTGCATGGCATGGGTGTTTTATTTCCAATCACGTGATACTGGGAGTTGTGCCTGACATTGTGATCCGAAAAGCCGGGCATCTGGGAATAACGTCGTTGTGCAAACATAGAAACCGCTCAAAAACGTTTCCCAACAGGCCACTAAAGCCGTTAGCGTCCTGTATTCCCCACCTGGTGGTATGATATATACTATGGGATGCCCGCTCGCGACTATCCGTAACTCGCTTCCCGCCTCTTTATCTCTACCACTCATATTTTGGACAGCGACAGCGATAGTGCCTCAGGAACCATACTTCATGGCTGAAGATACTCTTGTGCAGGGTCCGATGCAGGTAGACGACGTAAGTAGCTATAAGGGCAAGTTCTTCCGCGAGGCCGTATTTTAGGCTTTGCGTGGTGGCGGTCTTTAGTTGCGGACGCTAAACTCCTCCCATAGAATCGCGACGACGATCCAGGCTACGATGATGGTGCCTCGTAGGTCATGGATCCATCCGACAGAATCCTCTGCCGATTGCATTCTGACCATGTCTCTCAGGACTTCTTCTGGCAGCTTTGTCTCCTCCATAAACTCGAGCATTTTACATTACAAGCAAGTGCCACTTTGCTCTGTAAGATATGACCCAACGCTAACTGCTTTACAGATATGAGGTTCGTTCGGAGGATCAAACGATTGTGTAGACGTCCGCCATCATGCTAATGTTGCGCTCTGCGAGATAGAACGGGCGCCGCTACCATGCCTTTCGGGATGGCGCCTATCTGGTAGTGAGTTGCCGAGACACGCTCCCCCCTTTCAAGATTAGGACCATTTTCTAACACCTAGTGCAATAGCCCAACGATGTCGAAGAGCAACGACGAATGGACTTGGGCCACCATATCTACCTACTACTACTCAAGGGCGAACTCCATCTTGCTCCTATCAGCGACCACCCCCAGCGCGTTCTTGACTTGGGCACCGGTACTGGCATTTGGGCTTTAGACTTTGCTGAGTTAGAGCCCCTACCCTTGAAGCTCTCAACTGGCTGCTAACTGCAAAGCCAATATCCCTCGGCCGATGTCCTTGGTATAGATTTGAGCCCTATCCAGCCCGAGTGGTATGTTGCGGGAGTTGCTATTTTATTTTACGCACCGGCGCCTGCTTACTCAGGACAGGACCGCCCCCAACTGCAGGTTTGAGGTGGACGACTTTGAGGAAGAATGGACGTACCATAGAAAGTTTGATTACATCCACGCCCGCGAAATTGAGGGCTGCGTGGGCGACGTCGACAAGCTCTTCCAGCGCGCTTTCGAACACCTAGCCCCAGGCGGGTACTTGGAAATCCAGTGTGTCTTTGCGAAATTCGTTTCTGATGACGGCTCGGATAAGAAGGTAGAGAGTGTTATGCGGTGGGCGTCGCTTATTAGCGAGGCATTGGTAAAGTTTGGAAAACCTTGGGATTCGGCGCCAGAGTGGATGGACAAAATGAAGGCCGCCGGCTATGTCGACGTCCAGCAGGATGTCCGCAAGGTAAGACATGCCTAATCTTATCCAATCCCGCCAGTATCCGAAAGCCTCAACTAACAGCCGTTGTAGTGTCCTATTGGCGCCTGGCCAAAGGACCCAGCTCTCAAGGAGATTGGCAAATACCAGTTCGTCCAGCAGCAGCAGGCCGTCGACTCGTATACGCCGGGTGTCCTGTCCAACGTTCTTGGCTGGAAGGACGAGGAGATCAAGGTGCTTATTGCCAAGACGAAAAAGGACCTCAAGAACCCAGAAGCCCATCTCTATATCCCCGTCTACTTTATCTGGGGCAGGAAACCGTGATCGCAGCGGAAGCGCAGGGAGATTTCGTTGTAGTCCTTTATTTATAGTGCTAGGGGCTTTTTTTAAAAAAATATTTCGTTATATTTTATAAACGGCCATAGTAACATCTGATATCGTTTGAAGTTGATCTCTCCGTGTTCCATGTGCAGCAGCCTTTTAGTTTTAACAAGGATGACAGTCTTATGGCAGCACCTCGTCCACCTGTCGAGGCATCCCATTTCTAGCCCTCCTCCACTCCATCCCCTTCCACCGGAGCAGGGCCACCGCCAGCACCCCAGAACTGCCGCTCCAGAGCCCCAAGCCGGTGAAGAACCATCCTCGCCCCATCCGGTCCAGCAGAGGCTGGAACACGGCGGTGCCGACCGCCGCCATGGCACAGCGGGTGACGCTGGTTGCGGCCGAGGCCGACGCTGGGCGCTGTGGAAACGAGTCCACTACGAGAGCGCCGTACGTCGTGTAGAAGCATGTCCCCCAGAGGCCCTGGGAAAGCTGCAGAACGAGCGGCACTGCCAGGTGTGTCCGGAACTGCACAGCCCATCCATATGCCACCATAGTTGCGGTAGAGATGAGCAGTAGAGGACCGGCGCCGCTAGAACGCGCTCTCTCTACGGGAAAAGAAAGCAGGTTGTCGCCTGTTGTGTCTGTGTGAGCACCCTCTGGACCTGAGATTGTGCGGCGCATCGTGGCGCGGTAGCTGCGGTCCATCCACCGGCCGGTCAGGTAGCTGCCGACGATGATGCCCAAGCCCCGCGGCAGGTAGGCCAGGCCGAGCTGCAGGTCGTCAAAGCCGTAGACGCGCTGGAAGATGTCTGGTACGGCCGTCACAAAGGCGTAGTCGACGACATAGAACGAGCCGTGCATCCAGAGCGAGAGGGCCGTGTCCCGATGGAAGAGGATGTGAAAGGGCGCCACCAGGCTGGCGAACTGAAAGGGGACGGGTGTCGTCGTCGTCGATGATGGCTTTTCACCAGTGGCCTCGACAAGGAGACAGCTCTGCTGCCACCACCGGAAGCGCGTGGCATCGCCGCCGTTGCCGACGAGGTGTCGTGCCGTCTCCGGCAGCAGCAGCGCCACGGCAATGACGAGGACGGCGGCGACGAGAACGAGGGCCCAGAACACCCATGCGTAGCTGCCACTGGTGTCGGCCGCGGCACCCCCGACAACGGGTCCGACGCAGGCGCCGAGGTTGAGCGCCATGCCGATGGGGCCCAGCATGGAGCCACGCTCGTGTGGTGGTGAGACGTCGGCCACGACACCCATGGCAATGGCGTACGTGGCACTGGCGCCGAGACTCTGCAGGGCGCGCAGGACGAGGAGGGCTGCATAGCTGGTGTCGTTGACGGCGAGGCCGATGCTGGCAGCGGCGTAGAGGACCAGCGTGACAAGGAAGACTGGCCGCCGGCCGTAGATGTCCGAGAGCGGAGCAAAGAGAAGCGGAGAGACGGCCTGGAAGACAATGTAGAGCGTCAGGGTGAGGTTGATGGCCTGTGCCGACGTGTGGAAATGCGTCCGCAGCAGGGGTAGCAGTGGCAGGTAGATCGTGGCCGTGAGCGGTGATGTGATGGCCGCAAACCCCAGGAGGAGCCGCAGCAGCCTCAGCTGGGACTTTGAAAAGGATGTGTATGGAAGCGGCCGAGGCTGGACGTCGGCTATTCCTCTCTTGTCTTCCATGGAAGCCACCCGCTCTGTTGCTCCAGCCGCGGGCGTCTTGTGGGCACAGACACAGATGCCCTCGGCCTGCCCCATGGCGGGTATAGAAGCAGAAGACGGGAGCTAAAGGACAGAAAGGATAATGCCTGTGGGCGTGGAGGTGTGCGTAATGCATCCGAGAGCGGCACTGAGATCTCCAACTACTGGTCACCTGACAAGGTGATAAGGAACCTCGTGACCTATATGCTGGTTCGGCCGTCCTTACCAACTAGGCAGTCTTTTCATCCAGACTCACTTCACATACTAACTACTATAAAGAGCTTTCCCTGAAGCGTCTGACTTCTCTACTCTGCCATGGAGAGCTGCTTGATATTCCGTGACTACGCTATGACCCTCTACTTGAATACTTCGTACACTTATTACTTGAACCCAGCCACTATGCCATCTTCATCTCGTTGATGTCGCACTCTATAAGCTCAACATAGCCATCCCGCGGCCAGAAAAGGGTTCCGTCCTCCGCCATGGAGCAAAGACTAAGGCTCCTGCTATTGACCCAGTCCCTTGGAATAAAGTAGAGCTTCCGAATCAATGACTCAATACTGTCGTTGAACGGATTATCAAGTTGAAAGGAACATAGCCACAGACAGTGGTCGATGAAGACAAGTTGTCCGCTCGGTATAGTTCCCAGGGGCACCTTGATCAGAGCAGCAACTGTCGCCTGAATCCGAGTGTGGCGGCCCGATGCAAACGAGGGCGGTAGATACGGGCCCTTTGTGGCGGGTTCCAGCCCTGGAAATGCCAACAGCTCACGAGTAGTGTCAGGCTTACCGGCGTCGCCAGCCTGGACCCGCAAAAATAGAGCCTGCTTTTTGTCTTGAGACAACATGACCTTTTCGACTTTGCCAATCTTGCTTGCCACGCTCTCGGTGAGGGCATCGAGCAGCTCACCTACTCCGAGCCCCGTGCCTGAGCTACTCTTCTGGCTTGCGGCAGGTTCTTCGTGGTGCACAGCCTCCTGGAAGGAGACAAGGCTGTGAAGCGCAAGCGTATCCCAAGAATAGGCTTCGATACCAAACTCCCCCAAGCTCAGAATCACCTCCCATGACGTGTGGCAAAGCCACTTGCGAGGCTGCTCGTGTTGGAGCTCCACCTGGCTGACGAGCGTCCCGTCCTCGACAGAACAAACAAACACACTTTTCTTCGTAGCCACCAACAGCCGATTACCGCTTGAGCTGAAGATCAGCTCCTCGATATTGTAGCCGTCAAGCTCAATCTGGGGGTTCGGAAGCGCCACAATACCGGGCTCTTCTGTCGGGGATGGAAGCAGGGACTTGACTTGGACTTCACCTGCGAGGTCTGCCACTGCCACAAAGCGGCCATCTCTGCTCCATACGGCGTGCGTGACGTTCAGGAAGTTGTAAAACCGCGCCAAACTGATCCCCTGTCGTCTTCCTCGCTGGAAGAGGAGACAGCTCCCGTCCTCGTAGCCGACGCAGTATCTGCGGCCATCTGGGGCAGGCGACAAGGCAGTGATAGCCTCGACAGCCGTGACCTCCGACGTCCTCGTCACGGCCGTCATACTGTGGTCCTCGCTGTTGCTGTTGCTGTCACTGGCATGCTCATCGCGTTCCAGCGAGCGTGTCAGACAGCTGGGCTCCCAGGCGTTGGCCCATCCGTCACGGAGGTCGTAAAAACGGTGGCTGTCCGGACTGAATGCGAGTCCCGTCACGAGATCTTCTGACGAAAGTCGATAGATGATGCTAAAATATGCAAAGTTCCATATCTGTACGGAGCCGTTGCTGCTGCTTGTCGCGAAGAAAAGCCCGTTGGGGCTTGCGGCAATCTCGTCGGCCGCTTGCTTCTCTTCCACATTTTCGTCCGTGAGAGGGTGCCATTTGAAGACACAGCCGTCCTTGTAGATGCCGATAACGTGGCCCGTCACTGGATTCCACGTGAACCGGTCCACAGAAAACCAGTTGTCCGAACCCCGACTTGAATCGTCTGGCTGGGGCGACTTTACCCTCTCGCATCTCCTGATGAATTTTCCATCACGAAGCCTCCACACAGAGAGTGGCGCTCCTCTGTAAGACACGCCGACATGTGTGCTGTCGCCATCAAAGGCCAGACACATTGGCGAGTTGGAAAGGGCACCTCCGATGCGCCGATTCTCTCGGAGCATCTGTGGATGAGGCACCTGCCACCCCTGATCGAGAGCGTCGAACTGGATATGCCTCACGACATTGTCATCTCCGCCAACCAGAAGCTTCCCATCATTGTCCGCAAATGCCAAAGTCATAGCCTTTGTATTGAGCGGGTTGCTCGTGGATGAGAGGAGCTTCTTCGCGGGGATGGCCCATATCTTGGTGGTAGCAAGGCCGTATGTTGCGAGCCTGTCACCGTTGTCACTCAGCGCTATTGCCGTCACAGGCTCTCCGTGCGCAATGGTACCGACTTCAGCAAAGTCGACGGCGTTCCAGAGAGTGATCATACCATTTGGCCCGAGAACGGCCATCTGTTTTCCAGCACACGAAATGTTCCAAGCATCGGCATCGTTTGGAAGGCCGAACCGCCCAATCCTGTCATTCCAGCCAGTCTTTTTCGTTTCAGGAACCCTGATCCTAGACAACTGAGGACTGTAGAATTGTTTGCGTACCATCGAGTCCGAAGGACAGAAGGCTGGAATGATGTCGTACATTGTCGCAGGCTCTGTGGTGATGCTGTTGCCAAACTTTCCGACAATGTTGAGGAGATCAATGGCCCATCTGTCGATAAAATCGAGATCCAAGAGCCGGTGCTGCATGGGATGTCTCGACGCCTGCATTTTTTGTGACTTTTTCGTGAATGAAGACAGCACCTTGGAGGTTCTCACAAGGATTTCGAGTCGGCCAACGAGAGCCAACGCATGGATCCAGCTCAGAAGAGCAGAACTGCCAAGGAAGTTGATAAGTGAGTGGAGAACCTCCGTGTCGGAAGTCGTTGACTTGCTGCGCCCAAGGTGATAGTGCCAGTTAACAGCTGCGTAGAAAACGAATGGCTCTTTCGCCTGGAGGACATGCTGAAATGTTTTGAGACTGAGTGGAAGCTTCGGCTCCTCGAAAGCTAGCAGCATTCTCTTGAGAAGTTTCCTATGGACCAGATGAGGCTCGATATAGAATTGGCTGTCTCGTGTGCTTGTAAAATACTCGCGAGCTGTTTGGTGGACCAAGGCAACCTTGTCCTTGCTATCCACCAAGATGAACTGGCCACATATATCTTTGATCGTCCTCTTCAGATCCAGAAGCCCGGGAAAGTATGTTTTCAACGCCTGCGAGAGTTCAGTCACACTGAGAGACCGCTGAGCGCACGTAGTCCATTCCAAAAGCGCTCTGACCAACGCCACGTGAGATTGGCTGGACTTCTTTTTGACCGATACGAGATTCTGCTCCATGTGTTTGTAAAGCTGCATCATGTCGTCTGGCACCTTGCTTAGGACATCTCGGACGCTGTCTTCGGTGTGGCAGTCCATGATCTCATCAAGAACAAGCTTTGTCCAGAGAAAGTTCCCTTCGCTGCGGCTCACAATCTTGCGCAGGAGATCGATTTTGAAAGGTTTGCTTCCACGTATATATTCCAGTTCGTTCTGCACAAGGAGCCGGATATCTTGTTCCGTATTCGTCATCCCGTTCTCTTCGATCCGTGTAACAGAAACGTGGTGAGATAGCCGATCAAAAAGGCTTGAGATATCATTGGTGTTGCGACTCAATATCATGATTTTGATGGACAGCTTGGAAGCTGGGAGGTTCTGTAGGCAGTGTAGCAGGGCCTTTGGCGAGTCACATTCGTCTAGGCCGTCGATAACCCAGTAGACCGGATCGGCCTGGCTCACCTGAAAGAGGCGCTTCTCAAACGTTTTCTGCCACAACAGAGTGAGATCTGATGAGTCAAAACCTAAGCTCTGAGGTGACGACTTCCTCAGCATTTTCTTGAACGCAGGCAGGTCTCTCGCAAGTTGGTAAGCGAGTGAGCGAAGGCAGTTGACGACAGAACGCTTCTTCGAGTCGGAAGCTTTGAATAGGAAAAACTGGCAGGCGCTACCAGAGGTTCTCAGGTACTTGATCAAAAACGAAGCACGAACCGACTTCCCGCTGCCTGGACGAGAGTGGTACCAGGCAACATGTGGCCCCAGCGATGGCTGAATCCAGGATTTAACCTCGGGCTGTCGAACGAGCCATTCGCATGTGCCGGGAACCAGCTTCTTTTGGAGAGCGTTGTAGTCGTCATCAGAAGAGGGGCATTCGCGAAACAGCTCTTGGATATCCGAGTCACTCGTGTTCTCATCTCGCCCTCCCCGGCGGCAAAACAGCACAAGCGACCGTATGGCATTCCTGACACTGATGTAGTTGCTGTCAGAGGGACTGGCGTATTTGCAGACATCGTGGTGGTCGGCGTTCAGAGGTCTGGAAATCTCAGTGGGATATCCCAGTACAGAAGAGTCCTTTTCAAGAACCATGATCTTCCTGGGGCCGATGGTAGTAGCGAGTGTTTCGTAAAAGGACCAAATGGAAATACTCGGGGCAAAATGGCGAAACTGTTCGTTGAGGTCTGAAATGGCCGGAGAGCTCTTTTCGAGATCCGATACAAATCTCTTTGGTGATTGGAAGGAGGCAGCCAGTATTAGATTCAGTGTCTCGGCCAGATTTGTTCCACGGTGCGGAGTGGACAGGAAGATGATGGCCGTGATGGACGCGACGAGGTTTTTGTAGGTCTCGTCGTGGAGGCCAAGGAGGATGAGTTTCTTGACTACCAGGCCGCCCATGCTGTGGACAATAAAGAGAATGGGGCGAGATCCAATGCCAAGGTTCTCGCCAAAGCCGTCTTGGGCAAAGCGCATCTCGTACAGGAGTTCTTTGGCGAAATCGCTGATTCTGGCAGCGGTATTTGACGGGTCCCGCCAATTTGCGTTGTAACCAAACGTCAGGATGCGTGCCGCATTCATTTCCGGCTCAAACGGTAGCCACAACTCGGGCCAAAAGAGGCTTGGGTCGTGTTGTTTTGACCATGTCTTCTGGCTGTGGCCGCCGAGGCCGTGAACAAAGATAATGTCGAGGGACGGGAACTCGGGCTCGTGGAGGACATGGAGGCCAAGGCCTGAGCCTAAGCCTGCATCCCCAGGAGAGGGACTGCGGCGGAAGAAACTGCCAAATCTTGCCGTCGTTGTCAGACGAATGTCGCTTGCATCGGGTGAAAAGCCGTGGGCTGCTGTTGTCGACAGGAGCGGATCGCCGAATGCGGACGGCTGTCCGTTGGGTCTATCCCTGGCTTGAAGTCTGCTTGAACGTATTCGCTTAAACTGGGGAAGTGTCAGCTAGAGCAGAAACAGACCGACAAAGAGCTCGATAGCGGTCGCTAAACACTTCTTACCATTGTCTCTGGACGGGTAGCGAATCATTAGGGACGAGGGACCACCGTATTCAAGCCGGGCCATACAATCGGATGTTGGCGCTCCAAACTATCTCGACACAGTGCACCCGGAGTCCAGACGTGCGTATGTCGCGCAATGGACCACAACCCTTCCGAAATCCCCCATTCGCATGATTCACGGCTTGCTGCCTTGCGGTTCCTGCTCAGTCACGTGACCATCTACCACCCAACACCACACCGCGCAGCCGCTGCACTATCAAACTGTGACACATTCACTTATACGCCGTATAATTCCCGCCAGGGTACAACGGTGTAAGCGATGCTTACTGCTCCATAAAACGTCTAGTCTTTTTATAGACCAGCGCATAAATTCTGTCACTTTCTAGCAAAGACGAAGCTAGTGTGCTCTCAACCTGATTGCTGTACTCCGTACAACTGGATGCAGACGATGCAATCAATATAGAAGTAGGAGGCAGCGGCTCTACGGCCTATTTGTCTACACTAAAACTTGTGCTTGTGCTTTAAATGCATCTCTTACGGCAGACTTTAAGGAGGATTTACGGAGGGATGCGGTAGCAGGTAGCCAGGAAGATACGTGCTAAATATGTACATAGTACGCAAGGACTCAGCCAAAGGGGGTAGTGGCAGAGGCAAAGGCAAAGCTGCAGAATCAGCTGGCGGAGAGAGGAGCTTAATGACGCAATTTGATTGGCTAGGAGAGTATGTGTCACATTTATGCGCGGAGTCTTTCTCCTGAAATTAGCACGGGGCGCTTACGTTGCATGCCCGAAGGATTCCGCTGCACCATACAAGCGCATGAGATATGCCACATCCGGATTCGGAAATATCTCGGGCGGCAAAAAGAGGGGTAGAAGGCCCCCGTCTTGGGAGGCCAAAAATGATGAGAGAAAATAGCGAGGTTCAACCATTGCCTATAAAGCTGTCCTTGCAACCGATTTTTAAATTCCTGTGAATTGGGGCAGAGAAGAGATAAGAGTTTTTTGTGTTTGTGTCAGATCATTTTAGACGGAAAAAAGAGGCAGATACAGTTATAAGTGGTACCCGGCTTACACTACTTGCATGCTTTCTCAACAAAACTCAGTCGGCCCCTGCCTGCAGTCTACTTGGCGAAGCGGAGTCTTTTCACGATAGCGTCCACCTACAAGCGTTGCTTCTAGTATGTAAATCGTTCTTTATTCAATCTTCCAAGTATGTTCGTGTTCTGATCTCTGTAGCAGGGCCAGGATGAGTGATGCTCTTCAATCCCTTATCAGCAGCTCCAGCGGGATTAGGCTGCCGTATAAGGGCGGGTTTCGAGTCGATGACAGCGTCATGGCGCAATTCCCCGTAGGTACAACAATCCTGTCGGCGAGCCATTTTGGCACATCGGCCTGGACTGTTACTGCTCGGCTTCATCTCCGCCTACCGGGCGGCTCCGAAGAGCGATACTTCCTCAAGTCCGCCCCCGAGGACCATGGCCGCATCATGATGCAAGGCGAATTCAATGCAATGACAGAGCTCTATAAATGGGCCCCAGAATTTGTCCCCAAGCCGCACTCCTGGGGCAAATACTCCCTTCCGAACCCAGAGGCATACTTTTTCGTCGCACAATATATCGACATGACGGGGAAGATGCCGGACGCAAACCAGCTTTGCTCCAAACTGGCCGCACTTCATCGCAAGAGCCAATCTCCAAATGGCCAGTTCGGCTTCCACGTCACAACCTGTCAGGGCCGCGTGCCACAGGCGGTGGCATGGCAGAAAAGCTGGAGAGTGTTTTTCATCCAGCTCCTCGAGCACGTGATTAAGATGGACGCCCACCTCAACGGGCATTGGAAAGACCTAGATGTTCTTGAGAAGAGGCTGATCTCACACGTGATTCCCAGGTTGCTTGGTGCTCTGGAGGAAAATGGTCGAACCGTCAAGCCCAGCCTGATTCACTCTGATCTGTGGGAAGGCAACACGGCTACATCGCTTCAGGACGGCAACATCTACATCTTCGACTCAGCTGCATTCTATGCTCACAACGAGATGGAGATCGGCGACTGGCGCTGCTACTACAACAAGATCAGCAACAAAAAATATACGAGAGCATACTTGCGCCTCTTTGGGCCCAGTGAACCCAAGGAGGAGTGGGAGGATCGCAATTGTCTCTACAGCATCTACTACAATATCATCTACTCCGTAAATCACCTCAGCCAAGGAAAGGCTGTTCGTCAGCTGTCAGTGCTCCTGGTCGTTGAACTTCAACACCACTTGACTGACACGAAAATAGGGCCTACTCGGACATGTATTCACTCATTGACAAATTCTCTCCGTTTCCCCCAGGACAAGGGCCGCCGAGACTTGCCAAGTCAAATATGGCGTCACTTTCTAAGGAGCGGGACCACAACAAGTTGTAACCGGGGGGCATCAGGATCTTTTGGATATCTAGTTGGCATATTGAGTGTTGATTTTGCTAGAGAGTGTCACGACAAAGTAGACTTTAAAAATATTCAATACATTTACAAATTCAAAACGAAGCATGTACTTCTTCTTATATACAGAGATTGCAGTTCTTAACTAGGTACTCAGACTGGCTACAGGGTGCTACCATTATGCTTCAATGCGAATTAAGTATCTTCTATTCATTTTTATGTGCATATAGCCTTGCGTCTTTACCACAATCCGTGAGCCACGACCAGTCCGTATCGTTCTGTCCTTAAATCGCTATCATACCAGCGTCTTGAAACCCTCGCGTATCGATGCACAAAATCCTCTGACCAATTCAGGCTCCAAAGCTTCAGGAAGTCCCAAAGAACCAGGCGTCCAGCCTACTGAGAATACCAAGCTCCCCCCCTTGACGCTCACCATGCTCAGCACCAAGGGCTCAGCAATGGGACTCGTGGAGTGCGAGAATGTCATCTTTGTCAACGCACAGCGCCGGCCCGAAGTATCTTGGGAGAGGCTTGGTACGTCTGAGAATGCGCCCAGATTGCTGACGTCATAGGAGCCGTCGCGCCTTTGTCCAACCTTTCCTGCCGTCCACTTCCGCATGTTAGGCACATAGCGCAGCAGCCCAGTGGGCTGGTCCTGCAAGGCCGTCGCGCTCTCTGCCAGCTTTTCCGTGAGCAGGCGTGCGTCAGCCCAGTCGGCCTCGCAGAGCGGCGATGACCCGCGCACGCGCGGATGCGAATGGAAGCAGCCGGTGACAAAGAGGCCCATCTCGTCGTCTGAAGCACCCACAGCAGGCCGCATATTGACGGCCGTGTGCGACAGCCAGCCGGTGACAGTGGGATCCGGCACCGCCTTGTCGAGAGCCCGGATAATCAGCTGGTGCATGAGGGCAGTAAGCTTGGTTCCGTGCTGTCGGGCCACGCGAAGCGCCCTCTCGACGTCTGAGCTGTCGATCTCGAGCAGTTGGATCCGCGTGGCTGCAGGGTCGCTTGGATCGACAGACATTGGAGGACCCGTCCACGTGCCCTTGCCGCTGCTGGCCACGCTCGCCTTGAGGCCGAGCAGCGCTCCCAGCCATGCTGGCAGCAGAGCGCCCAGCAAGGGTGCCATCAGATACCCCCATGATATCGGAAGCCGTTCGGGTGTGTCGAAAGGAGGGCCTAGCTCCCGGTCTGGCGTGGTGTGCAGCATGGACGTGGACCGCCCGCCCTCGGCGGGCTTGCGGAACGCCTCGAGAAGCGTGCGATGAAACGCAAGCCCGCCAATCCCGTCCCCTAGAGCGTGAGAGAAGACAAAGGTGATGAGACAGCGGTTCCGAGCCGAGCTTTCCGCGGCAGACAGTGGCAGTATCACTATTTTCCAGGGCGGACAAGCACAGGACCAGGGTACCTTTAGGATGGATAGGAAGTGGTGCTCTATCTTCCCCATTTCATTCAAGGCCTCGTAATCATCTTGGGCAACCTGGATGTGGTCATTCAAGTCCATTGTAGGCACACGCTCGTAAAATGCCTTTTCCGTGTGCCTGTCCTTGACAACGACTGCCAGGGCAGCATGTCTGTCGATGCAGTATTTCAGCGGTCCAACGAAGAATGATGGCTTATCAAGTTCATCGTCTTCATCCTCAAACTCGTACACGCCGCCGACGAGAACAGAATGGTAGAAGCCGAGATCTTCTCTGACGATCGTGCGCATCTCATTGGGGCCTGTTTGACAGCAGTGTGAGTATCGTATGTTTCGTTTAATATGGGCTTTGTGTACTCACTAGCAAATCTCATGATGGATTTGAGACTGAAGGCAGAGCATATCCGTAGGAGAAACTGCTCTCCTCAACCCATGGATGTGCCCTTGACTGAGGACTTATATGCTGTCTCTATAGTCGACGCTAGTCCCAGACTGGCAAAAAGTCACCGGTTGAGATGCCCCAGCCAGTGGCCCAGCCAATAGAAGCTGGCCTAGAACCAGATAGTGCCCGCCGGCCGCTGCAGGCAGCAATATCAATTCACCGCTTACCTCTTCCCTACAGCTCTTGCGCAGACATGGAGACCAGCCGTCTCATTGGGGCCTGCGTGGCCTGCTATCGAAGCAAAGAGAGGTGTCACCGGGACTGCGATCAACAGGCCTGCTCGAGGTGTTCTCGTCTTAGCAAACCCTGTCATCCAAGGACAAGAAAGCGGTTCGGTCGGCCACCTCTGATCAGGGGATTTAGTCACGGAACCTCTGGGCTCTTTAGCCAGCAGCCAGTCGAGATTGAGACGTTGTCTGCTAGCCAGGGAATCCGGTCTTCCAGAAGCAGGATTTCCGGACCTGTCCCGAGCCCGAGTCCGGGTCTGGGTCTGATGCACGGCGTCCACGGTGTCTCTCACAAACAGCTCGAGAGCCTCCTCACGACGGACGACGGTTTCTTCCGCCTGCATCGCCACTGGCTGATCGCAAGGAGTCTGGCTCCAAACTACCAGCACACTGTCCGGCGGCTCTTTGGCCACTCACCTCTCGTCCTCGCCAACGCCTACCAATGCGTTCTCGATCTGCTCGACGCCCGAGACCTGGAGTTCAGGAGGCCTGACGCCGCCTCAACAAACCTGGCCCGGGGTGCAAGCTGCCTCCGCGAGCTGGTCCGATCCCCAGGCACATTGAGGAGCGCCGAAGATGCCGCCCTCGTCCTGATGCTCGGACAGGTCCTCTTTGTCTACAACGTCCTGATCTCGTGGCCGTGCACGCACGTCATTGTGCGCAGCACGCTTCTGACGGCCAGGGAATGGTACCCGACGCTGCTACAGGCTGCCGAATGGGACCCGGCCACGGTCACGCCCGTCTTTGTCGACACGGTCCAGTGCCTCGTGCGCCGCGAAGTCCCCGTGCTACGGCTTCCCCTCGGGGGTCGCCTCGTGGTCGACCGCCTCCTGGGCATCTCCTCGTCCTTGCTGCCTCTTCTGTATGACCTCTGCGCCTGCAGCCACAGCGTCAAGACGCACGCTCCTGTGCCGATACCGGCATCTCCAACTGACGCTCGGGAGGCAGACGACGATGCCTATTCTGCTGTCGAACGCCAGATCCGCTCCTGGGAGCCAATTATCCTGCCAGAGTGCAAGTACACATCCGTCGAGACCTCGGCCCTGCTGGCACAAGCCCGCATGTACAAAACCGCTGGTCTGGTCCTCATCCACCGCCTAAGGCATCCACTGGGTCTCGCCGACGAGTTCGGCAAGCAATGCGCCCAGAGTATACTGGACGACCTGTCTACCTTCACCTGGAATATAGGCAGTCAGGACGCGTCGGGCATCGGCTCAAACTTTCTGCTGTTGCTTGTCACGCTAGAACTTCCAGAGAAAGGGAACGCGCTGGTCCGGGCATTGGAGCCTTACAGGTTCGGTCCGAAACAGTATATGCAGATCCTGGAGTTTGTGGACCATGTCAAAGTGCAGCGAAACTGTGGCTTTCACGGATTGTGGTTCGACCTGGTCGAGGATCGGCTTGGGGTCACGCTACCCTAAGGCACAGAGAGCGGTGAATGGTAGTTGACAGTCGGCTATTCCCTGTGAAGGAAACCTGAGCGCCGTGCAGACATGGTCAGTCGGTTAGTTTCTCTTCAGTCTGAACGAGATAGAAACAGCGCGAGCAGAAATGCATTTCAGACTGCACCGCGCTGCATCCTGTATACTGCATCCTACATGCCCCAAAATCGGTGATCGGTAACAATGCCTTCCATCTCTTCATCCGAAGGTCCTGTGCTGCTACCGTGGGAGGGGTGGCTATTAAATATCACCAGAAGAAAACAACGAAACCAATACTGCGACTTACGCCAAACAGAAACCTGCTCCGCATTCGATGGAATCTACTTTCGGTCTCAGGCACGCATCTGGTACTTTCCTATGGGTACATTTGGACGCCATGCTCGTAAATGACCTTAAGGAACAGCCAACCCGGTTATCATCGAAAACCTGGGCATGATACGGTTCCATTAAACTGCCTGGAAAGACTCAGGGAGGCCGTCACTCTCCGCGCTAGATCTAGCCAGGATCTGGCTGCCGCTTCTGTTGACGATGCCTACCAGCCACCCGTTTCCCGAGACGTTTCGCTACGCCCGGCCTTATCTCGACACAGTCTGGATCGGCCGATGCATGGGAGGCGCCGTCGACCACCTGTCCCCACCGATTGCCGTTTGCGGTCGTCGTGATGTCCACGTGTCGATTCGTCAACGAGGAGGCGACACGCAAGCGCTTGCCAACATCAGCATCGTCACTTTTCGTCTGTCCGCCTGCCTGGCGGCCGCATCTGGTGTAGCGCCAGATGCGTTAGGGGACAGGCGGGGTCAAGCCCAGATCTGGCCCGGTTCACAGGCGACGGTTTCACTGCCACGGCCGCCGATGGGCTTGGCGATGTTGCATTCCAACGGTTACCCAGTCCGTACGAAAGAAGCGGACAGAGAAGGCAAAATCGAGCGCGTCCTATGTACAGAGGACAGTGCGCCGGCCCACTGTGGGTCGCTGACACTGTTGCGCTTGCCCCTCCCAAAGGCGGCAGGTACCACGGCGTCGGTTGGCTGTCAGTCGCCCGCACTGATTGGCTCTCTTCGTCGCCCGTGTCAAACGCGCCTTCCTCGCCCTCGTCCTGTTTCCACCACCGCGTCCTCTCGGCCTATTGAGCTGCTGGATGTCACTCTTCTATTGTCGTCTAGCTTCCTCACGAAACAAACGGCAAAGAAGCTGCCCTCTCGTCCTCTCGTCCGGTCGTGCGGCCTCCCCCCAACCCGCCGTCGTCTACGATTGTTCGCCTCCTCCTCTTGTTCCTGAATGCGGCCCCACTTTCCCCAACCGGAATGCATCGAAATAGGCCTGTGTGCCTGAATATCAGTTCACGCAGCCAAATGGCTGGGCTCTGCACTGGAACGCAAAAGCATTCAGATCTCGCCGTCCAGGACAGCGACTGGCATGCAGCCTAGGCCGGCTTGCGTACACACCCGGCTCCACGAGCAGGCCGCCCTGCCTTTGTCCTCCTCTTTGTGGCCGTTCTCCCCGGCGCTTATGAGTTTTGACACCCAGCCGCCCTCAATCATGCACGGCCTTCATTGTGGCTTCTGGGCCTCAGCTGGCCCTCCACTCCTTCCGGGCTGCCCAGTGACCAGCTGTGCAGGCAGCCGTGGAAGCGGATGTCATGTGGCTCTCCGGCTCTTCTCCCCCTCTTCCCCTTGGCCTGACCTTCTCCTGACTGTCCTGGACTGCGAGCTACGTCTCACAGACCGAGCATCCTCGGCGAGCGAGGCACAGTTGACGTTCTGCTAGCGTGGTCGCTGTGGCGGTGGGGAACATTACGTCTACTATTTGAACCCGTCACCATTCCAGTGGCCGGCGGGATTTTCTTCTCTCTGTCCTGGCAATGAATTCTGTCCTGCACATGTACCTGCGCTAGAGCCCACCGTTGGCATGCTTTCGTCTTACCCACAGTGCTAAGCCTTCTCTGGCCTTCATTCCGCTCTTCCGACA
Organism: Grosmannia serpens; assembly: GCA_029299595.1. NCBI lineage: Eukaryota > Fungi > Ascomycota > Sordariomycetes > Ophiostomatales > Ophiostomataceae > Grosmannia > Grosmannia serpens. Next base: position 161,222 of record JANSMH010000002.1, read on the forward strand.
GCCTTTGTTACGCCTGCTTTGGGCTTAACTCTTACTTTCTTTCCTCTCCAGCCTCCCGTGCCTATGTGAACGACGAGGCTATCGTGGCTCTAAGCCGGTATTCTCTCTTCTTCTCCCGACCAGCCCACATTGACTGTGGCTGAACCGGTCCTAGTTCTACTGTTCGTCGTCGGTTTCAGTGACGAAGGGCAGGAAGGCCTCGTCAGACGCCGTTCGGAACGGTCGCAGCTCTTCTCGCCTCCTCCTTTTTTTCGCTTCATATTTCATCTTTCATGGGGCTGGCCCCTTGTTGGAGTCTTTGATCACATCTGTATAAAGACATCTCGTCTTCCCCTGCTTTTGTCCGTTCGTTCACAACACTGAACAATCAACTCACCGCCAGATCAGCAACCTCAACAACAACGACCTTGTTCACAAACAAAGAGCAAAGCCGCCTCTCTTTCGACGACAGCTGCATACGACAACACATAATTGCTACATTTCCCCAGTTCTACCCTCTCACTCAAGTCCCAAACCTCAAATCCCAAATCCCAAAGCCCAAAGCCCAAAAATCCCAAAAATCCCAATAATCCCAATAATCCCAAATCCTTCCGTCACTCTCGTATCTTTTCACGCAGAACACGCAGAACACGCAGAACACACAGAACACGTCCTCAACAACCTCTCATCAACGACAATATGCGCTCCAGATCCATCGCCCTGATCTCGTCCCTGCTGGCCGCCACAGCCCAGGCATCAACCTACTCCCTCGTCGACAAATTCGACTCTTCCAACTTCTTCTCCAGCTTTGACTTCTACTCCAGCGCAGACCCCACCAATGGCTTCGTCACATATACCACCGCCTCCGAAGCCAGCGGCGCCGGCCTTGCCGGCTACGTCAACGACATGGTCTACCTCGGCGTCGACCACACCACCGCCGATCCGACCAGCGGCCGGGAGTCCACCCGGGTGACCAGCCAGAGCTCCTACACCAAGGGCCTCTTCATCGCCGACATTGTTCACATGCCCGTCGGCTGCGGCGTCTGGCCCGCCCTGTGGACCCTGGGCCCCAACTGGCCCAGCGGCGGTGAGATCGACATCATCGAGGGCGTCAACAGCCAGACCACCGACGAGATCACGCTGCACACGGCCTCGGGCTGCTCCATGGCCAGCACCGGCGCACTGTCCACCACCGCGTTCAGTACCGGCGCCACGACGGTTGACTGCGGCGCCGACGGCGGCTACGAGGGCTGTGCCCAGACCACCACCGACACGTCCAACTACGGCACCGGCTTCAACGACAACGGCGGCGGTGTGTATGCCATGGAGTGGACGTCCGACTACATTGCCGTCTGGTTCTTTGCACGCGGCAGCTCCATGGCAACCACCCTCGCCAGCGGCTCCACCTCCCCCGATACCTCGTCCTTCGGCACTCCCACCGCCCGCTTCTCTGGCTGCGACATCGACACGTTCTTCTCCGACCACCAGATTGTGGTCAACACCGATCTGTGTGGCGACTGGGCCGGCGACGTCTGGAGCGATGATGCAACCTGCTCGGCAAAGGCGACCACCTGCGACTCATACGTGCTGCAGAACGCCGACGACTTCACCGATGCCTACTGGCTGATCAACAGCATCAGCGTCTACCAGCAGTCGTCCAGTGCTAGGCGTGATGCAGACCTGCAGACGCCGGTGAGGCCGCTTCCTTTCATGGCATAAGCCGTCTCTCTTCCTCACCCTTCCCCAAACTCCCATCCCCTTTACCCAAAAGTACATACCCCCTTCCCTTTCCCCCATGACCCAATATCCCCGTCCTCTACCATGACATCATTTCAGCTACCACCCAATACCCAATGCCTAATACCCACTGCCAATGCCCAACAACCCCGGTCTTACCCTACGCCCTAGACCCTACACCGTTCACCCACATATCCCATCCCCATATCACATACCCTTGTCCCATATCTGACATCCACATCCCCTGTCCGTATATAACCACTGCATGGCATAGATCTGCATCGGCTTTCACTGCTTTCTGGCGTTTCTCAGGCGTTCAAGAAAAGGCTGCTTTAGCAACAGCATTTGTTGCATTTCCCCCTATCATATACAGACAATGTTTGCCAACGCTGTCGTTCTTCAATTCTATTGTACAAATTTCATGAATAAAACTTGATAAATATGTCATCTTATAACATGATGAAGAAAAGCCTGGCAGCCTGAAGTTGGTGTCACTTGGCAGCATAACCAATCTGCACAGCCGCTGCTTGCGCTACCTTGATACCCTTAAAGAGAGACGGGTGCGGCTGTCCTAGACATACACAGAAGACAAATCCGAAATCGGCGGCTGCAGCGAACTCTTGACGTATTAGAAGGCCTGTTCGAACGCCAGACTGAGGCAGCGCTTCCAATGGTTAGGCAGCCTGTACAACGACGCGACCAGCCGCCTTGTTTGAATGTTCAAGGCACAGCATACTTTTCTTCTCTATTGTATATTATTCCTACCCATACTCCTTTGTGCATCTATGCCCTAAATCAGGATGACTGCACACAAACCCTCCCTACCAGAAGAAAGCAATAAAGCAGAAGAGACAGAAGCAAATATAGAACAATCGAATAGAATAGTGGGAACAAATGTTCGAAAAGGGTTGGTCGAAGAAGAGCATATCACATGCCGCGTCTACTGCCTAAGCCCCCCGTTCCTCCTTCCCACGGCGAGAAAGACGAAAACCAGACGGGGGTATAGCAGTGTTAGGGAGAAATCAGAATGTATGAGCGGGGGTTAAATGAAGAGAAACTCGATATCGTATCCTGCATCGACTTCCTAGTCCATGCCAGCCCCTTGAATCCTCCCAGCCAGAGGTGCTTCCGGACAGGGGCCGTCAACCTCGTGTCTCAAAGATGAAAGGGGGAACGTGTGAAATTCCACAGAAGATGCCTCTGAATGAAGACAAACAATAAAACGGATGCACAGGCGACCTCCAAATGCACGTATGAAATCAAGTATGCTCTCGGTATCAGAAGATGGATAGATGTACCCCGAATATGCGAGTTGGATACTAGAAGGTCGTCAAGGTCGTATGAACGCTGAGCTGGAGCGCGTGTCATGAAAGAACGGTCATAGAATCCCCCCGCCGATCAAAACTTGACTTTTCGGCCAGTGATCTTGAACCAGACAAGGCAGACGAGATCCTCCTTGAAGCGTTCCCACCACGACCGGTTGAGGTAATAGCTCAACTCGCGGTAGTTGTACATCTCGCCCCAGCAGTCGCGGCCCCACTCACATCCAGCCATGTTCACCAAGAAATCGCGGTCCTTCTGGTCGTAGTGAAAGCGCGTGTTGTTGCCGTTCTCAGAGCAGGCACCTTGAGGGAAGCTGTTGATCATCCGCTGTGGCAAAAAGCCGGTGTGCTGACGGATCCAGGGCTGAGCGATATAGAGCTGCTCCAGAGCATCCTGTTCCTTGTGCTCCCAGTCCATATGCTTCTGTTCATAGGCCACAGGATCCCACCACACATCCAGAAGCCGGTCGGTCCATTCACTCTTGCGAATAAAGAAAGAGCCGAGGTTGAAGCCGGAGCAGTCCTGTGACAGGACAAGGTTAACGGAATCCGAGCTCCCGTCGCCAACTGCGTTTCGGGAGAGGTCGTCGAGGTACGGGTCATTCAGTGGGTGGGGGATATTCAGTGGGTTGTACTCGTTGATGTCGCGGTAGATGTGGTTCTCAAGGTTGTTAAATATGTGGTCTTGCAGCGAATAGGACGGCTCCATGACGTAAGTGTTCAAATCCAGCCACCAGAACCTGCACAGAAGATTGTTAGATAGAGCCGCCAACTGGAAGCAGTAGAGATGGGACGCACCATTCGGCATTGGGGTATTTGCGGAGGGCTTGTCTGATGAAATCGACCTTCTCCCAGCTCTCGCGCCATTCGTGCGCATAACGCTTCTTCGTGCTCATGTCGACAATTTCCAGATCGTAGCCCCAGCGTGCGGCGTATCGCTTCTTGTTCCGTGTGCTGTCCCTCTCGATTGCCCACTCCCTGGCACCTTTCCATTCCATGACGCCACCTCCGACGTTTGCCGCCAGAATGATGACGATTTTCTCGCCACCTCCCAGCCATGCTGTTCTCCGCCAGTAATACAGAAGGGCTGTTGCTCCAGCGGTTAGCCTTCTTGTGTCTTCTCCAGCAGAGTCGGCCGCAGATAGGGTGTGAAGGGATGCTCACGGGTGTGATAAAATACAAAAGCGCATAATAATAGCAAGGAAGCAAGCAAGACGCGGATTTTTAGCTTCCTTCCCATGCGTGCAAATATCAGCCGGACGCGTCCGCCCAACGACGCATTGGCGCCATCTGAGAAGGAGCGGCTGTGCTTCTCCTTGTCGGCGTGCCGGCTGTTGTTGTGGAAGCGCGGCAGGCTGCTCGAGAGCTGGCGCATGTGTCTGGTGAAGAAACCCTGGTTTTGCGTCGAGAAGGAAGGGTATTTGCTTGTTCCGGCATTGCGAGTTCGTGTCGACTCCCAAGCACCGGGTGCGGCTCCGTTGGAGTCGGCGGCGTAGGATCGGGATGGACTAGATCGGCCACTGCCTTGGATGTTCAGGCCCGGGCTTGACCACCCGCCGCCAGGACTCGGTGACGGGCTTCGCGAAAGAGACATGACGATGTTCGGGGTGCCTAGGAGGACAGCATTTGTATCAGTATTAACCGGGCAAAACCCAACTCCCCGCAAGGGATGTGAAAGCAAGACACGGCACGTCAGGTGATAAAATGGCTTGGAGGTGGAATTGTTGAGGCGCGGGATAAAACGCAATAATGAGGCTGCATACCAGGTATTGGCGACAGGGGGCCCTGCCGGGCGCTCACCCCCAGGAACTGGGAGGAAGAGGCGTCGTGCAGCGGTAGTGCCTGTGGCGGTCCGACGCTGGAAGAGCGGCGACGATGCGACCGGGAAGGTCTGTCGCTGAAAGACGAAGACGACGCGGTGGAGAGCGTGGAAGCCAGGGCTGTGGTAGTAGGATCCGCGCAACCAGAATGGCACTCTACGGGCCAAGCTGGTCACGGATGAAATTTTGGGAGAAGGGTACGGAGGGAAAGGAAGACGCGGACGGGAGAATGAAAGAGAAGTCAAGTGTGCGGAACAGGATGAGTTTCTTGGAGAAATGGAAGAAACAAAGACCAAGATCTTCAAAAACAAACGCTAGAGTCGTCACGAAATAATAGTGGTCTCCAGTTTTTCCGCCCTTCTTGTCTCGGCCAGGTTCTGATTTTCGAAGCCCTCTTGCTCTGCTATGTATCCTGGCCGCCTTTCTGGGGACGTCGCGCCGGTCGTGTTAGGGCGACTCTTCAGCGTATTCGGACGAACGTGGCCGCAAATCTGCAATTGCAGCAAACGGGCGATGTGGCGGTTTCCCAGGTGAACGAGTGACTAAAAAGGGTGGGTGGGTTTTGGCCGGTATGTCTGCAATTTAGAGGACACTTGGAGGTAAAGGCGAATAGCGATTAAGGGGAAAGGCTCGAGGCAATGCAAAACACCGATAACCGAAAGCTGTCGAACAGGAAAAAGAAAAGGAAGGCAGAGGGAGGTGAAGAGATAGAGAATTGGGTCGCACGCCGTCCGGAAAACACAAACTGTGTTCTTTTTAGGTTACGCATAGGTATCCAATGCGGCGGGTCGCATCTAATGCGTAGTAGACTCCGACCAATACCAACTCGGATCTCGCGAGAGAGTAGAACTTTTTCGTCCCTTTCCCTTTCTTGTCACAGATTTTCTTTGCTAGTATTACGGGCCATGCAAACAGTGCAAAGGAGGCAGGTAGGGGTCAGGCGACGTCGTTCTTTCCATGCAATGCGTTATCTGGCATTGGCAGGCAAATTTTCGTCCCAGCTCGCGTTGGCTCGATTAGCACCATGATAATGCGTACAAGCACCTACTTTTTTCGATTTGACCACCCCTACCCCCTACGTTAATACCTAGCCTCTCGCCCTGATTTAGGGGCCCTACTATGTATCTTAGTTAGCGTCGCGTCAATTGGCGGCATACACGCTCATAGTAGCGACGATTTCTAGCCCCTGAGAGATGCGCCTCTAAAAAAAGGAGAAGCACGGAAGGGAGGGTGCACAGACTGGGAATGCAATTTAATGGGTATATGGATGCTGTCGGCGCACAGCGTATGGGATTCACGACACGGCTATTGGCGTCGTCGTCTCGCGACACGATTTCGTCCCATATACGATAGCGCGGTCTAGCCCGAGCAGCAGGATGGCTGCGCCCAAAAATTACAATGTCGGGTAAGATGTTTGAAGAACGTGTCTTATCTTGCCATCACAGCAACTTCTTCTGGCAAGTAGCTCTGTGTGATGTCGGCCCTTGTTGAAGACGCATATTGCCGTCCCCACAAGGGAGAACGGGGAAATTGGGGTGGACATCTACGAGAAAAATGTCAGACGGGTCGAAGCCATCTCGATCACATAATAAGTCGTAATCCGTATGCAAGTAAGATAGTACGATTTACGAATTACGAGTAGCGGTCTTGGCTACACCTGCTATGTAGATATACGAGTAAGCGCAGCCCCATTCCTACTCGTATGAAGATCTCACATCTAAAGGTGATGGTGAGGACGCACGAATATCATGAACTAAGATTACAAGGCGGGAAAAGCATACTACGGAGTATGTAGCTACGTGTAGGGGGGTTGGACTAACTGTTAATGCTCATTTGCGTGGTGTGACGGATGCAAAGGTAAAAACGTGCCTCGAGGAAAAGACGGCAAAAACCCCTTTCTCTTGGCGAAGCTCTGGCCCCCTTTTCCTCAAAAACTTCCTTTTTAGATATCCGTCTGGATAGTAAGATACTCAAGCAAGGCGTAGCCAGCCAAAGGAGAATAATATCTATCGCCTCCTCCTTTGCATTGATACCAATGCATCCAATTTCATGTACGAAATAGGAGCCCCTTACCTGGTACTTACTCGTACATCCACCAACTTCTGCGGTACATTAGACATGGAAAAAACTTGTCATGTAGCAAGTTGCATCGCCAAAACTAATCTTAATAATCTGCATTATAGTGGGCATCAGGCCGGCGTCTCGATACCAAGTTGGGACAAGCGTCTTCGATTGCCAAGATCACGTGTTGTGTTTGTCACCGCGAACGGCGAAAGCGAGTTGGTCAGGAGATAAGGAAAGATAAGATATCTTAAGTATCTTACAAACTGCAACCAACAGACCTTCGCTTCTAGCCGGCAACCGTTCCGGCCTTGTAAGATACGTCCTGCATAAACTTAGCGCACGTTCAACCCAGCCAGGTGTTAGTGGCGAGCACAGCCAGCCCAATTTTGGTATACGAGTACTCATACGTATCTTACGTACGGGTTCTGGGTACAGCGTCTCGACTGGAGCCAGAGCACGGGACAAGTGGATGCTGCGTACGATATGACTAAGCGGTGAGGCCACATTCTTCAGCACTACTCACGAGTCCTCGTACTTTGCTCTGTGCCTTCTACGTCAGCTGTGGCTGCATCGATGGATCCGCCGTGGCTGGACAGACGACTGAAATTATGGGTTCGATACGAGTGACACACTTACGCTTTCTCTTACACTAACACGTACAGGGACGGATCCATCCTACAGTACATACTATGTAGTAACAAGGCCTGATCCTTGCTCTGGCTGTGAGGTGTTTTCATTCGTATCTCACCGAGTAACAGAGTCGTTCGTATCGATTTCGCCAACCTCGCCTGAAGATCCCTTACCCTGTGGCTGCCACGTCGGCGTCCGGCCTAGTACTCGTTGTTCATCACATGTGAGATATGATGTAAGATTTGCAGACTGCGTGGCTTCGTGCACTCGTATGTCTTACTTGTAATCTGTATGCTACGCTGTTCCTCTTTACACGCACACCTACGGAGTAGCAAGGAGTGGGACTGGCTGAAACGGGCCGGGATGGAGGACAGCAATATGAAACTGCATTGCCATGGAGCGAGTGGAAGTGGACTGGAGAGACTGTGTGCTCCCTCGCACCTTCCCTATTGACTCCAGTCGACAGTCCTTTCCGTATCTCACATGCAGCCACAGGTTGAAAAAGGCAGGGAGGGAGCCAACGGACACATACGAATTGGCCGTGTCTCTCAGCTGTGCCTTCCCGCCGCTTCCTTTGGTGGGACCCTCTTTCCCTAACGGGAGTGTGTTCCTGCCCTACGTGCCCTTCTGACGGTCGCAACGCATTGATGTTGATGTGCAAGCCCACACCCCCCCCCCCCCCCCTTAAAACGTACGTGTACCAGTAGAAAAAAGCTGGTGGCGGTGCCAGAGCCCTTCGTCTGGGGTAAATAAGTAGGCCTCTGTTCCCATCACTCTGACCGCTTGTCTGTCCTTCAATCCAAATCTATAAAATTTCGCTCCCGCCACTTTCTTGCAAGCACAAACTCAATCCATCAAGCTTCATCGATTCATGACCTTTGTCTTCACAAGCTGATTCAATCGCCCCATCAACCCAACTCAAATATGCCTTCCATGGAGATCCCCCCGCCGCAGCAGCCCATGGCTGTTGGCAACGACAGCATTGTCACCGAGCAGCCGGTATGAGCTTCCTCTTTCCTCTTCTGTTGGTCTGTCGACGAGAAGCGCAACTCTGACCTTACCCTTTCCTTGCAGCCTCTGCAGGCCCAGCCCGACATGGAGATGGAGCCCGCGGGCTCTATGCGCGGCGGTTTCTTCGAGGAGTGCGGTTGCTGTGGTTGCGAAGAGAGCTGCGGCTGCTGCTAAATTCCGCCTGCAAGCAGCGCCCCGTCGCCCGATGCCCAACTCTAGAATGAAGATCGTGCATGAGCTATGATAGTGATGGAACCCCGCAGCACAGTGATGCTAAAGGGAGGAACTACAGAGAAACGAGCGCTTGTGCACTTATCGTCGCAGGCATAACCTCTTCACAGAACTGATGAAATACTACCTGTTGCCTTTTATTCTCTTCATTTGTGCTTGTGCAGACACATGTCGTGAAGCCATGAGTCCATTCCAGGCACCGAAAGCCAGAAGAGGACGATCCGGATTGGCAATTGGCCTTGTGATGAAGCGGATGAGGTTCATAAAAGCTTGTACACGGGCTTGGCACCTGGCGCCAAGGCCTCTAGTGTAAACGGCCTGGCTGGATCAGAGGTTTTGCAACTTGCTTTTTGGCAGCGCTTTTTGGCAGCGCGTTTTAGTGAATCTAAAAGTGGACATCTATGACAGCATATATCCTACCACAAACCCCGTAGGGAAAGGCATTTAGTCGCTTGCGTCACCACTGGCGAGACAGCCGAAGAGGACGAGATGGAGACGGTCTCGGAGGTTTGCTTCTGTTGTGTTCTGTGGACGCAGAGCAGACGGCAGAGCGTGCAGCAGAGCGGAAGAAACGAACAAGGACACAGGGCGAACGCCGTACGAATACAGAATTACAGAGCACGAGCGCGACGCGAAATTGCACCTGTACTATGTACTCGTAGCTGTCCATGGGGTCCATAGGGAAAAAGGGGCCGAGCCAGCAGGCAGGCGCCCACCATTGGCCTAGCAAGGGGCCAGAATCAGTGGGTACCCATTTTTGCTCCATACGGTCGCTTTTCGGTGACTGCGCACAGCCTGTCGGATGAGTGCTTCTCGTACGAAACTGAAAGCGCCGTGACTAGGCGGCATCGACGCTCCAATCAGCAGTCTCACTGGCGCCCCAGCCACCCCGGTCGACGCCTCAGCCCAACACGGCGCTTCTGCAACAACGAATACGTACGGGGGCAGCCCACAGCTCGACGGCGCTTAATTTTGCGGCGGGTCTGCGCCGTCGTCTTGCCTGGATTGGTCATTTTCGACAACTGCTTCGCGAAACAACATGACGTCCATCGGCAAGCACACGCTCGTCAAGGGCTCATTCTAGAGCACGCGTCTGCGAGAAGCCATTTGCGAGAGCTGGGGTATTGTTATATTTGGCAATTCGGACAGGGCAGACGGGCGGCAGCGGAGCCAACAGACCGGCTGGCAGGCAAAAACGTCCGGCTGCTGGCCTTGGCCTCTCTTCTTTCCTCTGCGGCATCGTCTCCTTGGCACGCTTGATCCGAGTGGACCCTGGGCGTACAGGAAAGCCGTCTGGCTGGCCAAAGGACAAACGATGGCGACGACAAATGACGGGGTGGCGGCACGGGAAGCGGCCGGTCCATGCATCCCAAAAGGCAAGACGGCCAGGATGCTGTCTCGTCTTATTTATCATAAACGAGTGGTGGCCAGTTCCTGGACCTCTTCTCTAACAAGAGTTTCCACCCACCCTCTCTTTCTCTTCCCGGTCCCGGCTTCTTTCTTCCTGTGTCCGCGTGTTCCCTCATTCTCCCACTGTCTGTTTCGGCATTGAAAGTCGAGAGCGTCGTTCCTTTCTTTGTATCTCTCTTGGTTTTCCTGATTTCTTAGTTCAGTTGCCAATTTCTTCTTTATCCCTCTCGCTTCCAACATTTTCCTTTCGTGATCCGGCTCTATCCCTTGTTGGGTGACAACGGTGTAATACGGCCATTCATTGCTCGCCTACCCCCCATCGGTCGTTATTCATGAAACATTCAATTCTGTTATAGTTTCCTGTCGTCTTTGGAATTCTAGCAAAAGCAGCAACACCACTTCCCACACTCTATTTATTCCCTTCATTTTCTGCACCCCTACAATTCCTTAATATTTCCGCCCTGTGTTTATTCCACAAGGCTCCTGTTTGCTTGACAAACAACCCAATCACTATTTTAGGAAGACGAACACACCAGCAAGGCCCGTATTGCTTCTTTACTGCGTTTCAAACATGAACAGCATGGAGTCTTTACACCACAACCCGTTCAAGACACTCTTCGACGGTCCCGACGACCGGCCGAGCGAGCAAGAGGATTGGGAACAGTGGGAAAGCGAATGCGACGAAGAAAAACGCAATGAGCGAGACCATGCTACCGACTCTGTCTCTCCGGAGGCCTCGCCAAAAGTTGTCGGGTCTTCGGAGGCCTACAACCAAGAACCGATATCGCCATCCCACCCATCTGTCCCAGATTCACGACCAGCTGGACTGGCTACAACGACTACAACGTATCCTGCACAAGCACACGCACGGAACTCGGCCCAGAAACCACTGCGACTGAAGTCGCGAGCTCGCCAAAAGGCCCAAAATAACAACGCAGGCATCCGACTGGTCACAGACAAGGCCAAGCTCCGCAAGCTGCAGCAGCAAAAGCAACAGCAGGCTGGGCAGAGGCAGCAGTCGATGACGGGCTCGGGTTCCAGGGTGGGAAAGTTTGTGGATGCCGCTGCTCTGCGGGCTCTGGAAGGCAAACCGTCAGAGACGTCGATTGGCAACTGGAATTGGTTGCGACGCAAAGCCAACAGCAGAAACAGGACAGATGACACCCCCATCACGGCCACCACCCAGGACCTATCTCCCAATGACGGGCCAATTGTCATCGGCATAAGTCTGCCAGAAGATGACCTCGTCGGGAAGACTCTCACGCCACAGACAACCACGATGGAAACCCCCGTCGATATCTCCCGGTATGTTACCAAAAACGGTGCCGTGCAACAACGACGGGGTGGCGAGGGCCAACATCACCATCTGCGGCTGGTGCAGACGTCTGACCTAGGTCAGCTATCGTCAGAGGTCCCGCAGCTGCGGTCGGTCTGGTCTCCGGACACTGAGGACGGGTCGCCTCTCAGTGCTGATGCCTCAGTGGTGCGGACTGTTTCAAGCATGTACTCGCAGCCCAATCTCAACATCGAGCAGGGAGGGGTGCCTCCCGTTCCGACAGTGCCGCCGACCTACCAGGGTGCAGGTACAGACGGATCGATGATCCCGTCCCCAGTGAGCAAGAGCAGCCACGGCATCAATAGAATCAGCAGGATTCTCCGCAGTGAAATCGATGACGATGACGACTATGGTACCCCGGTCACCCTGTTTGAGGAAGACGGCAGCCCGCAGTCGTACCGTCGCCAATCCCACGCCAGGAGTCAGGTCCGCTCCATGACTGCCACCGTTAGCATGACACACTCCGGCTGGTGGGACCATGTGCAAACGCCTTTTGCCGAACATCCAGCCAGTCCGTTCTCTGGCAAGACTGTGTCTCCGGTGACGCCGGCGTCTACACGAGGGAAGCTGCTGGTTTCTTCGGCGACAGCACCGATGCCTGCAGTACCTACAGTGCTTGAGGAATCCTCCACTCCCGTTCAGCCAGCTGCAGCAACGACACCTGCCATGTCCGCCACTTCTGACAAATGGTGGAATCATGGCGCTGGCGAGAAGCCACAGGCTGCGGCTATGGCTGCAGGACGAAATAAGACGGGTCTTGGCATCTCGGCGGCCGTGGCCAATGCTCGTCATGTACGAGCCAGCGACGGCCACTCGCCGACGATTGCGTCATCTTCCCACTCCGCGGCACCGGTACAGCGCACAGCGACACCACAAGCTGTGCCTGTGGGCGAAACGGCCGGGAAGACAGTAGAGGTGCGAAATCAGAGACGAGATAGTGTCACCGACACCCCCTCTGACGCGCCACCGCCGTACGAGGCGTCGTCCAGAACGGATACGGCTGTGCGGTATCGGGCGGTTCTCCCACCGGGACATATGCCGCGTGCCAATGTCCCACCCTCTCCAGGGCCCATATCTCCCGGCCTGCTCCACATCATGACATCCCAGGGAGCCATTCACATGTCTGAAGTGCCGCTGACACCTCCGGGAATTCTAAACGCGGCGGCGACGGCGAACAGCACACCACCGGCCGGCCGGTCCGGGGGCGCGTTTCTCTTCCGCGGGACGGCAGGGTCGGCACCACTACCAGCGGCCGCCAAGGTGGAGCGGACACGCCAGCGGCACGAAAAGGAAGACGCGGTTGCGCAGCAGGCGGGTTCGTTATGGCGCGGGCGCGGGTGTCTGCCGAAGAACGGCTGCTTCGGACGGCGCCAAGGCCGCGAAGCCCGCAAACGACGACGTGTGATCCTGGGGGTGGCCGGTGGTGTGATCTCGGCGATTGTGTTGGCGGTGGTGCTGGCGGTGATGCTAACGCGGCGGCACAAAGCGGCGTCCACGCCTTATTCGTTCTGGCTGAACACGACAGACTTCCCGCCGATCCCCACGGGCGTCACGACGGTTGTCGGGGCGGAGAACACGGTGAACGTAGACGGCTGTGTCAGCCCGTCGACGATGTGGAGCTGCTCGCTGCCCAAGGAGCAGCAGGATGCCAACCTGCCGTTTTCGGCGGACTCGCTGACATTTGTGCTGGACATCCAGTTCGACAACAGCTCGCGACAGCTGTGGAACGTGGCGGACGGGACGGTGCCGACGCCGACGACGACGACGACGACGACGCTGTCCAGCACGGCTGCTTCGGCGGAGAAGACGACGACGAGCATCACGGCCAAGAACACGGTCACGGCGGCTGCCACGACGACGGCGACGGCGACGAGTCAGAGCTTCGATGCCGGGTTCACGCCGCAGCCGTCGCCGCCGGCCTTCCAGGAGATGTGGTTCCTGGGCAACACGACAGACGACATCGCGTCGGAGCGCAAGGCGGGCGAGCCAACGCCATTCTACATCAGCTTCCTGGCGTCGGTCAACAGCAGCACGGCGGGGCCCAACGAGGCGGTGAGCCGGCGCGACGTGGCTGCGAGGGCGGCCAGCAGCAGCGGGTCGCTTGTGTTTCCGGCGGCGGCCACAAACGCGGACGGCACGGGGGCGGCGGCGGTGCTGCGGCCGCTCCCGGTGCAGCAGCCGGTACGACTGTACGACCGGGGCCTGTCGACGGAGCACTACGGGTTCTACAGCTACTTTGACAAGACGATCTACGTCAAGTCGATCACGCCGGATGCCAGCGACGCGGACGACGACGACGGCGGGGCGCTCGAGACGGAGGCGGCCTACGTGGTCACCTTTCTGCAGACGCGGTTCCTGGTGCAGATCTGGACGCGCATGGGCAACAGCACGAGCATGCTGGGCAGCAGTGCCGACGGGGCGACGAACTCGACACAGCCGGGCACGTTTCCATATCCCATCACGGTCACGGAGGACCTGCACGGCGGCGACTTTGACAGCAAGGGCGCCTTTGCGCGGGCCGTGGACGACGAGCAGCACATCCTGGCGGCCAATGTCAGCCTCATCGTGGCGAACCTGGAGGTGGGCGGGACGCTGATCAACCACGACGACAACCAGAGCTTTGGGGGCTCGGACGGCGGCTCGGGCGGGTGCAAATGCGCATGGGCCAATTTTATCGGGACGAACGGCAACACGGCGACGTGAGCGGGAGAGGGGAGAGGGGAGAGGAGACGGACTGCATTGGGAGGCTGGCTGGCCTGGATTTGAATTATGGGCGCATCCGGGCATTTCTGGGGTTCTTGACAGGCATAGGTTTTTTGCTGCCATATAAACAGATTTACTGTCCCAAGTACGGCGTATGACGGCTGCTTCCTTTCCTGACTTACAAGGTCACGTGATTCCGCGCCTGTGAAAACCGTGTTTGCCGACCTTGACCAAGTCTGCTCCAAGAACGAACACGCCATCCAGGCCCCGAGTGCGCCCCTTTGTGGATATTTTTTGCCCGACGCCCCAGGCATTGGGATGGGAGGGGTTTGACACTCCGTTCTCTGTCTGCCGAGCGTGGATGTCGATGAGAGCCGTGGGTATATGGACGCGGCCGCGACGGCGATCGGGCGGGCTGAGCGGACGAGTGCGGAGGCTGTCGGGACCGGGACAGACACAGGCGCCGCGCGCAGAGGAGTGTGTGCGGTGGCCGGACAGCCTGGTGACGCTGGCGATGGAGACGTCGTGCGACGACACGTGCGTGGCCGTGTTGGAAAAGGAGCGGGCGAGCGGGCGGGCGCGGCTGCTGTTTGAGGAGCGCATCACGGCAGACAACCGGGCATTTGGCGGGATCCATCCGCTGACGGCGACAGAGTCGCACATGGCGGCACTGGGGCCGCTGGTGCAGCGGGCGAGGGCGCGGCTGCCGGGGGAGGGCGGACGGCGGCGCCCCGACTTTGTGTCGGTCACGCGCGGCCCCGGCATGGCGTCTTCGCTGGCGACGGGGCTGGCCGTGGCCAAGGGCCTGGCCGTGGCCTGGGACGTGCCGCTGATGGGGGTGCACCACATGCAGGCCCACGCGTTGACGCCACGGCTGGTGTCTGCGATGGGGGGGGAGGGGGGAGGGGGGAATGGACGGGGAGGACGAGAGGGAGGAAGCGAGGGAGGAAGCGAGAGAGGAAGCGAGGGGCAAGACACCCCATCCTTCCCCTACCTCTCGCTCCTCGTCTCGGGCGGCCACACGCTGCTGGTGCACTCGCGCGCGCTGGCCGACCACCGCATCCTGGCGGCGGCGGCCAACATTGCCATTGGCGACCTGCTGGACAAGAGCGCGCGCGCGATCCTGCCACGCGGCTACATTGCGGCGGCCGAGGCGGCGGCCGGCCGCAGCCTGCCGTACGGAGCGCTGCTGGAGGCGTTTGCGGGCGGCAGCGAGGCCGCGGCCGCGTACCGCTACCCGGCAACGCGGCGCGACGAGATGGCGCCGTTCGACTCGGGCCGCGGCTGGCGGCTGGAGGCGCCGCTGGCCACGGGCGTCCTGCGCAAGGCGCTGCGCTTCGACTTTTCCGGCCTGAACGGGGCGGCCATCAAGCTGGCCGGGGGCGACGGCCGGGGAGGCGAAGACGGCGAGAACGGAGAGGACGGGGCCAACCGAGGTCTGCCCGAGCACGACCGACGGCTGCTGGCTCGCGGGACGATGCAGCTGGCGTTTGAGCACCTGGCCAGCCGGCTGCTGCTGGCCCTGGAAAGCGGCGCCGTCGAGGGCGTGGGGGGGGGAGGTGTGCCCCCCCCAACCTGTCTCGTCGTCGCCGGCGGCGTTGCCAGCAACCACTTTCTGCGTCACGTGCTCCGCTCGGCTCTCGACGTGCGCGGCTTCGGCCATCTGCCGCTGGTGGCGCCGCCGCCGCGCCTCTGCACCGACAACGCGGCCATGATCGCCTGGGCCGGCATGGAGATGTTCGAGGCCGGCTGGCGCACCGACCTGCGCGTCCTGCCGCTGCGGCGCTGGGCCATGGATGCCGCGGCCGACGACGGCGGCATTCTCGGCGTCGACGGATGGACGAGCGTGGATGGCACGTGATCAAGCAAGGAATGGCTGTGCAGCTATTACGAGTATACCATTTCCATTCAATTCTCTCTGCTCTTTATCTGCCCCCCCCCCCGGCCGTGCCTCTCTCATTTCTTCCCCTCCCTCCCCCTCTAATCCAGAGAGCTGGTCACGTTGGTAAACTCGCCCTTCTCCAGCTTCGTCTGCCAGAAGATGGGGTTCGTGTCGTTGAAGCCGTGCTTGACCCAGCCGTCCTCCTTGACGTGGTAGAGGTTGACAAAGCCGCCGGAAAAGGCGTCCCGGTGCGTGGCCGCCAGGATGCTGCGCCGGCCCAGCTCCAGCGCGTCGTCGACGGCCAGGTCGTAGCGGTACTCGGCGTCCAGCACGCCGTAGGCAAACGTCTGGCCCGAGCCCACGCAAAAGAGGTTGCCGGCCAACCGCGTGCCGTCCGAGTCAATGTAATACAGCGCCGGGCCCTCCTCGGCGGTCACGCCCGCGCACATGGTCCCCATCGACAGCCCCATGCCCTTGTAGCTGTACACCAGGTTGGCCAGGATCTTGGACGCCGCCGCCACCGAGATCCGCCGCTTGTGCCGCAGCTCGTGCAGCCGGCACTCGCGCCCCAGCCACGCCAGCCAGTACTGGCAGTCCGCCGCGCCGCCCGCCATCGTGCCCAGCAGGCAGCTGTTGATCTCAATCACCTTCTTGACCGTCTGCGACGCAATCCAGTTGCCCGCCGTCGCCCGCGAGTCCGTCGCCACGATGATCCCGCCCTGGAACCGGAACGCCAGCGTCGTCGTGCCGTGCGCAATCTTGATCGGGCAGCTGGGGTTCGACCGGTCGTCCGTCGCCGCACGCAGCCACGCCGACGGCTGCACCCAACGTCAGAACACCACTGCCACTTCGCCCCAGACGGTGCCAATACCCCTCTGCAGACTCACCTGTGCTACCGGGGGCATGGCAAACTTGAACGACAGCCCGGGCATCGTGTCGTTGTAGTTCATGTCGTCCAGCTCCTCCACGTCCTCGCATTGCCGGAACGCCGGACGGCTGTAGCGAGAAACGAGAGTGTCCATCTTGCGAGCGGTAAGTTGTCGATTCGAGGGTTTGCTGCTCTGTTGCGCCGGCTGAAAGTGAAAAGAAAAGGTCGAGTCCAAGTCCGGAAGAAAGACGAGTATGGCTGTCCCGGATTTCGTGGGCGAAGTCGTAATGGCCCGGCTTGGTCGTATGGATGCAGACGAAGCTCAAGGCAGCTTTCTTGCGACGCGTGCAACAGCTCGTTTTGCCCACTGGCTTAGCGCCCCGCAGACTGCTCAACGTCGTCGGCATTGCTGCCTTGTGGCCTGAATGCTGAGTAAGCAGCATGTGCACACAATGCTCTGTCCAGGATTTTTACCACGATACGTATTATATTGATTTCCACGTTGTAACTCTGTGACGGACTACTTGCTACACAACAGCGGTAAGAGAAACATTCCGCACTGGCCCCGTCGCCAGTTCTTCATACCTCTTGTGGCAGACCGAGCAGCGCTGCCGAAGACGGTGGATAAGGTGCGTTGAGACATCTCAGCTCTGTGTCCCCCGGCTTTGGATCCGGGAGTGCGACAGCAGTATCGGATTGCGAGCGAGCACCGTCTGAGTCCGATGTGCTGGCAGCTGGCCGGTACGGTCTCCGCTGCCGTGCACGCAGCCGCAGCCAGAGCACGGTGCCGACATATGCCAGGAGCACGACGGTCGTGGTGACGGCCATGATGGTCCTGCCGTGGTGGCCGGGGACAGCGCGGTCGATGCGCCCAATGGACCACGGATAGCACCGCGACTTGCCGACAATGTATATGCCGATGCCGGTGTAGAGCAGCGGCACCAGGACCTGGGCGTACCGCTGGGCCAGCCGCAGGACGTGCTGCTGCTTGAGGGCCACAAACGCGACAAGACACCACAGCCCGAGCATGACAAAGTAGACGACCACGTACACGGCCATCTCGGTCCCTCTGGCCTGTGCGAACAGCGGGATGTAGGTCCCCACGTTGTCTCCGCCGTTCATGAGCGTCACGGCGGCCACCTTAAGCACGCTCTTGGCACTGGCAGCCATGGACGTCTTTTCTCGCTGCCCTCGCTGCCCTCGCTGCCCTCTCTGTCCCTCCGCTTCTTCTGCCTCCTCGTCGGCCGGGATGGCGAGGCCGGACAGCTTCCAGACGCCCAGCAGCAGGGGAAACAGGCCGAGAAAGCCGATCGGCTGCGAGGGGATGACGAGCGACACGCCAAACCCGATCATGCTGGCGACGAGGATGCCGGCGAAGCCAGCGTACTGGCCCAGCGTGATGGTGAGCGGCGTCATGGCGCCGCGGCCGGCCGCGGCCTCGGCAAAAAAGGTGGCCAGCACAAACAGGTCGTCGACGTTGGTGACGGCAAACGAGCTGCAGGCCGTCGCGACCGTCTTTCCAAAGCGCATGGTCGTCGGTGGGCAGCGCAGAGCGCGTCGGCAGATGAGGAACATGTTGGCCGGCCAGACTGCCCGCGTCTCGTCTGCTCTCGACGCCATCCAGCAGGCAACGGCGCGCAGGCTGCGCCCTCCGACGGGCAACAACGACTCGGCCTGGCCGGCCATGCCTTCTCTCTGGACGGCCGGCCAGCCACTTCGACAGGGCTGTACCCACGGCTCGACCACATGGTCTGCAAGGCTTCCTGCGAGTGGAGGCAGATTCGACGGGCTATTTCGTCAATGCCCCCCCCCCCCTCCCCTGCACACGCAATTTAAGATGCAAGAAGCTTGTTGCGATCGCCCTCTGGCGCTCCCCGGAAGGCGGTGAACACTGCAGACAAATAGGGGCCATCTTCGCCGGCCCTGTCGAGGCTGGCCCCTCTCCCTAGAGGGAAAAAGGGCGTTCTCCGGTACTCGCAAGAAAACAGGGAAGATAGCGCGATTGCGTGTTTTGTCAGCTGTACGATAGAGGCGCGAAGCTGCATTCTGCCCAGCATTCCGCACGCCGACGATCTGCGAGCTGCCCGCACGAGTGCGTGTCCTCGTACGCACTCTCGTACAGAGGTGTGCCTGCCAGGCGCACGGCTCGTATTGTCTCGCAGCAGCTGCGTGCTCGCTCGTATTGCTGCTGCACCAGCCTGTTGACCGCGTAAAGCCGGCCTTACAGCAGTTCACGTGATACCGCAACGACCTGATCAGACACTTGGTCGTGACTTACCGTGTCCTGATCCACTAGCAAAGTCCCCTAGACTAAACCCTTTTACGATAGCGCCTGCCCTTGTGGGCCTCCTTCTGTATGGCAGCATTATACCAATTCAAATTGTCGACTTCTCAATCTCTTCGTCGATTCTCTCAACTCTTTCGCCGCAACTTTTTTTTTCCCTCCCCTCCCTCCTCCTGCTCCCCCCCTCCTCTGGGCATCGCGGTGATCTCTGTCTGGACAATCACACGAGTTTTCTAACGCCGTTCACGACAGCCCAGCCATCACCGGCTTTTTTTTTTTCTTTTTCTCCCTTCTCTTTCAACCCCTGCGAATCTCATCTCGACTCGTTATCTCTCTCCCCCCTTTCTCGCCGTTCGCTTCTGTCCTCTCTTTTATCCCTTTGCCCATATCAAGGCTCGAGTCTCAGCCCTGCTTGCACCGTCTAATCTATCTTCCCCGCGGAGGACATGCCTGTGACGCGGTAGCCCGTGGATCTCGCCGACAAACACATCATCACCTCCTCCGACCTGCTGAGCCTCTGCACGAGCGCCTCGGCCTTCGCATCCTCCCTCCCTCCACCACGACGCACACGCAGTCATGGCGCGAGCACTGGGCCCGGTCCGCCTAAAGAAGACGAACCCCATCACGCTGCTTCTCGGCGGCGTCCTCTGCATCTTCGTCATCTACTTCTTGGTTGCGTCGGGTGGCGCATCCACCGTGTCGGCTGCACGAAACGCCAATGCCGCCTCCCACCCGCTGTCCCCCCCGACCTCGCCCTTCCGCAAGACGCCCAGCCATGCCAACGGCAAGCCGCAGCCGCCGCCGCCGGTGACGCGGTACATCATGAACAACATCACGGCCACGGCCAACCCGGTCGAGAACGGCGAGCACGTCCTGGTGCTCTCGCCCATGGTCCGCTTCTACCCGGAGTACTGGCAGAACCTGCTGCGGCTGACGTACCCGCACGAGCTCATGACGCTGGCCTTTATCCTGCCCAAGAACAAGGAGGGCAACGCGGCGACGGCGGCGCTGCAGGAGCAGATCACCAAGACGCAAAAGTTTGGCAACGACAAGGAGCGCTTCAAGAGCATCATCATCCTGCGCCAGGACTTTGAGCCGCCGCTGGGGTCGCAGGACGAGAGCGAGCGCCACAAGCTGGAGCACCAAAAGGTGCGCCGCGCGGCCATGGCCAAGGCCCGCAACTCGCTGCTCTTCACGACGCTGGGCCCGTCGACGTCGTGGGTGCTCTGGCTCGACGCCGACATTGTCGAGACGCCGCCGACGCTGATCCAGGACCTGGCGCAGCACGACAAGGCCATTGTGGCCCCCAACTGCTTCCAGCGCTACCTCAACCCGGAGACCAACAAGATGGACGTGCGCGCCTACGACTACAACAACTGGCAGGACAGCGCGACGGCCCAGGAGCTGGCCCAGAAGATGGGCCCGGACGACGTGCTGTTCGAGGGCTATGCCGAGATGGCCACGTACCGCTCGCTCATGGCCTATATGGGCGCCGAGGGCGACAACCTGCACCAGGAGGTGGCGCTCGACGGCGTGGGCGGCTCGGCGCTGCTGGTCAAGGCCGAAGTGCACCGCGACGGCGCCATGTTCCCGCCCTTTTCCTTCTACCACCTGATCGAGACCGAGGGCTTTGCCAAGATGGCCAAGCGTCTGGGATGGTCTGCAACCGGCCTTCCGAACTACCGGGTGCGTGGCCACGGCCCATCCTCCGCGGCCGTCCCGCCCTATCCCCAACGTGATCCCTTAGCTAACCCGGCCCCAGGTGTACCACTACAACGAATAAGCCGACGAATGGCGCCCTGAGCCCTGATGTGATATCCAGCCGTCTCTCGAGACCAGAAGCAGCCGGGGCGTCGCGACACGTGGTGCCGCATCGCAGCCGGCCAGCGTCTGGGGGGGGGACGAGGAAACGAACAGCACAGACAGAGGCGTCGTCGGGTGAGAAGGAACGGAAACAGGGGAGGGCTTCACTGATCTAATTAGACAGCCGTCACAGGCTCCATTGCATCTGCCATTTGTCGTTTTTCTTCCGCCTGGGTAAGGCAAGGGTAAGCGTCTTTTGTATATTACGACCTTTTTGACACTTTATCTCTTTACTTCTCTCCCTGTTCTTTGTCACCTTCTTCATCGACGATGCCTTCATCTACGTTTCTTTATTAGAGCAGCCTTCTCACGCGCGGCCCTTATTATCAGGTATATAACAGAGGGCCAAGCGAGGGATAGGGAGGCCCGGCCGGATTGGGACGAGGAGGGAATATCCAAATCAACATTTGATTGCTCTATTTTGTCGTGCCTGGCAGGCGTCTCTTGTACCGTTCCCGCTAGAAGCAAAGTCGTATCGTACACTGGTATACACAAACACCCCCCCTACGGCCACCGTATCCCAAGACCCATATGCTACAACCCGTATCTGCCGTACTCCGTGATCCGTGCCGGCGTCGCCGCCCGAGGGCCGCGCGCGCATGCGCCTCATGGGCCGTCGTAGCGCTTTTCGTCGCAGCAGAGGCGGACGAGGCGGGCGGCGGCGCCGGTGTCGCCGGCGCGCAGCAGCGCGGCCAGGTCGATGTTGAGCGGGCTGTCGGGGCCGGGGGTGCCGAGCAGGAGGCGGACGGCGCGCACGCAGGCGGCGACGCCCATGGCGGGCGTCCAGGCGGAGGCCTGCAGCAGGTCGAGGCAGACGGCGCCCGTGGTCGGATGGACGTTGGCGTGGAGGACGGGCGTGACGAAGCGGACGGCCGGCGGCTGCAGCGGGTACGTGGCCGGGACGTCGATCTGGAGGAGCCAGCGGCCGTCTGGCGGTCAGCGGGGAGAACAGCGGAAATGGGGAGAGAGGAGCCCGACGCCTACCGTCGTATCCGCTGCCGACGCCCCGGCCGTTGACCACGGCCTCCCAGCGGAAGAGGTCGTCGCCGTCGCCGGCCGGCCCCAGCCGCTCGATGCCGCGGTTCGCGTTGTTGTCGTCGTCGGCCTGCTCGGCCTGCTCCTTGCGCCAGGCCGACAGCTCGAGCAGCAGCCGGCGGGAGGCGTTGCGCGTGTTGGCCATGATGGCTCGGCAGCGATGGCGACGCAATGCGCGAGGCGCAACGATCGGGAACAGCACGGCGGCGAAAGAAACAAATAAAAAGGGCACAGAAATCACTGCAGTCGTGGCCAAAGACGTCTCTCGGATGGCCCGCGTTGTCGCGCGTTGTCCGTCGGCCGCTCCAGAGTCGGTGTGGCAATCGCTGCGTTGTTTACTCGTACTGCTCTCTTCCTGGCCGTGTTCTGTTGTTGTGGCTAAAAGTCGTCGCCACGTGAAATGGCTCGCCGGACTCTTCAGTGGAGACGTACCCCAACGATCAGCTACTCCGTACGGGTGCAGCCCCCTCTAATTACCCTCGTGCACAGCCGCATAGCACTAGCACTCAACGCAAGCCTGCTGCAAAAACTATGCTTGTTCTTTGTTCTTGCCTGTCTCCATCTACAAACTCCGCCTGTGTTCGGACCTCCTTCCTCTGCTCCTGCAAATCCCCCCCCCTCCAAAAAAAATACAAACAAATGCCGCCTCCCTCCGCCATAGATAAAACAAGAAATAGAAGAGAATGAGTAAATTGGCCAACAATACAAAAATACATGAAATGAAAAGGCTTTCGTGAAAATCTTGCAGCCGCCTGCCTTTGCCATGTCCGGCACTGCTCTGCTCTGCTCTGCTCTGCTCTGCTCTGCTCTGCTCTGCTCTGCTCTGTTCTGCTCTGCTCTGCTCCCTGCTTGTGTATGGCTGCTCTGTTCTGCTGGGCTTCTCCATCCTGCTTGTCCACACGCGATGACACAGAGAGCCGCTGCTGCCCACACATTCGGCTCCATCTGACTTCGACCCCGATGCGACCCTCTCTTTGTTCTTTCGTTTTTTCTTTTCATTACGCACCATGTGCTTCGTATGGTCATAAATAGCGCAAAACCAAATTGTCGGAACACACACACAATATATATATATAGACATATGTATATATATATATATATATATATATTCTGCACATGCTGCATCCTCCTTTCTGCAAACGGCCTGCTGTGGCCCAGTTGTCGGTTCAGGACTCTGTCTCGTCCTTTGATCGCCAGAACTGCATCATCCGGCTCAGCCGCTTGCTGCGGCTGGACTTGGGCATTTTCCTTTCTGCATCGTCCGAAGCATCAGGTAGGCTGGTCGTGTCCAGCGGCACCTCCATCGACAGCTTGCTCCGCTCGCCGTGAGACGTGTTGATCAGCCGG
The DNA here is from genome assembly GCA_029299595.1 of Grosmannia serpens. Classification (NCBI taxonomy): domain Eukaryota; kingdom Fungi; phylum Ascomycota; class Sordariomycetes; order Ophiostomatales; family Ophiostomataceae; genus Grosmannia; species Grosmannia serpens. Next base: position 184,744 of record JANSMH010000002.1, read on the forward strand.
TGCAGACTTGCCAGACTCGACCGCCGCCGTCCGAATGCTGTATATGTAAACGACGCCGGCCGTTCCGCCTCGCGGGACGGTAGGAACGGTCGTGTTTGCGCCCCGTTGGCCAAGTGCAGAGACGGCAGCACTCCGCTCTCCCGGGTTGTCGTCGACGTGCTGCTCGCCAGAGACGGCGTCAGAGACGGGATGTCCAGCGACCGCCGCAGCTCTGGTCCAGGCGCCCCCATCAGAAGCGACCGGAAGTTGTCCTCTGTGGCAGACGACGGCGCCGTCGACACCCGGTTTGCCTCAAACGACATCGGCGACCGTGGCGACGGATAGGTCGATGCCGCAGACATCGAAAACGGGCTGACCGGTGCCAAAGACATCGTCGGCAGATGAAGCGGACTCACGTCCATCACATCCACCGGGGCCAAGTCCTTGCCCTTCCGATGACGGCCGATCGAGTTCACGGTCGAGTCCGATGCAGACTCCAGCGCAAAATCGCATCCGCTGTCCGGAACGTCAAACGAGTAGCCGAGCAGCTCTCCCTCCATTATCGCGTCGTCGTGAAGTGAGCTTGCCGAGTATTCCGACTTCAGACCAGCGCTGAGCTGCGTCTTGTCATCGTCGCTCATCCCACTCACTCCGCTGCCTCGCCTGCTCAGCGCGATGGAAGACATGGCGTCGTCGCTGGCCGCAGTGGACACGTCCGCCATCTTGTCCCCGGAAACGCCTTGGTTGCCGTCAGTCGCCGTGACGCGGATGTCGATGCTCGAGGCCCGCTCCGACACCTCGGTCGGACGCCACGGGGGGGTGCTTCCACCCACCGAAGCCGAGTAGACCACCGAAGTAGGTCCACGGCCATCGTCGCTCATCTCCATCGGTCGTCGTCTGCCCTTGCCCTCTTCGTCGTCGTCATCCTCTTCGTCCTCCTCAAAAACGTCCGCCATTGCCGTCGAGCTGCTGAACCGCGGGATACCGGCTCTATTAAAAGGTGGCATCTCAGGAGCACTCTCTGCGCGTCTATGCGAATAGTGCATTCCGGGCCCAGAGAACCGGGTCATGCCGGCAGCGCTGTGCAGCGGCCGCTTCGTCATTCCGCCGGCTCTCTGTGCTGCCTCCCATTCGGCATTCCGTGGTAGAGGCGTGTTGAAGGGGCCCAGCGCCGCATCGAGGTCGATCATGGCAAAAGACGCGTCGTCGTCCGGCATGCTGTATGAAGGCGACGGAGGCGGCTGCCACGCTGCTCCGTTGTCGTGTTCGGCTGGCGCGTCAGACGGCGTAACAAGCAACGTCGGGGGGGCGAGGCTTTCAAAATTCTCATCGATCGTGCCTCCCGAGATGGTCTGCTCCTCAATTGATTCTTCATCGTCGCTGATGACGACGTGCGAGACCAGTGGAGGTGTCGGCGTTCTTCGGCTCTTTCGCCGAGCCTTCGATTTTCTCGTAAGAATCCCCCAGCTCTTCCCCTTCTTCTTCTTCTTGTTGCTCGTCTTGCGCGAGACTGTTCTCACCGAAGGCGGCCGGGACGTGTCAGCCATGCCTTTATCTGATGACCCTCTCGTAGCCACAGCAGGTTCTTCGGGGCCGATATCGTCTGCAACTGCTTCCTCCGCAGAGCCCGACGTTGACGTCCGTGGTCGTATTGGCGAGCTGTTGCTGATGGCAATGAAAGGATCGAGGCTGAAAAAGGACCACCGTTTGGGCGTTTTGATGGGGCTCGGAAGACCTCGTGAGGCTCCGTTCGCAGCAGCATCTGCTGACGGGTCTGCTTCTGTTGGGATAGATGAAAGCAGTGGAATGGAATTGCGTCTTCGGGGCGACATGCTGTCAGCGTCATCAGGAGTGATGCTTTGCGCACGCTCGAGCACAGCTCCGGCTGTGCTTGGTCGTGATTCTCCCGTAGTGCCACTTGAGGGGCTCCGGACTATAGGCGAGAATGAGTCCCGGTCAACAGGTGTGAGGCCCGCAGAATTCAAGGAAATAATCGACGAGATGCTCCCCGAGACAGAGTGGCCTGAGCTGCCACCGCCCCCTAGCATATGTCGTGCGGTGATTGTGCTCGCCGTGTCATTCGAAACCAGAGACAGCGGCCGAGGGATGAACTCGAGCGTGTCCGAAAATCCAACTCTAGCGCGGTTCATTGCCTGAACGGCAGAAGACTGCTGTTCGGGCTCTTCTGGGAAAACAAAGGTTGGTGTCAAGGCGAGCTGTGGCACATCATCCGTATGCGCGAGTTCCTGGGGAGGCTTCGGATCGGATCGAGGCTTGTTGTCGTATTTTGTTGACATTGGGAACGCAAAGGATTTCTGGCCAGAGCCGAATTCTAATGGACTGGACGGTGCGCTGTTGCCACGGGTCGGGTGGGTGGGCGTCGTCGGCAGCAGCATGTCGGACAGGTCGTGGCTCGAGATGGCTGCAGAGCGCCTGTGGGCGTGGCCGCGTCGGCCATGTGGAGGGCCATTTGGCGGCGGGCCACGAGGGCTGGGGACGGGTGCGAGAGATGGCGAGGTCAGGCTGCTCTCAGATTTTGTCGGGCTGATGCTCAAAAGAGTCAAGGCATCCCCAGAACGGAGGTTGCCACCAACGAACTCGCTCCCTCCACGGCGATGACCGGCCCCGGCTGGGCGTATAGGAACAGCACCAACAGTCAGGGGCGAGTGTGGCGGGCTTAGAAAAGAATGGTCGGGCGTCGGCGGGAGGACCGCGCCCGGGTTGAAGGAAAAGTCGGGTAGAGCAGGGGACCTCGATGGACGGCCGTCGCCGCTTCTGGCGCCGCCAGCAGCGAATGTGCTCGTCTCGTGCAGGTCTGCAACCGACTTTGGGCGTCTTCCGGTTGCACGTGAATAAGACGAAGGGGCCGATGTCGACGGCTTGGCTGGGAAGACGAAAGGCGGCATTGGTGCTGGCGAGCTTTGCTGAGGATACTGGGGAGCCTGTGGACTAGACGCATATGACGGGACACCCAGATTGCCGCTTGATCTCGAGGGAATAGACACCGGGGGCGGGATGTTGCGCGGCGACGAGCGCTTTGCGAGATCGTCTGCTGCGGTCGCTATATTGACAGGCGGTGCCTCGGCGAGAGGTGAGCTGTCATGGCTGAGAGAAGCTGCCATGATTCTGCCAGGCTCACGTCACTCTGCAACACCCGGAGAGAGAACAATGAGCAACCTAGTCGAGCCGCGGTGGCATTGAGACGGGAATAAAGAGATAGCGAGGAACCCGACGTCGGTTAGGAGGGCGGACGAGACACGCGAAGGAACGTAGATCTATCAGATGTCTGGAGAGTATCAGTAAGCAGGCCAACGCTAGGCAGGCGACAACGGCTACAGACGGGCAATTGCCCTCGTGTGGGTTTGGCCGTTGGAAAGCGAAAAGGCAGGACAGTGAATTTGTTTGCATACCTCTTTTGCCTGTCACGAACTCGCAAACATAGTTGGGGGCGCGGTTGTGCCGTGCAAAAGGCGGCAGGGTCCGGACGCAATTAAAAATAAAGAATGAATTCGAAAGGCTTGTTTTTTGTTGATAAGACCCGGCAGACGCAAGACGGCTGTAAAAAAGAACCTCGAGGCTGCACAGGATGTCGTTGGAAAAGGAGCGGACGGGCAAACCCAGCGAGGCGCAAGATCGGAGGATCCTGTGTTGCTGGAGTCGACCCAGAAAGTGGTCGGCGCGAGACCTGATAGATAGTAGGGAGTGACGAGACGCAAAAGCGGAAGCAACGGCAGGCGAGGAGCGCGTGCTTCGCCTGGGATGCGAGAGACGAGGGAAGTTCGTCGGTGAGAGGAATTTGGAGGGTTCGAAATCCAGGAAATGAGCGAGGCCTGGAATTGGAGTACGTAAATTTAAAAAATCAAGGCCAAAAAAGAAAGGAGAAAATGCGGGCGAGCGAGTGAGAGAGAGACAAAGGGAACGGGAAAGAGCGAGGACGGCGTTGGCAGCAGGTGCAATAGGACAGTGGGGGGGTGCGCCAGCGTCGGAAGTTAATATTACGAGAACAAGGCAGGCGCTGCGTCTAGTGGATTTTGGCGCTGTACGAAGAAAATAGTAAGAAAGTGTTTGGCGGGTTCGGCGTGCTGTGCCGACCGAGCCAGTTTTGGGCGGACGGAATTCCAAGGAGGCCGTTGGTGGCGGCCAGACGTGTGGAGCTGGAGCAGCAGCAGGTCTCAGAAGGGCAGCGAGTAGGAAGGCACGCCGGCGGCTCAGCAGACAGGCCGCAGACAGACAGACAGCAGGCAGCAGGCAGCAGGCGGACAAGCCAGACAGACACAGACAGGCCGAAGAAACAAGCCCGGCAGCCGCCCAAAAAGAAACAAGGATGATTAACGACCAGAATACGACCAGAATACGAGCGGGAAAGGTAGGTGCGCTTTGGGGTGTTGCTTTTCACGGCTTTGTCTCCTTCCCTCCTTCCCCATCTCGCTCCAGGCCCCCCTGCCCATTTGTGGGCACCGCAATGTGAGCGCAGCCACTGGGGAGCGCCGACCGGGGGAGACAAGTCTTGGTCGACAGCACTAAGGCAGTAGCGCAGTAGCGCAGAACGGGCCTGGGCAGCACTTACATATACGAGTACGTCGCCGCAACTGTGAGATACTATGTAAGATGCTATCGTACACCGCCCGCGCGCTGCCCTCCCTTACATAGTACTCGTACAGCAAACACCCTGAAAGATACTATGTAAGATACATATAGCCATGCCACCCTTGTATAATATTAATGCCTAGTCCCCCAGCGCTCGCTGTCGCCCAAGATGGAATCGGCTCGGCCGCTTGCACGCGGGAGAGACTACGACTACGACTTGCTAACTCGTATACGGAGTTCTCATACACTCGTACATAGTATATTGACGAGGGCTAGCAGAGCGGCTAGGCAGACGGCCAGCAAAGCAGCATGTTTCGTAATAAGTGCCTACGACACACTCCGTAGTGTGTAGAGCATGTTTCTGAGGCATCCAACCTTTTGCTCTGGCACCCCAGATTACGACGTACGAGCATTGCTGCACGCGACGGGAGCGTGCTGGCACGAATCGGCAGCAGCAGCCGGGCAGTCCGATCGGTCGGCACTCATGGACGAGCCGGAAATTGTGAACAGGGCGGCCTCTTTGGAGATGAGACGACGCCCGCCTGCACGCCTGCACGTCTGCTCAGTCACCCCCTTCGTCACCCATCCACTCTTTCACTCTTCCCTCATCCTCGCTGTCGCTGCCGTGCTCTGGGTCACAGACTGCCTGCAAGGCACGCAAGACAGTTATGTGCCATGTATGACGCTGCGAGCGTCTGAGTAGACCAAGATACGATGACCTCTTGCCCGCAAACTCACAAACCCACCAGCCCACAAGCCCACAGGCCCACAGGCCCACAGGACCACAGGCCCACTAGTTCACAGCCCACAAGCGAGTGACGTATCGGGCGACACCCCCCCCCTAGCCGTTCAGGTACAATTCCGGCTGCTACTGGCTGGTTGGTTCCCTGTTCCTGGTGAACAGACGCAGCTGCTGTCGCAACAAGATGCGCCTGCGCTCTTTTTTGTTTGTTCTACGAGTAGTACGGAGTACGACTATTTATTTTCCTTCTTCCATCACCTCCACCTCTGTCGTGCGTGTCTTTGTCTACGCCTCGTACTTGCACAAACTATTGGCAGGGGGCCATGAGGCGGATGGAAGACGGTTTCGGTTTGCCGCGGACGGCGCTGCTCTTTTTTGCTCGCACAAACGCTGATAGCACAACAACAAGCTCTGCGCGCCCGTGTGGCTCGCCTGCCATCGTGAGAGGTGAGATACGACGTCGTGGGGTAGGAATTGCTACCTTGTCTGGAGTACCGAGCGTCCAGCTCAGCCTATTCTGGACATGGATAAGGAGGAATGATCGTCCAGAGCTCCATCGTCATGAGAACAAAATGGGGAGGAGGGGGGTCTTGAAACAAAGGCCGTCGAGTGTGATTCCCATCCGGCAAACAGTGCCAGACACCCCTGCCGGTGTCATGGAAACAGACGAAACAAAAAGAGACAACAGGCCAAAAACAGGCAAGGCGAATGGGCCATCCGCCTCACGCGGTTCTATTTTCGAGCACCGTTATGCACTAGGGACCAAGGCAGAAGGCCGAGGACAGGAGTCCCGGACCTGTTTGTTCGGACAGCTACTATGTATGGTCTTTCTGTTCTGCGTCTCCACCAGGCCAAGCCCATCACCCTGAGGCCTGCAGCCTGCAGCCTGCCGCCTCCGTCTTTCAGCAGAGGGGGAGCCAATGGCAGAGGACAGATGGCCTTGCCTGGATCTTACGACCATCTTAACTCGTCGTATCTCACCAGATTTGGACAACAAGGGGGCCACTCAGCCTGCCACCGCCGATTCACGCCTTCTTCTTTTCTTGGCCGCGCTCCAGATCCGTTCACATGACCATGGCGAATGGACTAGACCGCTTTCTCCGTCGTTGCAATACTATGTACTCGTACATAGTAAGATACACAGTATCTTACATGGTTTAATCTGTGGTTATCTTCTTCGGAGACTATGTGTGAAGCCTGCTGTCCAATAACCTGTCCGCAAGGGCAGTTCAATAATCTGTAATAGGCCAGATAATGCATCCTTCTTGCATTGCATCCTGCATCCTGCATGCAGGGCTGTTTTGCCTTTGCTGGGGTCGTATCGAGCTTTCACAAAAGGCACCATGCGCAGCCAAAAGGAAATGAATCAATACTCGCTCTTATATCAATCGCTGTTATCACAACAACAAGCACCTCTGCCAATGTATCGCTACCAATTGGTCGCAGAATAAGACACTACATTGGTCTGTAATATAGCGGTCCCGAATTTCATATCCTCCCTGCCGGCTGAGCTTGACGCTCATTTTGCACCATTTCCATACCCTTTCCCGCTGTAACATTGACCGTTCCAGTGGCAACACAGCCTCTTGTCCAGAGATCTGCGCTCCAATCTCCGTGGATTAGGCAGACACAATCCCGCTCCAGGTGCTCATCACCGCCTTTCTTCTTCTTCCTGTTCTATTCTCGTCGACACTGCTTTTTCCTGTGGCCTTTTCTTTCCCAAGTCTCCGCGACGCCTCATTCCGGCCCCAGCAAGATACGCCACGCTTGCATCGAGAGAAAGGGGAGAGCTACAATAGTATAGTGGGCCGAGCCTAAAGCGAACACTAACAAATACGTAGTATTGCGCCCAGAACGATGCATCGAATTTTCTTGACGTGGCTTGACACGCGCTGTGCGATTAGTACGAGTAAAGTGGAAATATCCGTAAATCAACGGTTCAGTCAGCGCTTAAGGTGGGATGAAATTCAATAAGTAAAATTAGAGCACCAATAGCCCAATAGACATATGCTCTTCTAGACTTCTAGATGACGACATGTGTGCCGTTCCGTCGCGACCCGGGGCGTATGGCATTTGGATCGAGCAATGTTCATTTGCGCGTCGCATCTGATAGCGAGGGGTCAATTTCATTAACCGATGCAAAATTTCGCGATTCACGGAGGATTATTAGCGTTTCTCCACAGTGGATTCAGGCGTGGCACAAGGCGGCGGACTTTCGAACAGTGTCCGCCCAAATAGTTCGGCGGTGACTTGGGGCAGTTGATTCTGCCAGGGCGGTGGCCGCTGCCTGGCAGAATGAGAAAAAAAATTATGGCGATGTGAGAAGTGGTTGTGTCTCGGCAGCTACATATTACAGGACATTTCTTTGTCGGCATATATACCACGGAACCCGAATCGAACGAAGGAACGGCCCCTTTTTTGAAGATTCCCCAGGAGCAGCAATGGCCAGCGAAGAAGCAGTCAACACCGGCGTATCGGCGCCCAAGTCTTTGGGCCTCCGCAGGAACGGTGCGCACCATCCGGACTCCATCCGGACTCCCACCTCTGCACCTCGCTTCCACCTCTAACGTCTATCTGCAGGAAAGCAATGGCATGAGCCCAAGAAGGCATTTCGGCCTGCGTCTGGCCTGACCTCGTTTGCCCAGCGGTCCAAGGAACGTATTGCCAGGGCGACGATGAAGGCAAAGGAGAAGGAGCTCAAGGACGAAAAGGAAGCGGAGAGACAGGTATGCGCTCGTGACTGTACCAACCCCCCGAGGTTATACCGCATCCGGCTGACCCGAAACAGGTGCGCATAAAGGCGATCCGGGACAAGAAGGCGGCCAAGGAGGAGAAGGAGCGGTACGAGAAGCTGGCGGAGAAGATGCACAAGAAACGGGTCGAGCGCCTGAAGCGCAAAGAGAAGCGCAACAAGCTTCTGCACACCTGAGCGCGGCTACGGAGTGGCCATGGTGGGCAAGCCCACGGGGAAGCGACACCGACGGTTGCCGGCGACTCGATAGCAGGCATTGCCACCCAGATCGCGCATGAGAGGGTCTGAAACCATGACTGTCGACGACCAGGAAGGGCAATGCCAAAGGGCGAATTCTCAGTGGTTACGCGACAACTGCAGCCATCTGCGCGGCGAGCCCGAAACAGGGTTGTGTGTCACACAACATCCCCTCACCTTCTCGGACGGTCATGCAAAGAGCATCCTGCTTGTTGTCTTGCGAAACGAGGGAAATATGGCCAACGCGGTGGCCGGTGCCTTGCAGCGAGTCGTTACGCAGCTTACCGACAAGTTGACGGCCGTGTCTTGAAAAAAGGGTTCTTGTGTTTTTGTATGCATAGTGCGGTTGTGCTATCGGGCGTTTGGTGACCAGAGACTTGGGCATATTGCTGTTAGCGGACATTGAAACATGAGCAAGGAAACAGATGCAGTGCTGGTGGCAGACGTATAGATTTAGCACGTGAGTGCGGCTCTGATGTGGTGCCTCGCAGAAAGAGCGCGGCCGGTCGTCGCTGCGTTTGTAAGTATGGGTGGGGCGCTTCCGCTCAGGAGCATGTGACAAAAATCGCAGCCGTACTCTGTACTCCGTAGCCGATTCCCAGTTTCTCCTCCCGAACCCATCCTACTGCCTCGCATCCCAACCCCTATCCTCACCCCCAGTGTTCCAATAGCCCGCCTTTGCTATTGATGAGGACCCAACATTCTCCGTTCGGTGCTGTTTCCGGGCGTCCATAGGCTGCAGAGCCCGGCCGCCATCATGCCAGGGGACACCACAGCTCCAACGGCACTGCCGGCAACGACCATGGCCTCCGGCTCGTCCCAGGCTGCAGCTCAGCGTCCACGACACCAGTTCACCCGGTCGCTGTCGGAGCTTTCGTCGCCCGTGCGCCTGCATCGCCACCACAACCGACAGCGCCGCCACGACAGCCGGGAGCGCGGCGGCGAGTCCACGCAAGTTTCGAGCCCCTTCAACCCTTCCTCGACATCCGTCACGACGGCTGCACCCAGTCTTCCGCAGAGCAACCGCCCCTCGCTAGAGATCACCCGGCCCGACGGCACCATGGTCGCGTCCACCACGGCCACCCCGAGCTCGAGCCGTCGACCGAGCGTACGCGTCAGCCTGGAGCACCTCCTCGAGGAGTCGCGCACCACAGGCGCACCCCAGCAGCAGCAGCAGCACCAACACCACCACCGCCACCACAGCAGCCACCGGCTCGGCAGCAGCAGCGGCAGCCACCAGAACATCGCCAGCATTGCCGCCCTTACTGCCGCGGCGACAGTCGCCGCAGCCGGCTCGCCCACGCCGCTGCAGGTACCCACGATAGCCATGCCGCGTCGGCCCTCTGATGGCGGCGGCAGTGTCGGCGGAAGCGGCGGCGGAAGCGGCGGAAGCGGCGGCAGCAGCAGCGAGGAGTCCGCTCGTGCGCCGCTGCCCGGCACCATGGTCCCTCCGCCCGGCACAGACCCCGTCCTCCTCGCCGGCCTGCGCCGCCTCCAGCACGACCAGGACCGTGCTGCCGCCCGCCTGCTGCAGGCCACCCTGGCCGACCTGAACAGCCTGTCTGCCTCGACAGGCCAGCGGCTCGACGCTGCCTACGGGTCGGTGCTGTCGCGCCTTGGTATCCTGCAGGGCACCGTGCAGGCGTTGCGGTCGCTGGCGATCACGGCGCGGGCCACAAATACCCGCTTCAGGGTCGAGGCCAGGTCCCTGGCAGACGAGGTCGAGCAGCAGGTCGCTCATTTTGAGGGCAGCGGTGGCGGGAGAGACGGAAGAGATGTCGCTGTCGACACTGCCGGAGCCGCCGACAGTGCTGCCACCGCCACCGCCACCGCCACCGCCACCGCCACCACAGCCATGTCTGCCTCCCTCCCCTCCGACCAGCAGCGCCGGCTGGAGCAGCTTCACGCCCGCGTGCTCGCTGGCCGCGAGTCCATCCAGACGCTCGGCGGCCGCGTCGAAGCCATCCGCGAACGCGTCGAGCGCTGGGAGCGCGCCGACCTCGCCTGGCAGGAGCGCACGCGCACGCGGCTCAAGGTGCTGTGGGCCATTGTGTCGGGCGTCGTGCTGGCGCTGGTCGTGCTCCTGGTCGTGACAGCACGATCCAACAAGGCCGGCCGGGCTGCCCAGGGGGGCGGCAACAGCAGTCTGGCAGCGGAGCTTCTGCCACCGGCGCTGGGCAATGGCGTCGTTGGCCAGCTTGGAGAGAACGCCTACTCGTACTCCGATCTGGCATCTACGACACGCAAGCATGAATTGCGTCTTTCATTTCACAACCGCTCGGACGCGGGCGGACAGGGCGGAGCAGCCGTCACAGAGGGAGATCCTCTGGTCCAGATGTTTGATGAGCTGTAGCTCTAGCCCCCGGTTAAGGTTCTTTAGGTCTTTAGGTCTTTGGGTTGTCTCTTCGGCTACTGTCATCCGGTGCATCTGATCATGTGTATAAGCGAGCGTGTAGTTTTTCTGTTCAAGCATTTGCCCAATTCCAGACATCGACTGTTCAAATTTCAAAGACCCGGCCTGCTGAAGTGTTTCGCCTTGTGTATACGCGGCCAGTGGCTATACCACACGTAATGCAGATACGTGATGAAGGAAAACCATAGCTCTGCGCCTCCTTGTCCCTCAACACAGCCTTTGATGCGCAGCAACTAATTTGCCCTGCCAGGCTGCCGTAGTCGGACAATCCGCTCCTAGTTTTAGCTTCTTTAGACCTCACGACGGTTAAGCCAGTATCCTATTTTTTAATTCGTCTACTTCCTTAACTATTTCAGGTGTTTTATTAATACTAGATATATAAAGTTTGTAAGCTTTACAGAAATATAAAAAATCAAGATGTTTACTTGAATTTAAATTATATTGATTAAATATATCTATAATAATTTTTATATCTTTTTGAGATGTTACTTTGAAATAAACAGAAGATCCTTCTATTGTTATGTTTCCTATATCATTTAAAGAATTCTTAATATAATATAATACTTCTATATCGTCTAAATGTAATTTTATTATAAATCTAAACCCAAAAGCATTACCATTTAATTTGGCGATCAAAAAGCAACCTTCCGCATCAGTAAAGCCTCTAAATCATTCTATAAATTCAACAGATAATTTATATTTGTCCTCAAAGCTTGAATAAGAATGTGATAATCTGCATGCACTAGATGAATAAACCAAATTACTGTAACTATATATTGAGGCTCAAGCTCTCAATATATTAATTTTTTTGTTGTGTATTGTAAATATGTTTTGCATTTTATTGTTTTATATTGTTTTTATTAAATACTTAAGTATTACAGGCCCATTATTGAGCAGAGACTTTTAATAAATATACGGTAAAGTATATTTCTTATAAGTTTTTATAATTACTGTCATGAGCAGTATACTCTACCAATTAAGCTGTAGCCTCTTTTTTTAATCCCTCGATCTAGTCCCCAGGCCCGTAAGGTCGGGTACGAAAGGTTAAAAATATTTTTAGACTAGACAGGATTCGAACCTGCGGTATTAGCATTGAAAAAGCTATGACATAGCCACTTGTCTACTAGTCCTTATTTTAAATTTATTTAAATCTATTTAATATAATATTAAGATAATGTTGATTAAAAAGTATTGTTACTAAAAGGATGTTAATCTAGTTTTCTACCTTTATTCATATTAGCTTTTATTTTTTATAAACCTTCTAAGGTTAAATGGTTACCTGCTAATTGTCCATTTCCTCCGCAACTTTACATCAATCCTTAAAGTCTTGATATTTTACTCCTAAATAGGATGTTTTTTTTATAAAAATAATAATTATATTATATATGTCTTTATATTTTTTACAAACAAAATCACAAAGATCCCTGTTACTATATGAACGAACTACTCCACACCTAAATATTTTGTAAAACTCTCTAAAAGCTTTTTATCTAGAGTATGTTGAGTGATAGTAAATACTAACTGTACTCTTGACCCTATATTTGTTCCTGATTTACATACTTTTACAAATAAAGACCTTCATCATTTTTATTTATTTTAAAATTATTTACGTAAATTAACCGTATACCTTTCTGGCATAAATATTCCTCGCAGATTTGTATATATTTCGCTTTAACCTTACCGGAACAGGAGGAGGTACGTTAGTTTAATACTCATGATTTATATATATTACATATATCCCTTAAAGCTTTTTATTGTCTTACCGAAATAATAATATACCACTTGACTGCTAATCCTAAGCCCAGTACAAGTATCGCACTTGTGTCTATTGATTACAAAACAATTGCATTACTTTTATGCTAACCGAGCTAAATATAAGATACGATAAATATTCAGTTATTTATAAAATTAGTACTTAGTATCTAAAAATCTCGAGATTATTACAAACTAAGCCTATTACGTAATATTCTTTTACGTATATTTAAGAAATATCTTAAGGTAAGCTTCGTGCTTATATGCTTTCAGCACTTATCTTTGACTAACTTAGCTTTTCTGCCATGCCTATGCTATACATTTACCTAAGTGAAAGTAACATCCCTGTATAATATTACTATTATACCTAAATTAATAATTGGGCACATAAACAACAGATAAACCAGAGGTTAATAAAACCGTTATTCCTTTTGGGAATAAGGCGTTGCCCAGGTTCCTTTCGTACAAGGTTAATCCTTATTATATTCTAATTCCCTCTAGAAGATAGAAACCGTACTGTCTCACGACGTACTTAACCCAGCTCATGTAACTTTTTAATCGACGAACAGTCGTACCCTACATAGTTTCTGCATCCATGAGGATAAGTTAAGCCGACATCGAGGTGCCAAACCGCGCACTCATTTTGCACACTCTTGCGCAAATTAGCCTGTTCAACTTGTTATCATAAAATTTTTATTTCCATTTTTCACAAAATGGTTCAGACTATTTCTTCATTTTTTTTTATTAATTGTAATTAAACCCTAATATTTTATTATTTTCCGCTTATTCAAGTTAAAATCTCATAATTATTTTAGTATTATTTAAAATATACTACGAGTTTAAATATTGAAATTATGTACTGCACTTAGTATGTAGTTAACTTAAAGAACTCTTCCTTTATTCATGTTTAATTTTATTTTACGTATTTCTTCCAAGCCTGATTCAGTTAAATGTTTTTTTTCTTCAACTAATCTAGCGACTTTACATCAATCTTCAAAATCTTCCAATTTTACACCTATTATATTATTTACTTGAAAAACTGGAATAATTTTATCATTAATATCTGAAAATTTTGTAACAACAAAATCTAATCATGAAAACTCAGATTTATTTTTTTCCTTAATATACCCACATCCAAGATATGTTACTAAATTATCCATTAATGCTCTATCTCTCACGTGTTGAGTAATAGAAAATACCAATTGCACCTGAACCCCTAATTTAGATTTAGATTTTATTAAATTAACAAAAAAACAACCCTCACCAGAAGTAAAGCCAGCTAATCATTCAGAATTAGGTATATTTTTATTTATTAGAGATCTTTCTTCAGATATATTTTCTGGGAAAGCCTCCTTTAGTTCATCAGTAAGACCTCAATTTAATTTGGCCTTAATTTCAACTAATCTTTTTATACCTTCAATTTTTAAATGTTCTTTGTTTTCCATAACACTAAAGGCTTGTTTAAATAATGTATAATCACCTAATTTTTGAGTTATCAAAGGATATTTCTCAAAATGATTTAATACTACTCTTAAATCCTCAAACCGTGTTACTTTTAAACTTACGGCTTTATCACCGCTATTAGCTATAACTCCTACTTTTCAAGTAGATTGAATATTTTCCAGGATAGATATGTCTTTTTTATGCAAAGTAATTTGAAATCCTAATTCTGTAGAATAACCCGCAGAACTTTTATTATTATTTCTTATTCTTAGTATAAAACTTCCTTCAGCATCTGCAAACCCAGTAAGAACTCAAGGATTTATACTTTCATTTCTTGTTAGATTAGCAGCTGTACTGTAAGGTCTACCTGAAATTCAACCTTTTATGGCAAATGCTCCTATACGACGTTTAGATATACCCATTGAATATTCTACATTAGACTTAAGATTTCCTCTAAAGTTTACTGATGATAATCCTTTATAAGATGAATCTGTATTTTTTAATCCTCCTTTTCAATTAACTTTAAATAGTGCTCTATCCGCTCTATAACGTTTAGTTAACCTACCTTTAGCTTCTAATCTTATACCTCCTATGTTTTTGTATTTAATAGAATCAAATATAATATCTTTATTATCTTTACTTTCAATATTATATAAATCTTTTATTGTTTCATTTAGATCTATATCTTTAACGAAAGAATTAATATTAAGATTTTTATATTTATTTTCTAAAAGATTGAAATTTACACTTTTAATTAATCTACTTCTTTCTTTTTTATTATTTTCCTCTAAAATAGTACCTTTACTTAAAATAAATTTCATTGTTTTTAAAAGACTTGTATTTTTATTTCTTAATTTTTTACCCATTATTTCTGTAAAAATACTAGAATTATAAACAATAGATTTTAAATTAATAATGTTAAACTCTACTTTTTTATTATAAAATTTACTTATTAATAGACTTAATTTATGTAAAAATTGATCTTTAAATTTTAATTCATTAAGATTAAGTTTTAATTTACATCTTCTTATATAAACTAATTCTTTGTATAAAACATTTATAAAATATTTCCCGTACAGATCACCAGAAATACTTTTACATTTATAAAAGAAATTATTTATTTTAAATAATGACTTTCTTAATTTAATTAATTTTTTTAATAATACAATTCTTTCTCTATTATAAACATACACTGTAATTGTAGTTTTAGAGCTAGTATGTTTTATTTCAGGTTTACTTACAAATATTTTGTTTAAAGATAAACGTCTTTTTCTAAAAAATTTAAATTTAGATTGAATACTTTCACGATTAAAATATAAATCAAAATAACCTTTTAATAATTTATTTAAATTTAAGTCATATACAGGAAAATTTTTAATATAATTAGAATTAAAATAATAGATATTATTAGTTCATTCTTTAAAGTCAGAAGGAAAATATTTATTTTCACCTACAAAGTTAATTTTAATATTGAACGGTATTAATTTATATTTATTATTAATATTTTTAATAAATATATTACTTTTATTTAAAAATTTTGTATCTTTTTGCATTTATTCTTTTATAGTTATAAAAAACTAACTTACAATAATAAAAAAAATGTTGGGTATTAATAAGAGATTATTGTTATATAACTCACTCTTAGTCGTTGAACAATTTTATTTCTTTTTTTAATCCCTCGACCTAGTCCCCAGGGCCGTAAGGTCGGGGACGAAAGGTTAAAATAAACTTCGCTTCAAATTTACTTCTTACAATATAAGTAATTCTTGAAATTAACCCAATATGTATATCAATTATTTAAAAAAATATTGAAGGACAAACATCCCTAGCGTAGCTTTTCCAATAATCCAAGACCTTTCCTTGTTGTATCTTGTGATCCAATGCCCCGCTTACGCGACTGTAAGATTTGTTGTGAATCAAACAGTAAAGCAAGATTAAGCCATTCAACTTAATAAGTATTAAACATGATTATTAATGATTAAAACCATAATAATTAGAATATATTGTATAAATACAATATATTATTATACTCCTAATTTCTCAATAGGGAAATCTTACCTAATAACATGTATATATTTATACACAAAAATATATGATTAAATATAACAAAGTTAAAAATAATTACAAACAATAAAAATATAATAAACTTATATAATAATATAAGTTATAATTTTAGATACACCCTTTTACTCTTTAAGGGGTCTGTGCCCCACATAAACTGTCTTCTAACAACTGTTCCTTTTTAATTCAAGGTTTATAATATAATAAACAAATAAAGGTCTTTCACTTTTATCTAATCAATGAACCTTCTAAACTAAAATTTGTTTGGATTATATCCAATAATTAGTAACAGTAAAGCTGCATAGGGTCTTCTCGTCTACCTAGAGGTAAACTGTATCTGCACAGTTATTCCAATTTCACTGAGTCAATCTTAGAGACAGCTGTTGTATCGTTATATCATTCCGTTTCACTATTTTAACCTTAGTTTGAACCTTAGGTTTAGGTTATAGTGATTGCATTAAGCTTAATTTACTTAGTTCGATTAAGCGCCAATTTCTTGGTGACTAGAGCACACCTTACAATAATAATTATTATTATTGAAGAAGCATCTGCTCGTTGCTCTTTTACAGTAATATTATTACTGACTTAGATCCGCGGTAACCTATTTTCCTTTCGTCTATCTCTTTTGATATTACCATACCCTTATTCATTACATAGGCCATTTATTTTTTTCAAAAT
Source organism: Grosmannia serpens (assembly GCA_029299595.1). Taxonomy (NCBI): domain Eukaryota; kingdom Fungi; phylum Ascomycota; class Sordariomycetes; order Ophiostomatales; family Ophiostomataceae; genus Grosmannia; species Grosmannia serpens. Next base: position 201,388 of record JANSMH010000002.1, read on the forward strand.
AAACTTGGTTAAAAGAGCTTTAAGGTGTTCCCGGAGTTTGCTTCTTTATTGCACAAAAGACCAGTTTCCTAGACTGATCTATTCTTATTATATCATTTTATCCGTATTAAATTTTATTAAATATCTATTTTTAAATAATTTTCCACTATTAATATAAGCTTTTATAGTTGGACCTGTAGTTTTAATTTCAGGTGCAAACGATAAGGCTGCTTTTCTAATTGTGGGGTATACTGTGCTTTTATCTGTGAATGTGTCAGTAACTAGTACCTGGACGCTTTTATCTAAGAAACTTGCAGTTTCTTCATTTCCTCATTTACACATAAACCCTTGATAAGGTTTACCTGATTGAATATATCTATACAAAGTTGTTTTATTAGAAGGGGCAATCGTATTTAAAAATATCAAACAATCATTAATAGAATTAAAGACTTTAACATCTTTATTTTTTTCTGAAGTTATGATAATCTTTCTACCTGCTTTTTCTTCTAATCTATCCTTCTCTAATATAGATAAGACTTCTTCTGTTGTTTTTAGGCAATTTTTAGCGCCTTTAACTGGTTGATCTGTAAATACATATTTACCTAAATACACGGTACCCTTATTTATACTGGCACTAAATATACTATGATGTATTTTTAAATTAAATATAAAATCTTCTTGTGTATCCGAATGATATATTAATTCAGCTAAATCTCTAGTATACATAAATAACGCCTTAGATCTGGAACCTGAAATTCTATTAACTACTCTTAAAGTATTAAGATTAAACTGAGATTGTAATAAAAAATATTGTTCTAAACATAGTTCTAAAGAATCGTAATACTTTTCAGTTAAAGATATAACTTGTAAAGTAAAAGCTTCTACACCTTCTTTTTTAAGTAAAGGAATAAATTTACCAACGTCTGCAGATGTTCCTTTAAAATAACCAATCAATCTACGAGCTAAAGAAGAGGAAGATCCTACATACTTAGCTCCACTAGATTTATGTGTTCATATATAAACTCCAGCTAAACAACGTTCATTTCTTACAGTACCTATGGATTCCTTAAAAGAATCTGAATTTATAGTATCTAAGTTTAGATCTGTAAATTCAAGCCTAGGTTTACTTAATATTTCATCTAGAAGATGTTGAGTAATATTAAGATTAGAAGATAATAATACGTCATTAACTTGAACAGCAGTTATTGGTTTATCGCTTTTAATGTACTTCATAGCCAATTCATAAGGACTACTTCCAATACCTTTTTTACTTTGTTTAATCAAAGCTCAATCTTTTATACTTCTACTGTTAATAGAAAGTCTTATTGAAACCACCATATAAACAAAACTTACTTTGAATAAGTTTTCTCGTCGTATATTGACGGCGTTAGAAAATATTGTTTTTAATATGTTGTTTTTCATTGTTTTTTTAATTCATTTTTTGGATAAAATAACTATAATAGATTACTTTTCATGCAAGACCGCATTTAACGGCCAAGGCATTTCGCTACCTTAGGACCCTCACGTTAAGGCCGCCATTGACCGGGGGTTCCTTAAAAACCAAATTTTTATAATTTAGTAGATTTCGTTAACCAGCCGGCATCGGGCAGACATCACACTCAATACTTAGATTTATCATCTTTCTGCAAAGTGCTTTGTTTTAATTAAACAGTCGTACAACATTATTTTATGCTTCTTCCTTTTTACCTGACATTAATCAGGAGAAATGAGCCCTCCTTATCCCTAAGTTACGGTAGTCAATTTGCCGAGTTCCTTTAAGATTGTTATCTCATGCGCCTTCGTATTCTCTACTAGCTTACTTGTTGTAGTTCCTAGGAACGGTTATTGTATTTTTAATACAGTATTACTAATTATTTCCTGTACACTTTCCACTTAAAAATGTTGTCATTAATAGTAATAAGAATTTTCTCATCGTTTTAACCTTCAGGTTATAAACTTAGAGGCCGTTACTTATCATAACCATAAGCTTTAGGCGAGTATTTTTTAAATATAATAAAATTATAATTAAAAAATTTTCTTTTTCGTTACTCATGTCACCATTCTCACTTGAGTTATAATATTATTTTTTTTATAAAAAAAAACACTAAGATTAACTCAACGTTCTGCTACCCCATAGATAATTATAATAATTATAATCATTTATAGACAAGGTATCGGTGTATTATTTAGATCCGTTAAATTTTCGACGCTTTTAACATTTAACAAGTGCTCTGATACGAGGTCTTTAAATTATGGCTGCTTCTAAGCCAATCTCCTTGTCGACTTAGATAAAAACCTTCTTAATTTCACTTAATAATAACTTCGGAACCTTAACTCTTGTTCTGGGCTGTTTCCCTTTTGACATACACAGAAATTTAGCTTATGTACTAAATAAACTTAAATTTTCTCCCTAAACAATTCATAAGTTTTATGAATTTATCCATTTTAGACAACAGATTAATATTAACCTGATTTCAATATAATATTATTGAAATTAAAGTAATTTTATTATTATTATAAAATATAGTAATTAGTACTTATGTGAATTAACTGCCTATTTTTCATATAAACGATAGGTCTCTTTTACGAGACTTTCTCTATTTATTGCATTTCGTATAGCTTGTCTTTTTACTCCTAAATATTCCCCTGCTTGAGTTAAAGTCGGAAATTCTAATTTTTCATTAGTTTTTATATTTAAAAGTATAACAGCTACTCCTTCACGTTCTGTTGTTTTAGCTTTTATATTAGCTAAAGCCTCAGGAGAAAGAGGATTATTTTTTTTATAGTTAGATATAGCAAGAGATAATTTATCTCTAGTTTCTTGGCTAACTTTTTTACCGGAGTGCACTGAAGATAATATTTCTTTAAGTTCTTGTGAAACTTTTTTTAATTTAAATTTAGCTATATTCTCAGGAGTATGTCTATACCCTAATAATGAATAAGCATATTTTAATATATTATAATCAGGATCCAATAAATCCAAATAATACTGTTCTCTTTTAATAAGCTCATCTGCTCCGCAATATTCTAAAATTTCTATTATAAAATTTTCATATCCATATTTTAATAAAGCAGCATGAATGGGTCGATTGTTTCTTTTTAATTCACTAGGGTTATAATAATCCCTTAATCTTTTTGATAAATCTAGACCACTACCTACATAAGTATTATTATTTATTTTATTAATTCAACGATAAATACCGGATTTACCTCTATTCTCTTGTAAAATGGTATCTTTATTTAAAAGTGCATCCGAATAAATTTTTACTGGTACTATTGCTTGATTGTTTAATAATAAATTGTTTTTTCTGACTTTTGATGTTTTAAATTTAAATAGCCGATAGCCTAGTGTTTGTCTCATACCAAACATGGTCAAGGAATAAAAATTCCAAGATCATCTCTCAGATAACTAATGTCTCCATCAGATCCGGCTAAGACATTTCCTTAGCAAGCTTATAACATCTATTCTTACAGTATCTTAACCTATTAACAATATTTACTCAGGCTGTCAACCCGTTTAAATACTTAACCCTCCGAGAGGTAGTCGCCTGTCGTATTAAGCCTTTTGTAAGATTCGGCTTTTTTATAATAACAAAAAAAAATTACTTTATTGCCATTGCATCCTTTCAGATGAGGCTTGACTATATCTTAAGCTTTCGCCAACCAACATTTAGTCGATGAACTGCACACCTTTTTCTAATTATAGATAGCCGGTGCTTGGCTGCGGATAACCCATTTAACTTCCGTTTATCAATCATGATTTTACCTTACTCCGAGTCATTACCTGAACCATAAGATGTATTACTACTCTTACTTGGTTATGATTGCTTTAGGGCGTTCCCGCAATTTGATGGTTTATAGCAGAAGGTTCACTTCTACAAGAAGGCTGTAATTCAACCTTATCATTCTATGTCCGATAATTTAAGATTCATCTTTACCATTTCGAGTCCACAAACTCACCGGTAAAATCTTTATGATCCCCCGATCTATACAAAATAAAATGTATTTTAATATACACCTTGTCTGAGATTAAGTTCTGTACCTGTAAAGATGTAACTTAAACTGCCTACTGTTATAGGTTTCGCAGAAAACCAGCTAATACAGTCACGGATTGTCTTTCACTATACTTACCATAATTCTTCGGATATCTTTGCAACGATACAGATTATCTCTTTAGCTCCATAATGGCGCTGAGCTGAGATTTTTCTCCCTAAATAGTTTAACTATCCATTTAACGGATAATATAATTTTATACTTGTATTTTAGTCTAATTACTAATCTTTAGTTTTTTTGTAACAAGATATGTTTTTTTTTAATAAGGGTATTATTTGAAACTGCTTGACTAACTACATTTCTATGAACACCTAAACTTTACCAACTTCAGTCATACTAATATATTCTGTTTTTCTTTAGTTTTTATGTTCTCTACTACAATCGATATTCTTCTAGCTGCTGATACATTTACTGTATACATTGCTTTTCTTTTTCTAACTTCATCACTTAATACAAATTATCTCATTTTTGTTAGAGATTCTGGTGTATGTTTATAACCTAAAGTAGAACCTGCAATTTAAACTATATTATATTCAGGTTTAATAAGATCCATATAATGTTGTTCTCTTTTTAATACATTGTCTTTATTACAGTATTCTAAGATTTCTAATTTAAAATTAGAAAAACCATACTTTAATAATGCTCTATCTATAGGTCTATTACTTTTAACTAAATAACCCAAGCTATAATAAGTATACATTATAACACTTATATTAATAGAACTACCACTTATATTAATAGAACTCCCGTTTATTTTGTTACCTTAAAGGTATACACCAACTTGACCACGATTGTATGTAAAAATAGTTAATTTGTCAACATCAGCATTATCATAAGTAATGAAAGGGTTTATTTCACTTTTATTGTAATTTTCTGTTGAATAATATCTATTTGATATTAATAAATGTAGAAATGAATTTTTGTATGTAGCTTTATTTAAAATTATATTTATAACATTAATACTTCGGAGCTCATACTTTCAATTCTATCACCTGGATAGGGTGCTAGCCTTCAGGTGGCCGAGTACCTTTCTACGTTGTACCTTGCTTGTAGCTGCTACGGGTATTTACTAATAATTTACTCTTTTATTGTTTAAATATATAAATATTTAAAGGTAATAAAGCCATAATGTTGCGTAGGCTAGGCTAGGCGTAGGATGCCAATTGAACATAAATAAGTTTTACTTATCTATTTTTTGAAAATAATGTTACTAGCAAATATACAGGTAAATTTTTTGTTTATAAAATTATATTATCCTGCAATGTTTCCATTGAGGCTTGACTATATCTTAAGCATTATTAATTATAATAATACCTACCACCTTATAGTCGATGAACCTTTCTCCACATTTATGGAGCTTGGCTGCGGATTACCTATTGATTTTCATCTATCAATATTGATTTTACCATCTCGCGAGTCATTACCTGCGCCCCTAACTATATTACTACATTAGGTTGGTTAATATTGCTTTAAGGCTTTCCCGTCAATTTGATGGTATGTAGCAGGAGGTTCACTCCCACTTGGGCTATAACAAAGGCTCAATTTTGTTTTTTACCCGTTCGGACCTTTATAGTCCTGACTATGGTAAGATCACTGTACTTCGGGTCTAATTTTAGATACTATTCATTCTTTTCATGATCGGTTTAACTACGCTTATTAATTAGCTCGCATCTAAAATTAACTTGGTGACCCATTATGCAAAAGGTACGCTCTTGCTTTCGCTCGAGCTGCTTATAAAACTACTAATTCTACTTACTTTTCCCTCACGGTACTATTTCACTATCGCTTATGTATTATATTTAGTCTTTGAGGAAGGTTCCCCATTATATTCAAACAACTTTAAAGTCATTTTACTTATTATTTAGACTTATCTATTTTTGCTCACGCTAATCATAGAATCTCTTTTGATTTCTTTTCCTGAAGCTAATAAGATAATTCAATTCGCTTCGTTTATTATCTGATTTCTCTTAGAGTTTATTATCCTAATTAATGGGATAAATATAAATCTCTTTAATACATAGCTAGTATTTCCTAATAGTCTCTTTATATACTTACATAAATTTATGTATAAATTTTTATTTCGTATCAATTATATTTCTATAAAGTTTATATTTAAGTTTATATTTTCGGAATGCAAAGAATCGAACTTAGTGTCTCTCTGACCCAAACAGAGCGCCGCACCAATTTGGCTTCATTCCGTATAAAATATATAATGGTATATTTGTATATATATATATATATATATACAAAATTTTTTATTATTCAGAGAATATCCGATTCGAACGGATGTAATTAAAAATAATTAAATAAGACTCAAGCTTACCACTTTAAACCACTCAGTCAATTCTCTTACAGATTATAATAATTCCTCAGCGAATTGAACGCTGATAATACTTTTATCAAAAGTACACTTTACCATTAAGTTAAGGAATTTATTATAAAAATTGGTTATTTATATAATATAAGAGATAAGTGATTCGAACACTCAACCTACTGTGTGTAAAACAGTCGCTCTACCATTGAGCTAATCCCTTTTATATAATATATATTTAATATATATATATTAATTTTTTTGTTTTATTGTTATAATAATAGCTCCTACCATTGCAAGTAATAGTATAAAACCTGTAATAATCAATCACATATTATAACTAGTATACATAACATTTCCTATACTAGAAATATGACTAAATTCTGTTAAATTTCCACTTCCATCTCTATTATTAATACCTTATATTCTAATTATAACTTTTTCATGATATATCTTCCTTTGTAAGGTTTTACTGTATTTTGTATAAAGTACATTTTAACTCCAGATATTGATACACCCATCTTTATGGCTGCTTCTCTCATTGAAGAATAAACAGTTTTTATTCCTGTTTCGATGTCAAGGACTTCTATTTTAACTTTATAAGCTGATGCAGACATTTTAGCTTTTGTTTCATCCGATAATATTCTACCTAAACTATTTTGTTTTCCTAAAGAATATTTGTTACCTTTCTTAGCCTCTGACATTTTGGCTCTTGATTCTTCAGAGTGTTTAAACCCTAAAGTGTTTTTATTACCAACACTGTTAGTGTTTCCCTCTCTAGATTCTGACATTTTGGCTCTTACTTCTTCGGAATGTTTAAATCCTAATAATGAACCGGCTTTTTTAAGAATATTATATTCAGGTTTTATGTTATCTAAATAATAATCTTCTCTAATTAAAGTATTATCTATTTCACAATATTCTAAAATCTCCAATCTGAACTAAGAATAGCCATATTTTAATAATGCTCTATTAATAGTCATATTTGCGCCATGTTCTGAAATATATTTAGGTCTATAATAATTTTTAAATCTTGCGTGAAGATTAACAGAAGATCCTACATAACTTTTATTAGATTTTTTATGTACTCATCTGTAAACACCTGCTTTTCCTTTTACTTCGTTTAAAACATCCTCTTTCATTGTAGCGGCATCGTCAAATACTATTACTGGGTCAACACTGAAATCATAGTTATTAGTATCAGAGCTACCTGTATGGTAACATCTAACTATCTGTCTATTAATTACAGGTAATAGATAACCTTTATTTATTACAAAAAAGAAGATTTATTAGAACTCTCATTAATTTTATTAGAAGATGTGGGGTTTATAACAATTACAATAACACCTACCATTGCTAGTAATAAAATAAATCCTGTAATAATTAATCATATATTATAATTTGTATAAAGAACATTACCAATACTTGATATGTGTTCCATGCTTGCTAAATTACCGTCTCATGTTTTACTTGTAACAAATAATGGATCATTATTATTTATATGAATATACATATCTGAAGAAGGACCATTAATTTTATTTAATGAAACATTATATAAGATCTTATTTAAATAGTTATTACTATTATTTAAAACTGCAATATCATAAGGTAATATTTGAAATAATGGATAATTAAATAAAATAGCTACACTTATTGCTAAAGGTATACTATTACTTGTATGACTTTGTAATTCACTCATTCTAATATTTATTAACATTAAAATAAATATGAATAATATAGATACAGCACCTATATATACAACTAGATAAGATATACCTAAGAAACTTAAACCTATTATTAATAAGTAAGAAGCTATTCCTCCAAATAATCCTATTAAAAATAATAAAGATATCACAGGATTTTTACTTATAATAACAAATATACCAGATAAAATTACTAATACACTTATAATATCTAATACTTCACTTTTATACCCGTTTGTAAAATTTTCACTAATAATAAATAAATTACTCATTTATAATTTTTAACACATAATACCTAAATTTATAGGTAAATAATTACATTTAGGCGCGTAAGCATCGCATCGCTTCAGGGTGAAACCTGAAGCTATGCTTACGCTCTAAATTGTATTTTTATCCAAGAGTACCCCGACTCGAACAGAGAAGATTGAGGTTGAAGCTCAACATTTTACCATTAAATTATACTCTTTCTATATATCGGAAAAGAGGTGATTCGAACACCTAAGTGTATAAACACAATACATAGCAAGTACCTTACCCTACCAATGGAAACTTTTCCTAATACGAATTAGAACGGATTCGAACCGATATCTCCTTTCGTGACAGGAAAGTTCTTTACCAATTAAGTTACTAATTCTTTTTTAATCTATTTAACTAGGATCTGCCAGATTCGAACTGACAATTTGGCGATTAAAAGTCACATGTACTACCATTATACAAAGATCCCTTACCTAGTTATAATTATAACTTGATAATTATAATAAAATAAACTAAATTAAATAGAGAGCGCTGAAGCGAAGCTTACGCGCCATCTATTATTTGAACTTGAAGTTCCAGTTAATGAATAATCCTTAGATTGTGGATTATTAGGTACATTATTTTTATTATGAACCTCAATAATATATAGAAATATATAAAAATAATCAAACAACATCAACAAAATGTCAGTATAAAATTCCAGCTTCGAATCCTAAATGGTGATTATCTGTTAAATGATAAGCATATATTCTTCATAAAGCTATTGATAGGAAAATTGTACCAACTATAACGTGTACACCGTGGAATCCTGTACCAAAGAAGAAACATGTACCGAAAGCACCATCACTAATAGTAAATGATGAAACATTATATTCTAAACCTTGGAATCCTGTGAATATTACAGCTAATAAAACAGTAAATATAGATCCATATAAAGCTCCTTTTCTTTTACCTTGAATTAAAGAATGGTGCGCATATGTTACTGTGGCACCACTAGATAATAATATTACTGTATTTAATAAAGGTAGTTCAAAAGGGTTAACAGGTTCTATACCTAAAGGTGGTCATTGAGCCCCTATTTCAACTGTAGGTGTTAAAGCACTATGAAAGAAAGCTCAGAAAATAGCTAAGAAAAATAATGCTTCAGAAGCTATAAATAATATAACTCCTAGATTTAATCCTTTTTGTACAGCTAAAGTGTGATCTCCTAAGAATGTACTTTCACTTATGATATCACGGAATCAGAAAAACATTGAAGATACTAATGAAAATACACCTAAATACACAAATATATAAGCATTAGTAAAGTTATGCATAGATAAAGCAGCAGATGTAGTTAATGTATATAAAGATATACAAGTATAAAGAGGTCAAGGTGAAGGTGAAACTAAATGAAAAGGATGATCTTGAAAATTACTTCTTACTAATTTAGTCATTTTTTTTTTTGGTCATAATTAAATAAAAATTTTTTACATATTTATAATAGTCAGAAAATACATATTATACCCTTCTAAGTTGAATCGAACATTTATCCTGATTAGCCTATTTATCGGAAATTTAATCTAATTAAATAAAACAAATTAGGACTTCATATTCCGTCTCCAGAGTGATTCGAACACCCATAAGCAGTATTAACAGTACTGTGCTCTACCATTGAGCTATAGAGACTTGAGGGGTGCGCGGTAATACCGCTACCATAAAAGTTTTGTGGGCGGTATTACCTTGATATTTACCTTCCCCTCTAGGTGGAACGTGGAACGTGGAACATAACACTATATTTCTCTTGTTCTACCTAGATAGGTACAAAGATTCGGTTGCTTTATTTTTAGAATGTACTAATATTAAACCTAATGTGTAAGTGAACTAGAAATTACTTCTATTTCTATGCTGTCTTGCAATAAAAATAGTAACTAATCCTTATTCTTTGGATAACTAACAAGGACATATCTTCCTTCGAATAAAAAGCTTTTACCTTTAAGAGCTCGATTGTTTACAGTGGAACGTGCTATTTTTAAATATTTTGCATAATCCGAGATTTAAAAGATTTAATTGTTGTATTGGATGTATCATCTAATAATTATACTGAAACTGCTTCATTATATACTCTGAATCTATTTAAAGACAAAATAAACAACTTACCATCTTTTATCTCATAATTTGAAGGTAATCTTAACAATTCTTCTACTTCATCTATATAAGGAGTAACTTGAACCTCAGATAAATAAGTAGACAGACGGTGATTATTCATTTGACTAGATATTCTTTCAATTAATTTTACACCTTCTGTGGTGTAATGAAGACCTTTGGTGATGATAGCTAATATTAATTTTCAATCGCAGTAATCTAAATATTTCTTACTTCGTCAAGTTAAATTATCTAACAAAGGAACTATAACTACATTTAAATAAAAAGCACTATAGACACTAAGACTACATACACCTTGGATTTCATTTGTATAAACTCAATCTTTTGGTTTAGTAGAAGAATCATTAGCTAAAGTATTTCTTAATAATTCTAACTCTGGTTTTCCATTACAAAACTATCAATTTTGCTACAACTTGAAAAAGATTGTAAATATTCAGCAATAGCAGCTAGTAAATCTTTATTACCTTTTTGAAATATAGAAAAGTTGACATCCTTACTTGAATTTTTAAAACTAAAAGAACCATCACCTTCTATAAACCCAAGGAATCAATAAGGAGTTATATTAATTTTATGTTACTCGGGCATAATATAATAAAATCTTTTGGAGTTAATACCTAATCTTAATTCTTCAATTACCTCCATTAATTCATCACGGTTATCATTTTCTCAGCTAGTGTATAGTAAAAATGCTTTACGTAAATCTAATAAATTTAAATGTTTAATGGAATTCAAGTTAAATCTGGAAAATAATTCAACCAGGATAGCTATTTCGTTCTTAGCTATTACATTGTAAGTTACAATATTTTCTTTTGTATTAAATTTTACTTTACCTATCTGTAAATTTTCATAAATGTACTCTAAAGCCCCTTTATCATCAATATGCAACCCTATACTAAATCTAAATTCAAAAGATTTACCTCTATTTTTAAAAATCTGGAAACAACCCTCCGCATCTGTAAACCCTCGGAATCATTCAATAAATTCAGAAGACAGAGTAATATTTTTAGAGCTTGCGCCTTCATTAAAAAAAGCTAAGCTAACACTAAATGGACGTTTAGGAACGTTGGATTTTCAAGAACACCGAATAAGACTTTTACTTATAACAAATAAACTTATCACTCTAAATTAAATAAACACCTAAATTTATAGGTAAATGTTTACATTTAGGCGCGTAAGCATCACACCGCTTCAGGGTGAAACCTGAAGCTATACTTACGCTCTAAATTGTATTTTTATTCAATAGTGTCAAGACTTGAACCCAAATATTTAGGATTTTTCCTAATATATACCTTATACACTCTTTATCTTTTAAAAAGACAAAGTCTAGGATGCCGTCAGAGTCGTCCGGGCCAGCCGCGCTACTCATGGCCAAAGATGACAAACGCCATTGCTTATCCATCATCTTCTTCATCTTGGTTGTATCCTCCGGGTCTTGGGTACGACAGAAAGCCAGCCCAGAGGCGAGAAGCCGGAGGCTTGTGTCTCCGGCGCTGGTTAACTTAACTCCTTGGCAGATACTTCCTCGCCGGTAGACGAGGCCGTTAGGCCAGCATCGGCGTCCGGACCGGTGACGTCAACTTTCCTGTTCGGATCTCCGCTCTTGTACCGAAGCCATTGGAGCCAGATGTGTTTGGGCCTTGGCCTAAAGACGTGACGTCGACAGATTTTAGAAGAGTGATTCTCGGACTAATACCGATTCAACTCCATGCTGACACATAGCATATTCCATGACTTGTCTAAGCATCTAAAGGTTGCTATATTGGAAAAGAGTGTGGAGGGAAGGATAGAGGTAGGAATTAGAGAGAGATCTTTTATACCTTCTTTCAATTTGTAGTGGAGCAACTTACTTTAGCGGGTCGATGGCGTAGGGATCGGTTTAGTTTGCTATATATACCAGATCGAATGTGAGGTAGAGATTGCAGGAAACCATCCTGGAAAGATTACTTAGAGAGGTTACTGGAAAGATTACAGGATACTGGAAAGACAGCCACAAAGATCACTCAATTCTAGTGATATGTAAATCGTTGCGTTCGCTACAGCCGTTGGTCTGAGATTAACAGAGCGCTTATTTCGAGTTGACCCACCTTTCACTATTATCTTTTGAGGCCGTACAAATAATGAGCTCATTTATGACTCTTATAAAAAAATCTAACAGAAATCCATTAGTAGAGATTGACCGCTACCTCAAAGAATGGTCAGATGCCAAAGTCGAAAACGATTTCAAACAAGTTCGATTCGCTTTTTGCCGCCTAAGAATCAGCTCCCTCCGCCAGTAAGACAAGAAAGTCTAGACTAGCAAGCCGACCGGGTTTCAAAGATTTTCTGAAGATTACGCGCAACAATCTGACTACCTGCTTAAGGGGTTCTGCACGGGGCTTCAAGATTATCCAGGCCTTTCGACACCCAAAACCATGGAAAAGTACCTTGCACCCCCCGACGACGACAACGACACGGACTGTGCGCCCTTCGACGCGCCACCGCCACCGGAAGACCCGGCTCCTCCTCCCATACCGCACGAGTAATTGGTAGACCGAGAATCAACAAGTTTTGACTGTGTCATTATGGGATGCGAAAACTCCAATGTATACGTTCAACGGCATTAACACTTTATGCTGCGCGACGTTAAGGCTGCCCACCAAGTCTGTTTATCCCAGTACACCGGGAGCCTGCTACTTCTACAAAACAGTGAGGTAACCACATTGGCTAGAGGCTAAAACATTGTCATTCCCTCCTTCCACGTCTTATAAGCAGGGCATTCCATGGCGGGCGTTGTCCAGAATGCGTCTACCCGTCCAGCCGCATCGCATAGCTGCTGCAAGCCACGGATTCCTCGAGCTGCGTGGGTTCTAGGGACATCCGGATCGGCAGAGACAAGAGACGAGGCAAACACTTCGAGCGAGAGCGGCCCCTCATAACCCGTTGCGAGGATCGCCGCAAGGGTGAGATCGACAGGTAAATAAGCCCCCCTGTCCGTCTCCAAGGGATACAGCCGGTGCTTTCGGGACCAGGGGAGAAGGGCCGGGATGTTTGGGTTTACGGGGGCGTCAAAGGTCCGGGGGTCCATCCGCTCGGCATCGGCTAGCTGGACAAAGAAGACGCGATCGCCCGGCACGGTGGCCACCAGCGATGCCAGAGACATCCGCAGCACGTCCAGGGATTCTCGCAGCGAAGGATAGATCCGACCGTGTCCCTCGGGGTTGTAGGGATCGGCAAACTCCACGGCCAGGATGTTGAAGGAGTCGAGGACCAGCCCGACATTGTGTCTGTTGGCCGCGCGCACGACCTCCCAGCTGGACGACCAGGTGTTGCGCTGCGCCCAGGACAGGCCTTCGTAGCCAATTCGCAGCATGCGGCCGCCGTCCTTGTGAGAGAACTCCTCGGCTCTCCGGCCCATCTCGGCCAGGTCTCTCGCCACCGTCTTGTAGTCCAACGTCGAGCTTGGCTCCTTGTCCGTGCTTGCGCACAGGAACACGAGGTCTGTGTCGAACGCACGCATGAATGGAAACCTCTTGGACACGAGTTCCAGCTGCTGTGCCCTCTGGCTGGGATCCCGTCGACCCTCTACCATGCGAAGGGGTTGCGTGACAGAAATCTGCATCCCCAATGTCTTTACCTCACCTGCCAGCTTCTTGGCAATGGCCAGGTTGGCCGGCGTGGCATCCCAGAGCGTTGCTTCGTCCTGGCCGTGCTCCTTGAGGTAAGACGCCCAGCACTCGTCGAGAAGATCAATGTGCTTGAATCCAGCTTCTGCTGCGGCCATTAGCTTCACACTGAGGCTATGTTCTTGGGGTCCGCCCAGCGAGACAGTAGCCGTGCCAAACCGCGCTGAGAGATTGGCGATATCGTAGATGGGCATTTTGAGGTTTAGGTGCAGCTGCAGTCCTGGCGACAACGAGCAGACGGTTTGCTGTCCTTCAAAATTATGTATCGTTTCCTCGCGCTGGTCGAGGCTTAAAAGTATTACCGGCTATAGCGGCTGTGGCTCATTGTCCAGCTGGTGAAAGGAGAGGGATAAAATATCCACGTACAAACAAGTGAAGACACGAACATACCAGATGTCAGTCTAAAAAACGCCACGATCCGAACGCTGTTTCGAATGAGAGCGCCGGATATATTCTTATCCACTCTCTTCTGTACGCTCGCGGCGACCCCATTTTTTCTGCGTTGATGAGAGCTGGTGCATTCGTCAGACCGGCCACATTTCACGCCGGCCGCTTTTTTACCCCACCTTCGCAGCTGTCGTCGACGGCCGAACTCGCCTTGCCGACGAAGCCATAGAACAATGGGGCGGCTTAGTCGCGGATGCTTTCGCTGCAGAGAGCGCCGTGTTCGTTGCGACGAAGGCCAGCCCTCTTGCCACCGCTGCATCCGTCGTAATGAGGTCTGCGAGGGATACCGCGACGATGCGTCGCTCATATTCCGCCACGAGACTGATAAAACAATCGAACACGCACAGGCGTCTCTATCCTGGTCTTCTGCACGCCCGCAGAAGCGCAGCACATCTGTGGATGCCGGCTCTGCCCCGAGGCGATCTTCCGGCCAACTTCCTGACGGCTCTTCGTTGACTCCGGAAGAAGCCGACAGCATCAAGATCAGCCACCCTCTTCCGTGGTTACGGGACTCCCCAAAGCAGAACCAACCGCGAATAGAAGATCAGGCTGTGGATCTCTTCATGGACAAGTATGTCCTCTATCCGTGCAGTCAAGCTTCCTTACCTGGCTTCCTGGAGCATCTACCGTCCATGTTCAAAGAGGTCAATCGTAACGGCCGCCATGCCCTGCGGTACTCCGTTCGGGCCGCAGCATACGCAGATCTTTCAAGGGGCCAAAAAGGCGACGCTTTGGCAAGGAAGGCCCTGCAGTGCTATGGCATGGCCCTGAAAGCCTTGGGAGAATCTCTGGCTGCGCCGGGAAAGGAGCCAGATGATCATGATCTCATGACCGTTGTCATTCTTGATATATTCGAGGTATGTCGGCTTTCCTTTGGCCGAAAACAAAGGCACCTCTATTAATTCACAGACATTGTATGCGCCCGAGCAGTCCTCAAGAGGCTCACACAGCCAAGGAATGGCACAAATCCTCCGTCTGCGTGGAGCGGACATGGTCTACAACTCTCGAGGCTGGAGTTTGTTCAGGCTTGCCCACCACAGAATCGTAAGCGATCGTGTGTACTATCGTGTAGGTCTGTTCTTTTATTGCTTACCGAGACAAAGCAAAAACAACAACTGGCATACAGCATGTCGATTCTGCCCGAGTCTGCAGAGCTGTTAGACAAGCTTAACAGCACCGAGCCCTACGTCCGTCTCGAAGGACTAACCAAAGACATCAACGAGACCTGTACGAAAGCACGAAGCTTGCTCGGCCGCATCAACGCCGGTGGCCTTCCAATATCGACAGTTGTTCAAACAATCCGCGAGCTCCACTCGCTAGACCAAACAGCCGTTGGCTGGCGCCAGACGCCACAACATGCATCTTTTGTCGTCATCTCCGCGGCGGACAGGCCAGACCTCAAAGCTGTGTCTGGTGGCATAACAGACACCATTCAGCTTCATCCGGATTTGTGGTTGGCATACGAGTGGAACTACCATAGAGCTTCGCGCATGATCTTCCTAGAGCAGCTGCTCAAGTGTTCTTACGCCGCTCTGGAAGTTCCAGGTTTGGGCGACGTTGACAAACAGACGCTCACAGCCACAGCGGCCAAGTGCGTGTCGACAGTCCAATGGCTGGCAGACGAGATCTTGGCCACGGTCCCCCAAACCTTTGGCGATGTCAACTGCATGGGGCAGCCACACAACTTCAGTAACGGACCGCCCCGTTGCCGCGCCATTGGCGGGTACCTGCTTCTCTGGCCGAGCAAAACCGTCAAGAATACAGCAAGCTCGACCACACAAGAGCAAAAGGAACGTGGCCTGCGAGTTTTTGAAAGGATTGCAGAATACACTGGAATGAAAGCTATGCTGGGCGATCACTACAGTATTTGACAATGGTCCAATGGTCCTGGAGCAGTAGGACCCCAGCTCGCCATCACTGCGGCTTCTTGATCACTGTCTCGTCCAGCTCTGTCCCGTCCTCCAGCCTGATCTTCTCAGAGCTCACACAGAAGAACGCAATACGGCAGGTTTCCTCCGTGCGATTGGCCCACGAGTGGTTGACACCGCCCTGCACGACAAACTCCCCTGCCTTGACCGTCTTCTCTTCTCCACTGTCAAGTGCTAGGACAATCTCGCTCGTCAAAACAACGGCATAGTCAATGCTCTGTGTCCGGTGCATCGGTGCAGCACCGCCGGCCGCGATGTTGGTGATGCCGAAGAAGAAGCCGCCGGGCGGGCAGCGCGGCAGGGTATTTTCAAGTGTTGTTGGTGGTTCCAGGTTGTTGACCGGTACGGAGCCCCGGGCGTCAAAGACACAAAATGACGACCCAGTTGGGCCAAAGGGGCAGAACAGCGGTACCTCTTGGTCGGAGCTGAAGACGGAAGTGCCGTCCCTCGTATGGGTTGTCACCACAAGACGGGGATTGGAGTTTGCAAAAGTCATGCTTGCGGTAGCGGTAGAGCAGCTAAAAGTGGAAATGGACAAGTCGCCTTCGAAAATAAGACAATTTCGTTTGGATACTGAAAAGACAGCTTTGGATTAAACGATTTGTCCCTCAGCCGGGCTTTATATACACGAGGGCCGTGTTGCCATCCCCAAATTGCTCGTGCTTATTTCCCGACTCAGCTCGATAGCGAGGCTCGCGCAACCTTCCGAAAAGAGGAAGGTGGGCGAGGCAGATCTCCAATAGTGGGACATCTGTCGAATGGGCTACGTGCAGTGTGATGGGGATACTTTTACTGCATGGCGCAGGCCGGTGGATAATACTGTCGAATCACCTAATTACTCCGACTGGCCTGTGCTAAGGATCACGTGCAACTAGCCCTCCTTTATTTAGTTAATCTAAGATAGTGTGCGCGAAAAACCTAATGTACTACGTAAGGAAGATTCTTCCCCACTGAATCCACTAAATAATTTATGCTAGTTTCATGCATTGCATCTTAGTTTTCCTTCGCCCTACTTAGCCGTCACACTCTATACCTGTTTTGTATGCTCCATACCTCGCAGAATTCTGAAAATGGGTTAGTTCACTCTCACTGCTGATGAATACCGACGGTTATTTATTAACGATGGCCTATACAGGATCGAAACGAACTAGGAGCGGGGAAGATGCTTCCAAACGGGCCAAAAAGCCAGATGTCGGAAGCAAAGCAGAGAAGGATTCCGCCACTGACGACTGGAAGATGTTGGCGCTGTCCTCTGAACCAATGACGAAGTATATGGGCGTCAGCCCGGCCATGTCTCTCGAAGAAAAACAAAAACGGTGTGTTGTCGTTCTGGGTCAACTGCAGTCCGTATCAAACTCTATACTGGAAGACATGCCGGATTCCGACGATTTTGTCTGGCCTACCGATCCAATAAAAAAATTGGATAGTGGAGAGAAACTGTTACTTGTCAAGCTGGGTCTCGCCTGTCTGGACAACGGCCTTGAGCTCAAGTCCTTCCCTGAGACGACCCAGCCGGCGCGCGATTTTGTCAGAAGTCTGTATCCGAAAAAGCAAGCCAGAGAATCCCAGGAAGGACACCCGGGTGATGACAAAATAAACCGAACAGCCTTTGAATGCGACGAGATCGCCGATAGCACCGGGATCGCGCCCAGTCGGCGGCTGCGTCAGGCGCTGGTACAATACATGGACACTTACTACGGCACCGACGAGGAAGACGATAAGACGAAGGGCATCGGCTATCACTCCCCTTACACATCTATCGTGGGGCCGTCGGGCTCCGGAAAGACATTCTCTGTCAAGCATCTTGCAGAAGATGAGGACATGTGGGTGGCGTACACCAGCCTTTCACGATCCGATCTTTCCATCCCACGCGCAGGACCACTCGGCGACTTTCTACAGCACTGGCATGACGAGAAGACAGCGCGCATATTTTGGGATCGATATATTCGCGCTTGTATCCTGCTTGTCGAAGTGGCCAAAGAGAACGGCTTTTCTCCTGGGATGCTTTTCCGTCTTCAGTACCACGAAGACTTTGTTGACTTTCGCAACCAATTCGCTGATCTAGTCGGTCGTTTCAACAAGCCCTGCAACAAGCCAGCCATAGCGGAGCTCTTCAACAGAACTGAAAATCTTGATGCCCTCAGAAACTGGGAGACTCTAAGAATAGCCACAAGGAGACAGCCAGATCGCAACTTCAGCGAAGCTGGGAAGCATCCTGAGAATGACATGCTTGTTCTGTGCATTGACGAAGCACGAGGTCTCTTGAACGTGCCCGCCGATAATAGAAGATCAGACGTCGCTGAGACCGGCCGCCCTGTCGCCTTTCGCCAACTGCGGCATTCCTTGTCACGAGCTGCAGAAGGCATCAAAGGAATTCCGAGGTATCGTTTGTTTGGGGTCTTTCTAGACACGTCTTCGCGAGTGCAGAACTTCTCGCCGTCAGTCGAGCACGACCCAAGCATCAAGGTTGGAGTCGGCTTTGAGCTGTTCCCACCACTGTATGGAATCAACAACACGTGGGATGGTATGGCAATACAGTCTGAAGCCGTGCAAGAGTGGCTTAAGACAGTTGTCGGGAGTGATGGCGCCGGTGTTGCCTCATCCTCCTCAGCCTCCCACTTGACGACAAGTATTCTGGTCGGCCCTGAAAGCACCCTAGAATGGTACCGGTTTTTTTATTCCTTAGGCCGGCCACAATGGGGGGCTATGATAAACGCCAGTGTGGGAGGCAGCAACGGCGACAATGACAACGTTGACGATATCGACTTGAGAACAGGCATCAGAGCCGTTCGTTTCCTTGTGCGAACCAAGCTACACGAAAAAAAGGGAATGTCTGATACGGAAAAGGATCAATACTACCTTGCCCTTCTAATGTTCCGCATGCAGTTCTACTTGTCGGATCACAAACTAAGCGAGGCTTGCGTCGCCGACTGGCTGCACTACGTGCGAAGTATCTCGGCCGACCGGACGACGATCCAGACGGTGCAGCCAGGGGAGCCTGTGTTGGCGCAGTACGTCGCCACCCGCATGCAGTCACCAGAGCTACGTGAGAAAATAATAATCAGCCTGACCAAATCGCTTCACTACGGGGCGTTGAATGTGGGCGACGCCGGCGAGATTATCGCGGGTCTGCTGCTTCTCCTGGCCACGGATGCTACCCCCTCCGACAAAGACAATCCAAAGTTCTTGCACAGGAGCCTTGCGTCTTTTCTTGAGGCTTTTGTGGGCTGGCGGCCTGAAGACATGCCGCCCTCCACGGAAAGTTCGCGTGTCTATGTGACGCATCTCGGTCGCTTGTGCACAAAGGAATCTAGGATCACGCAGCAGCACCTCCAAGTTGCCTTCCTCACTGGCGAGGCCTGGTTCCTGTCGACCGGTTTTGCCGATGTCGATCTTCTTGTGCCTGTTTGGCAAGGGCCGGGAAAGCTTATGACCGCCATACTGGTGCAGGTGAAGAACAGAAAAGAACCAGCCAGCATGACAGGGGCCCTCCGGATGGAGGCCCGCACGTCGGTGTGCGATGGGCGGAAGCAGATCGACGCCCTCAATGACAAGAGCCTGCCCGTGTACGGCCTGTTCTTGAACCTTCGACCGCTGGAGTCCTCGGGCAAGAATGCGGGCCCCTCGTCTGATACCCACGAAGTTGCTCTCGACCACCAGCCTGCCGACGGCAACACGTCCGTGTTTATCAAGATGGGGTTCTCCAAGAACTCTTATCCGTATCTAACGCTGCGCGAGTACAACGCGCTCCATGGTGTTGTGCAATCCCATTTCACCGGCATTTCCGATGACGATCCACACAACCTGAAATCCATGCTGTACACGCGCGACGGATCAACTTTTCGGAAGCATGAACAAGGGGAGGTATGATTTTGCATGGCTGTCGGAGGCTATTATTTGACCTATTCAATTGTTGTATGCCCCAGAACGAGGGTGGTTGCTTTTGAAAACGGCAAGTGGCGATGTGGGTGTATTCTGTAAAGGTCGAAGCACAACGCATGCTCTGTCATGTGTCGACCTGTCGTGTCGACGAGCTCCATAATAGAACTGATTGATACGGGCCACTCTTTCATTGCACTTTGTTAACGTATTGTCTTGACATTTTACTTTTGGGAGGTCGCCATTCTGGGGAGAGGAGATGGATCCCAACAGAGGTGACATGGCCGCCAGAAAAGTGTTTACGTGCTCCTGTAGCCACTGTTGGAAGACTTACGATAAGGCGATAAGGCCCAGCAGCTATTATTACAGGTGCCTGTGAATGTTATCGCCAACTTCTTCCACTTTACTCTGCACATGTAACGCAGAGACCGACCTTGCTCGTCTGCCACAGACTCTGTCCAACATGTCGCTCGGTGTCCACACAAACAGTTCGGGCCGGCCATCACCGCCTTGGGCCAAAAGCCATTCGTCGACCCCGCATCGATTGAAGGGAGTTCGTACCTTGGCAAACGGCTTGCATCTGCGTCTGGCAGCAACGACAACGTCCTTTCGCCTCGCTTCTCGTTCTAGGTCTACGTGACCTATGGCCCGACGCGGACACACACACCCCATTCGCTGGTATCGGCACGCGAGCCATGGCCGCGACGGGTACGCATGACCAATTCGAGTACCCTATCGGATTCGACTTTAATTCTCCCGGGAAAAGCCATGGGCGGGATCATCCATCCACCGTACCGAAGGCAAACGCCAAAGGTAAAGCGCCGATTGATTATTCACTACGACGCGACGATGGTGTCCAGGGCATCAGCGGGCTTTCAGCGCAGCCAGAAGTGATAAACAGCCTGAGCAAAAGGCACAGGACGTTGGCCGAAAGCAACTAGATATGGGACGAGCTCAGGGAGCTGTACGGGGAAGCTGTACATAAAGGAACGACGGACTGGTAGGATGGAGCTGGCCCATGGGGGATCCCTCCGCCGGTGGCACAGCCTTGGACGACCTCGCGGGGCGGAACGCGGAGCAGGGTAACGGCAAGGGCTTCCGTGTCCGAGATGGCCACGATGGACACGTTGGTGCTTTCGATGCCCTTGAGCCAGGTGAGGTGCAGCGCTTCCCGCGAGATGGCGCCGGGGCGCATGCATTTGTGATGGCAGTGTCCCCGTAGCTCTCCAGGGCCACCTCGCCCGCACTGCCGGCATTCTCGTCGTTGTCGTTGGAGTGACGAGAGGAGTGGAGAGACTTGAGCTTAGTCATGTCCTGCAGTCGATGCAGTGTTTATTCCGTCCACAACTGCAACTCACCGTCCGCTTGCTTTCTGTCACCACATCTTTAATGCGCGTTTATTTACCAACTATGCTCTGTAACATATCAGCCTCTGTGTCCCGTTTCTGTTTCCATTCCCAGAGAAAAAGTCAACGAATCTCCACCACGAAAAGAGTTGATCTTTGCTGATATCAAGAGTTCATAGTGCAATCTTGTACATCTTCAACAAGTCGCCATCTTTCTGCACCAGAGTCCGCCACGGCTTTTTATTCAGGGCTTCCGGGCTCCGCCGCTCGTTTTCTTCTGTTGCATTCTTGGCGGCATGTTTGTGTGATTGATATTTACGTTTATATGAGGATGTCCATTCAACAAAGTCCAGCTTCCGCCGTAGCTGCCGACTGCTTGGTCTCTTAGGCCCTCATTTGCTACACCTCCGGTCGGCGATAAGAAAGCGGCGGAATTAAGACGAAGAAATTTCATATCACAAAGACGATGCCGGAGACGTGCCTTGCCAACGAGTCGCCGTTTAGCTGCCGATGGCTCGTTCATCTGCCCACCAGACAGCTGGTGCCGGCTATTCCGTGCAGTGCGGTTGTTTGTGTGGAGCCGTTGAGCATCCGTAAGACCGGCGGCCGTGAAGGTGGAGCATTTGAATGCCGACATAACGCCACCGGAGACGCTAGAGAAGAGAAAAGAAGGAAGAAGAAGGGGGAAGAGGAAAGGAAGAAAGAATGGAGCAGAGGACGGGAGGTGGACATACAACGAAGACGGCGACGACGAGCGGTAGTGATGGCGGCAACAATATACAGCAGCAACATACAGCAACAATAACACAGCAGCAACAACAATACAACAACAACAATACAACAACAACAACAGCAACAACACAACAACAACAACACAACAACAGAACAATGTCACCGTCCTACCGACGAGTGGCCGTGATCGGCGCCGGGCCGTCGGGCATTGCAGCCGCGCGGGCGCTGCAGCAGGAGGGCTGTTTCGAGAGCATCCAGGTGTTTGAGCGCAAGGCGGCGGTGGGCGGCATGTGGCTGCTGGAGCCGGAGCCGGAAGAGTTCCAGCCGACGGAGACGGCGGCCGAGACGGCGCTGCCGGTGCCGGAGGGCCTCGTCCCGGGCGAGCCGGCGGTCAGCGCGCCGCCAGCAGCGCGCCGACGGCCGGGGACGGTGACGGCGGCGTACAGCGCGCTGGACACGAACACGGGGGCGCACACGATGGCGTTTACGCACACGCCGCTGCCGGCGGTCAACTCGGCGGCCTCAGTGCGGACGCTGGGGCCGGGCAACAGCACGCGGCCGCGCGCGACGGTGCTGGCGTACCTCGAGGCGGTGGCGGCGCCGCTGCTGCCGCTGGTCGTGTTCCGCACGCACGTCGAGCGCGTGGCCAAGCGGCAGGACGACAACAACGGCGACGGATGGGTGCTGACGCTGCGCACCGAGAGCGCCGAGGCCGGCGGCGACGACCAGTGGCGCCAGGCGTGCTTCGACGCGGTCGTCGTGGCCTCGGGCCACTTCAACATTGGCCAGGTGCCGCGCATCGACGGGCTGCAGGCGGCCTGGCAGGCGGCGCCGGGCGCGTTTGCGCACTCCAAGTCGTTCCGGCAGGCCGCGGACTACGCCGGCAGGTCGGTCGTCGTCGTCGGCGGCAACATCTCGGCGGCCGACCTGGTCGAGGACCTGCACTCGCTCGCCGCAGCCCCGCTCTACATCAGCCGACGCCACCCGCTCGGCGGACTGCTTGCCAGCTGTTGGCAGCTGCCCAACGTGCGCCAGAAGCCGGGCATCCGCCGCATCCGCCGCACGGCCGCCGACGGCGCCGCCCAGGTCACGCTCGACTTCACCGACGGCTCCTCCGTCGGCCAGGTCGACAAGGTCCTCTTTGCCACCGGCTACCGCCGCTCGTATCCCTTTTTCGCGGCCGGCAGCGGCGTCGCCGGCATCCCCGCCCCCGACACCAACCGCCTGGCCGGCTTCTACCAGCACGTCTTCTGCACGGCCGATCCCTCCGTCGCCGTCGTCGGCCAGGTCGACGGCGCCATCAGCCTGCGCGTCTTCGAGTACCAGGCCGTCGCCGTCGCCCGCCTCTTCGCCGGCCGCGCCGCCCACCCGCTGCCCTCGGCCGCCCAGCAGCACGCCTGGGAGGAGGCCCGCGTCGCCCGCCTCGGCCCCTCCGAGCGCTTCCACGAGATCTTCCCCGACACGCCCGCCTACTTCACGTGGCTCCGCGACTTTGCCGGCCCGCCGGCCGCCGACAGCAGGGGCGCGTACGAGCTGCCGCGCTTCGAGGCCCACTGGACCGACTGCGAGCTGGAGGTGCTCTTTGCCAAGGCGCGGTACTGGACGGGGGTGGTGAACGGACAGGGCCTGAGTTGAGACGTCTTGCATAGCTGCTATTCTACTGCATAATATACGCTATACACCTATGGAAGCTGCAGGAAGAGGTCCAGCATCTTGGGGTAGTTGGGCGTGCCCAGCCCCGTCACCGGGTCCCAGCCCTTGGACGCGTTGAAGCCCATGGTGCCGCAGCCCGGGTTGACGCCCGCGGTGATGTCGTTGAGCACGCCTGGGTTTGCGTACAGGGTCGGGTTGATAAAGCCCAGGGCGCCCTTGCCGATCTTGATGCGCTCCTCGATGATGCGGTTGAGCAGCGCGGCGAAGAGGGGGGCCGCCTGCGACGTGCCGCCGCTCAGGTAGAAGTCGCCCTCCTCCGCGACCGGGTAGTTCAGGCCGTTGGCGGCAATATCGGGGATGCCGCGGCCGTTGCGGTTGTAGACCCCGCCGTTGGTCGCGTTCTGCCAGTTGCCGTCGTAGTAGTACGGATACGACGGGTTGCTGACCTCAAAGTACGTCGCGACGGCATCGGCCTGGTAGTCGGGGGTGCTAAAGATGTTGGAGAAGCCCTGTGCGGGTGTGCGGGTTAGTAAGAGGAAAGAGGGGGGAAGGGACGGGAAGGGGAACAAGGACAACCACGTACGCCGCTGCTGCTATAGTTTCCGTTCAGCCTGTCCTGCATCACCAAGACGGCCTCTTCCGGGTCGAAGACGGTCTTGCCGGGAAACACCTCGGTGGCGCCCACATTCGTCACCCACGGGCAGCTGCAGGCCTGCGAGGGCGTGAAGACGCTGTCGTTCGGGCCCAGACAGCCGTGGTAGTCCAGCTCGCCGTACGTGCCGTAGTTGAAGCCGCCGACGCCGGTGTCGCCGCTGGCGATCAGGATGGTGGTGCCCTGCAGCGCCAGCTTGAGAAACTCGTCGCACTGGCGCTGCTGGTACGCGTAGGGCATGTCCTGCTCGTAGATGCCGTACGAGATGCTGATCACGTTGGTCGGCTTGTACACGCCGCACATGAGCTGGCCGCCGTAGGGGTTCTCGTCGGCCGGCGACTCGGTGTCGGGGTAGACCGGGTCGATCGACGCGTCGCCCGTCTCGCCGTAGGCCGAATACGTGCAGTAGGACCCGTCGAGCGCGTCGAGAAAGGTGTTGAAGAGGCCGTTGGTGCTGCCGTTGCCGTCCCGGGCGTAGTACTGGTCGTCGGCCTGGTAGAGCGCGATGGTCTGCGGGTAGATGATCGGGTAGGCCACCGTAAAGTCTAGCAGGCTCTCGCCGCCGCTGTAGACGTTGGGCAGAGGCGCCACGCCGCCGTCGATCGAGTCCAGCGTGGGGTGCGTGCCGTTGGGCACCTGCCTGGCGTAGGTCGTGAAGAACGTGTCGAGGTCCAGCTGGTCGTAGTAGTCGTCGGCCTCAAAGATGCCCAGCGCGTTGTCCGCGCTGACCGTCGCGTTGACGAGCGGCGCCGAGAACCCGTACAGCGCCTGCACGCACTCCGGCGCGATCACCGTGTCGCAGCCCGTCAGGTTGCCTTGCTGAGCGCCGGCGTCGGCCTTGTGCGGAAATGGCCGCAGCTTCCGGCGCGCGTTGCGCGACACCCTGGACGACGTCGTGCTGCGCTCCTTGTTGGCCCGCTTCCACGGCTGCGACCGCTTCCGCAGCCGGTCGACGTCCATCACCACGGCCTTGACCCCCGGCGTCACGTAGTCGACGTGCTCCTGGATGTGGCCCGGCAGGTGGTACTGTTCGCAGCCCACGAGCGCCCGCCCGGCCTCGCCGTCGTGCAGGTACTCCGTGTGCAGCAGCTGCTCCGCCTCGGCCACCGTGGCGTCAAAGGCCAGCCACGCCTTGTTGTCGCTGTGCGTGATGCGCTCCTTGGCGATGCCCCCGTCCACCAGCCAGGCCAGCACCGCGTCCACCGTCTCGTCCGCCGGCCGGAACGCCTCCACCACCGCCTCGGCGCTCCAGTGCCGTCCAAAGTTGGCCGACGACGGGTGCGACACGTCCATCAGCCACGCCTCCGCCTCGGCCCGCGACCGCGCGCTCTGCTTCAGCCCGATCCGCATCGGCAGCACCGCCGCTGCCTCCATCCGCTGGTTCAGCCGCGGGTGCGCCACCGCCCGCCGCTCGTGCACCCGGTGGCCGGCCGGCGCCCATGGCCGCGCCGTCGCCACGTGCGCCAGCACGGCCGCCGCCTGCAGGAGAGAGGACCAGTGCATGGCGGTCCCGGTAAAAAAAAAAAAGAAGTGTCGACTAACCGTGAACTAGACCCCGCTTGGGTTATGCTTGTTTGGCTGGGCACTCTGCCCAAGACTCAAGACTCTTCTGCCCGCGGGCATCGGCCTGCTTTTATCACCATGGCGGCGGGCGTGTTGGCGATATCGTTTGGGAAGGTGGTAACAGGACGTGCTTGAACTGGCCAGCAGACCACCGCTATACGAGCTCTCAGGCGTTCTGGAGCCATGATCTCAGATAAAAAATCCAGCAACTACCGACTTTCGACCTTCCTAACGAGTTAGGCGGTCAACCAAGCAGCCGGATTCCAGCCTAGCGCCGATTGATTCCAGGCACGAAGCGGTGCTGTGTGTCGTATTCGTGTCGGAATGAGCTGAGCAGAGTGGGCCGTCGTCCACAGTTTTTCCATGCAACGGGCCCCGAAGTCGTTGGCGAATCCACAGGAGCTTCCAGATTGGGATAGACGGCGCCTAAAATGCTTAGTAAGCCGGTTGCAGCGGAGCCTCAGATCGCATGCTTGGGCCAGAACACGCCGGCATCTGCAGCATGACGTATCTGAACGCCATCTCGTATATTATCTACTTTAATAACTCGAGGTCGATTTCCAAAGAAATGTGTCAAGGCCAGCCCAAGTCAAGCGTCTACTCATACTATACATTGCACAACCAGCGAATTCCCTTCCATCAGGCCAGCACTCGAGCAATGTACTGCGAAACCCTAGCAGCAGAATCTCCTTTCTGCAGAAGACAAAAGGTGTTAGTAAAATGTTGGTCGGATGCCTTGGTTCTTGGTTGCGCCAGCGTGGGCACGTCCCAAGCTTACCAGGATACTCCAATGATGCTCATTCTCGGCGAGATCCACCTGCACAGGCACGTCGGCAAACAACGGCCCCCAACGGCCAGCGGTGAAATCTGTGCGCTTCGTGGTCAGGAACCTCATGTCTTCCGGATCGTCCGGTCGCTTCTCGAATCGGTCGTCGACGGAGCTCTCGCAAGCCCACAGAATGTTAATCTTTCGCAGCGTGCTGCGTTTCAAGGGCGTCGGCACGTGGTGGCTCAGCACGTTGTTGATGCTGCGGAAATGGTTGATGACCCACTCGGGAGTCTGGCCATCACGACCGCCAAACAGTCCGGCCATGGAACAGTAGCGGAAGAAGCGTTCTGGCAGAGGCGCCAGGTGAAACGGCGGAGGCGAATCGAGAATGATGAGATCTCGGACGGTGTGGCCCGCATTCATGAGCACCTGAGCCGCGTGGAAGGCACCGATTCCGCCTGCAGACCATCCAGCAAAGCTGTACGGGCCCTGCGGCTGGCGGCGTTGGATCTCGCGGATATAGCTGCCAATCAACTCGTCCCAGGTGCATTTCATCTCGACGCCCTTTTTGAGGTACGGAGAATTGATGCCGTACACGACGAGATCGCTCCGGATGCGGGGCAGCGGCAGATACGAAGAGGCAAGTCCACTGCCGTCGGGGAAGAACCACAGGCTGCTAGTGGCCGATCGGGGATTCCCTTGAAGAACAACCGAAGCGGTGGGTGGAACTGGAGACGGCGTCCTCTCGAAATCACTCCCCGATGTCGGCGTTGAGATGGCACTGTCCAGCTTGGCCGTGCCCGACGTAGAGGCATTCCCATTCCCCGAATCTGTCGAGGCCGAAGAGGGCGTGCTATCTCCACCTGCACCGGCGGCCAGAGCCTGCCGCAGTGCCCCGACACTGCTGAGGCTGGTCAGCAGAGAAGACGGATCGATCTCAATGTCGAGCTCGTCACGCAGACGGCTGCCAATCAGCAGCGACAGCAGCGAGTCGACTCCCAGGTCGGGCAGCGACGTCTGGTCTGTGATCGTCTCCGGGGCAACTTCGATTTCCTCGGCCATGATCTTCAAGACGTCATCAAAGTTCACGGCACCAGGCGTATCCGTTGTTGGCTGGTCTATGGGTACCCACGATTGAAGTGAGTCCACGGAGGGTACCGAAGTCATGGTTCCTGCTGGCTCCATAGGGCGCTCTGGAGTAGACAGATGCAGGGTTTGCGTCTCTGCCACAGCACCTGTTGGGCCTGCGAGCCCCTCAGGGGTGTCACCAGACGTGGATTCGAGAACAAATCGTTTGATGTCGGCGACTGTGGCCATTTCCATGAAAATGCCAGCGTCAGTGGCGATTCCCAGATCTTCTGCAAACCTGCTCGCCACCATGAGGGATATAAGTGAGTCGATGCCGACATCGCTGAGCCGTGTGTCATCCTTCAGGTCGGCAATGGGGATTTCGCTTTCCTCGGAGATGATCGCGAGGGCTGTCGTCACCGCCGAAGTGTCGCCAGCAGGCCGGGAAATCGTGGCTGGAGGCCCATGAGAGGCAGGGATGGTTCTTGGTAAGGCCACTGGAGGTGCAGCTGGCGCCATAGCTGGCGCTGGTGGAGATGATTTCACCGTGGCAACAGGTGGTGCATCCGGCTTGCCTCCAACAGCAGATCCAACAGCCTTGCCTCTGGTCCTTGGAGGCTTGACTGCTTGAGAGAGTATAAACTTGAGGAATTTTCGAGGAAGACCTTGTATCTGCGTAGACCGGCATTAGTTTATGCTCGGATAGGAGGTCTGTCTGGGAAGAAGCACGCAAGAGACGAACCTTGACCCCTTGGACGAAACCCACAGCTCTTTCGCCCTCGAAAATGGAAATGTCTCCGGTCCACAGCTGCTCCTCGCCCTGCCGCATTTTGACGTGTGTGGAATACTGGCAGTCGTCGCGGATCCGTTCAAACAGCTGGAAGTCCACCCAGCCGTGATTGACAAAGACGTCTGTCTCCAGCCTGGTGTTGTTGTTGGCATTCATGACGAATCCCGCCGACTGCGTCAGGCCGTCCACCGCGGCGGGGTTGACATGGAAGCTGCCTCCCTTTTTCATCTGCCCGAAGCTGACGCGGCACGCGGCTTCGTACGCATCGCTGTCGTACAGCACGTCGTCGATGCAGTGGTAGTCGGGGTTGAACTCGGCCAGCGCAGACACCAGCCGGTACGACATGGAGCCATTGAAACGAGAGCTCGTTTCCGACTGCCGCATTCGTTCAAAGTTCCCCTGGAATGTGGCCAACTCCGCCTGCAGTCGCTGGCGAACAGAATCGTCGCCAAATTTGAGCTCGCATGTGGACAGCTGGCCCACCTCAGCGCCCGCTTCGTCGTGCACAGTGAAGCGAAGCTTGCCTCCCTTGGATGCCCAGTCAAGCTGAGCCGTGCATCGCAGTCTCTGCTTCCACTCGGCCGAGCCGATCAGGGCCCGCGTAATCTCGACGTTCCGAATGGATACGGCCCTTTCCGCAGAGTTCGGCTGGTAACGATCGAGGGCGTACGTTCCCAGGGAGAAGCCGATGTCGGCGTACACAGCCGGGGTGCAAAGGCTGTAGCCCTCGACGGTATGGCTTCGTATGAATGGGTTGATGTCGTCGCGACTGACGTCACAGTCGACTGAAATCGTCAATCCAGCACTCGTCACGCTCTCTTCCAGCACGTTGTGAATGCTGGTGCTCTCGATCGTAGGGACCGGCTTCTGGTCCGAAGGAGCTGCCGTGATGGACGTCTTTGTGCTCGGAACGTCATGGCCAGAGCGTCCGATGGGGATGTCACCCTTGGTCAAGGTCCAGTCGTTTCTGTATGGGATCCAGTGCGATTTCATGTCCCAGGTATAGGCTGGAAGTTCAACAACCCTCCGCGCGGATGGCAGGTCGGCGAAGTATCCATCCCACACAACGGGCGAACCCGCAGCGTACAGTGAACACAACGAGGTGGTCAGAACCTCCCATGGATTGGCCTTGCGGCGCAATGTTGGAAGAACAGTCACGGCTGACCCAAGCGTGGATTTGATCATTCCAGACACAACGGGGTGAGGGCCAAATTCAATGGCGAATGCCCCGTTGGCTGGAAGGGTCCCATCAGAGAAAGCGGCTTCCAGGCATTTCATCATCTGAACGGGCTCCCGGGCATGACGTCCGACGTAGGCTGGCCCGAAGATTTGAGTTTCCGTAACCACCTTTCCTTCCAGTGGCGAGAGAACGGGCAGCTGCGGCTTGTGGAAGACGACCCCCTTGGCGTCGTTGACGTAGGCTGGCAGGATTGGCTCGATCTGGGACGAGTGGAAAGCGTACGGCACGCGCAGGAGTGTGTTGCGGATGCCAGCCGCTGTGAGCGTCTGCTTCCAGTCTGCCACTTGAGCCGCGGTGCCGGCGAGGACGGTCTCCTTGGGTCCATTGACACAGGCAATCTCGAAGCGACTTGCGGTGCCGCCGACGTTTGCCAGCTCGGGGACCGATGCAGCCACCGCGAGCATCGCGTGGGAATTCGGCTCGCAGAAGTTCTGGAGGTGCTGGGCCCGGCGGCCAACCAGATAGACCGTGTCCGAGTCGGAGAGCACTCCGGCAACGTTCAGCGCCGCATACTCGCCCAGGCTGTGACCGACGACAGCGCTGGGCTTGACACCCCATGAGATCCAGATCCTTGCCAGCGCGATCTGCATGCATGTGTTTGCAAGCTGTACAACGACCGGGTCGTAGTCGGCAATGTCGTCACCATTGCTGGCCTGAAACAGGGGTAGAATGGTTGGAAACCCGAGTTTGCGGGCGACACGGTCGAACTTTGTGATATCGTCGCGGAAAACGCCCAATGTTTCCATGAGCTGCTTTCCCATGCCCGGATATTGACTTCCCTGCCCCGTAAAGGAAAATAGAACGGCCTTGGGGGGGACGACGCGCTTGTTCGCGGTATCAGCCTGCTCTTGCGCCTGTACCACCGCTTCGAGTCTCGATCTGAGCGTCGGCAGATCAGAAACAGCAGTGACGAAGCGAAAGTGGTGATGCGCGCGGCGAGCAGTCGTCGTATAAGAGATCTCGGGCAGCGAAGCAGTGTCCGGATGGGTGGTAAGATGGTCCAGCAATGCCTTGAGGTTGCCTTTCAACGACAAGCTACTCCTGGCAGAAATAGCAACCGGATAAACGGGCCTCGAACTAGTTTCTCCTTCGTCCAGTGCTCGAGGCTGCAGGGGGGCGTCTTCTACCAGGATCGAAGTGTTCCCCCCTGCCGCGCTAAAGTTGTTGATGATCGCCTTCCTAGGGATACCGCCCTCCCTCGGCCAAGCAGCTGTCTCGAGATCAATGTGGACGTTCCTCTCGGCCAGGTCCCTGGGGAATGCCGGGTTCAGTTTCGTCTTGATACCGCAATGGGGTGGGATCTGGTTGTGCTTCATCATCTGCAAAACTTTGATCAAGGCGCTGACTCCTGAGACCGATTCGCCATGGCCGATGTTGGCCTTCAGGGCTCCGATGTGGAGAGGCTTGGACCTGGGCCGACGACGAGTCTCATCCATGGGCGCAAACACCTCGCAGACGGATGTGATCTCCCGCGTGTCGCCTGCTTGGGTTCCCGTCCCATGCATTTCTATGTATGAGCTGTGAATGTTCAGTACAGTGTCTCGGCGACAGATGGAAAAAGACCTGTATGCATGTGCAGACGTACACTTCGTTTGGGTGCGTGCCCGAGTCGTTGAGAACGCGCTCGAGCACATCCCTCTGCGCTCCAACATGGGGACGTGTGATGGATTCCGCCTCTGCTGAATGGTTGGTGTAGGCGCTTCCCAGTATGCCGTGGATCGTATCCCCATCTTCGATCGCATCCTCCAGCCGCTTAAGCAGAACAGTCGCTACGCCTTCTCCTCGGCAGTATCCGTCGGCAGAAGCGTCGAATGTCTTGCAGTTGCCCGTCGTAGAGAGGAAGTGGCCTCTGTCCAGCCCAGTCGTCATGTCGGGGTTCGTCAAAACCTTTGATTGTAGCGCGTTAGTTTCGCAATCATGGGCAGATGTTGGAAACTCACATTGGTTCCACCGGCAATGGCCATGTCAATGTCCCCCTGCCAAAGCGAGTTGCATGCAATGTGGACTGCTGACAGGCTGGAGGAGCATGCCGTATCAATAGCGTAGCTGGGCCCCGAAAACTTGAAAAAGTAGTTGATCCGACCCGGGATGAATGCTCTGTTAGCTCCCGGGATGTAGTAGAGGTCAATGTCTTGCCCGCTATTAGACTCGCACCAGTCGTTGCTCGTCACCCCATAGAAGACGCCCACTCGATCTTCTCTGGTCGAGGGAGTACGGCCAGGAACGATTCCGGCATGCTCCATGGCTTCGTATGCTGTGAGAAGAGCAAGGCGTTGCGCCGGGTCGACTTGTGGTGCTTCACGAGGGGAGATGCCAAAGAACATTCCATCGAACTTGTCAGGCTCTTCTAGCCAACAGCCCCATCGAACTTTGCTCGTGTTTTTCCTCTTGCCCTCTGGATCAACGTGAGTGTTGACATCCCAACGGAGAGCCGGTACTTCCGTGCACATATCGACTCTTCGTTGCAGCAAGGACCATAGTTCATTGGCACTGGAGGCTCCTGGGAAACGACCTGCCATGCCGACGACGGCAATCTTGCACTTTCCCTTGGGGCTGAACGAGGTACTGCAGGGGTTGCATGGCCATTGAGGCTGGGCGCTGATCGGAACGGAACCCGGAAGAGCAGTGCTGAGCCTGTTCCGTAGAGCCTCAGATGCCTCAGTACCCACGGGGACTACCAAAACCTCGGGGGGGAGATTGGTTTTGAAAGCCGACTCCAGGTGTTCCATGGCTTTTTCTATCAGCATCGGCCGGCACAAGACGTCACGAACGGCGTTGTGCATCACACTCCGGGAGCCATTCGCCCATAGAAATTTACCAGTGCCGCAGGACAAGACGGGAATGGAAGCCGTCGATCTGGTCGGAGCCAGCGCTGAAGCCTTGACCAGAATGGTGCTGACGTCTTCCTCGTCGAAAAGATGACTGGCATTTCGTGGGCTGCGAATTGGAAGCGCTGTCTTCTCCAGCCTAGCGACGTCATCATACACTCGCAACTTGGACAACACAGCAGGCGGACCGCTGATTGTGACAGCAGTCGCCGAAATGCTGCTGATGTATGCATGAGAGGGTGGAGGGAGGTCCTAGATAATATCGTCAATGATCTGGTCAAGAGACGTCTGTGGAGTTGTCCCTACATTTTCAAAGTTGAACCGCTCGAGCATCTGCGGCGTTTCCTTGATCGATATACCAGCGACGGCCATGGCCCATGATTGAGAACTTGTTGGCCCTTGTATGGATTTAGCCTCTTGGTCAGCTCTCAGCCCTGTATGCAGGGCGATAACGATGGCGTGGACGGCGGCCGGAATGAGACGGGTCACGTCTTCGGATGAGCTGATGGCTGCAGCAGCAAGGGCGCCTATCCCAACGCCCAGCAGATGGCTGTTCTCTGGCGTAGGATACGGCAAGACGCCTGGTGAGTGTTGCCTTTTCACCATAATTAGCATTGAACCCTTCCATCCAACCGATGCTGTGCTAATACGCACGTAATGAAAGATGCAAATAAATGGACCAAGCATGTCACCTGCTCCATGGCAGGACTGATGGAGCCGTCTCGTTTCCGAGTGAGCAGATCGCCCAGGCTGGAGATTTTTGGTGTGGCATCGCGGGCATGCAACGGTAGGTTTCCAAGTTCCTTCCGAATGGCAGAGTACGCATCACGGAAGAACCTGTTTAGATTGTGGTCATCCGACCGGAGTAAGTGCGCCAACGATGGTTCGTAGTCGAAGGCATCGCCTCCGAGAATGTAGACTTTGCTGCAAGACATATTGGCAGCCATGCTGAATGGCTCTTTGGAGTCGAGGCGGAAAGGAGGACGTATTGAAGCAATCGAAAGAAGACAGTGATGGGTCAGAAGTGCCCTCTATACGGATAACGACATGGGTTTGAACCTTATACTTACTGATCTCCCGACTTGCTGCGATCAATAGCTAAAACTTATGTAAACAACCCGACCAAAAGATTGCCGCCGGGTCTAGGTTATCTCCAAGCCGGCCTTCAACACTGTACAGGACTTGTGTGCGAAAGCGAGTGACGTGTCTCAATATTACCCCCGATCGGTACATTCGGGCGACTGCACTCCAGACGTCTCCGGCTAATGAGAAGGGTAGCTATTCAGTGAGGTTACAACGTGCAGTTACAACGGCAGAACTCTGTCCAAAATATCGGCTGTCGATCAGTGTTTCGTTAGGGCAGGAAGCATAGATGATATGAGTCCATGATTACGTAAACAAACCGACCTCCAGGTGACCAGTAACGACCTGACCACGGGCTCAGCTCGTAGAGGACTCGCTTGATCCCGAGCCAACCGGGTCAACATTCGAGCACCAGGAACTCTTCAGTGGTTCTTTGAACAATCTCTCGACTCGTAGGTGATGTTGATAGCATTGCATGCAGTGGAACACCTCATAAGAAACAGGTGGTAGCAAAGTTCAAGGTATAGAATGGTTGCATGTTGCAGAAGTATACTGAGATATCTCGATACCCAATCCGACTTCTCAATCAACAGCTACTTTGCTCCACCGTCCAGCGTAATGCTCTTCCCGTTGATCCACTCTCCCTCCTTGCTGGCAAGAAAGCCAACAACGTAGGCAATGTCCTCCGGGAAACCATTCCGACCCAACGGCGAGGCCATGGCGGCCATCTTCTGCCGCTGCTCACCAGTGTAAGTCTCTCCATTCGGGATATAGTGGACAGACACCGCATGAAACATGTCTGTCACCGTGCCACCTGGAGCCACAGCATTCACGGTAATTCCCTTATCACCACAGTCCCGGGCCAAGATGCGGACAAAGGAGTCGATGGCAGCCTTCGAAGCCGAATAGATCGAATGGTTTGGAACGCTAAAGTCGAAAGCCGTGTTGGACGAGGTCATAATGATCCGGCCTCCGTGGGACAGGACACGATAGGCCTCCCGCGCGACAAAGTATTGGCCACGGGTGTTGAGGCTGAACACCCGGTCGAACTCTTCTTCTGTGACGTCCTTCAGGTGACCGAAGCTCACGACTCCAGAATTGCTGACTGCAATGTCGAGCTTTCCGTAGTGTGCGACCGCTTTGTCGAAGAGGCCCGCGATCTGAGGAACTTGACGGATGTCGGCCTTGATGGCAATGGCATCCGATCCGAGACTCTTGATGGTTGCGACGACCTCGGCCGCAGGCCCTTCGGCATTTGCGTAGTTGACAACCACCTTTGCACCCAGTCGACCGAGATGAATGGCAATAGCTGCACCAATCCCCCGTCCAGAGCCAGTCACCAAAGCTACCTTGCCATCCAAACGGCCTGGAACATACTGCTGGCCGTTCATGTTCGCAGTGGTCATGATTTCGATGCTATGAGATGCTGGTATCGAGCTTGGAAATGAAATGTTTGCAAAACATGGTGCGATCGTGTGCTAAATGATGGCTGAGATGCTTCTCTTGAGGTCCAGCAACATTTTGGGCCGTCGCGTCGGATCCTGCAGAAACTCCGAGTCCGCACCGGGTCGGGCCCCATAAAGTCCTGCATCTGTAGTTATTTCCCGGCAGAGTAGTATACGTGCCGACATAGCAGCCCGGTCGGGTCGATCAGCATGAAAAGCCGGGACATTGCCGCCCCAAGAACCTCGAGACCCGCCAACGATGTGATAGATAGACGAGAAAGAAACAACGTTTTTTTGGCAGGAACTCACATCTCACCATCACCATTACCATGGCCTCTAAGCAAGCACCGCCTCCGTGGGAAGGCAAGTTTCAAATAGCAATATTCCACACCAAAGCTGCAGCACACGCTGACATTGTAACCAATTCCAGTCGTGGCACAATGCCAAACTGCTCTGTATGAATGGGCCGAAAGTTTCGACTCCAAGGACTGGCCTCGCCTTTTACAATGCGTTGCTCCGACTCTCTATGTATGTTGATCCTACCCATTCTGTCTACGGGTCCTAACTACTACCAAGCTTGATTACCGAGCCATCATGCCTCAAGGTCAAATATGGGAGGCAGTCCCGGCCGACAAGTTTGCTGCTATGATATCAGGGAAAACATTTCTGGGCGACGCAACCCTGAAAACGCAGCATCTCATTGGCATACCAAAGTGGACTCGAGTTGACGATGAGCACGTAATCAGTCATCAGCAGATGCGTGTGGCGCATCAAAAATATACAGACGATAAATTAAAGGAGGTTGCATTCAAAGGACATGCTCATGGAAACTCCAAGGTTCATTATCGGCTAGTAGATGGAGAATGGAAATTTGCTGGTCTAGAACCAGGGGTGAGGTGGACCGAATACGACTATGAGAAATTGTTCGCGGACAAACTGGACTGAAATGATATCTATTGTGTATGGCAAGCATCTTCAGTCCGCTTGTACTAAATTCAAACTTGTTAGGATCACAAATAGCATGATAGATGTTTGTATACCAAGCTCCAATATAAAACCTCAGGGAGGCCATGCGAGCGTCTTCTTCGTCCTCGCTAGACCTGATCTTAGTTAGGAAGCTAGCTCTCTGGAAACACATTACAATTATTGCTAGAAAATGGGTAGTGACGTCGTTTACAATGAAATTACACAAGGCTGGGGCGTTCCGGAGTTGTCCTAAACTAAGGGAATGACGAACCTATTTTTAATAATAGGTGAACGGTTTAAAGAAGCTCGTCTTTGCGTAAATTACCCGGTCGGAGCTTTCTACTGAGAAATTGTAAGTAAATGGAAAACTTTCCCATAAATTTCACAACTGAAAATTCGGATCAATTGCAGTAAGCATCTCCTAGATCGACTCATTTCAAGCGGCGCAGCAATTACCAACAATGCAAGGAAATATACGAGAATACGCCGTGCTGGGAGCCACTGGCAACTGCGGATTGGCTCTGATGAAACTGTTGCTGGCCCAAAAAGGCGTCAAGATTAATGCGTACTGCCGCAACCAAACGAAGCTGTACCGCTTGCTCCCAGAAGTTGTGAACAACAAAAGAGTGGAGATATACGAAGGAAGCATCAAGGACGAGGAGTTGCTAGCCAACTGTACGCGCAATTGCAACGCTGTTTTCCTCGTTGCTAGCACGAACGACAACGTTCCTGGCTGCCACATCAGTCAAGATCTCGCCCACGGCATCATCGGAGCCTTCAAGAGGCTGAAGAGCGTTCAGGACGATTCGGACACTGAGTCTGTCGTTGCCCTTCCCAAGCTGTGCCTCTTATCATCATCCACACTCGATAACCACTTGAGCCGACACATGGGGAAATTCTTCAGGCATATTCTGACTCGTTCGGCATTTCACGTCTACGAGGACTTGCGTCTTGCAGAGATAATTTTGCGACAAGAGGATGATTGGATTACGACAATATACATGAAGCCTGGAGGAATATCGGTCGACGTGCAGCGTGGCCACGAACTCAGCCTTGACGAAGATCAAACGTTCATCTCTTACGTTGACGTCGCGGCAGGCATGATTGAAGCGTGCGACGACCCAAAGGGACAGTGGGACATGAAAAATGTCAGCGTGCGCAACGTTGCTGGCGCAGGTACTGCCAAATTCCCACCAGGAACTCCAGCATGCATATTTTTCGGCCTATTGCGATACTTCTTTCCCTTCCTGCATCCATATCTGCCGGCTACCGGGCCGGCATGATTACGCGTCGATCGGAGGCACTTTGAGCCGAGGAGTAGTGAGATGCCGGGTGATTACATCTTTCGGCTGCACGATGACGAGGCGGGTCGCTGAATCCTCCGGTCGGGCACCGGCCGCGTCAAAGAACATGTTTGCTACTTTAGGAAGGCGGTACAGAGCTTGTAAACCTAGATGCATAATGGAGCCCGTAGGATTTGTATGTCGATCAATAATCTTACCCTGCGTCTGACTCCTAAAATCACAAGGGAGGATGCAAGGAAGATCATCCGCATCTTGGCATCTACTCTGCCCACCAATTCAGACCTGCTCGCGTTATTAGCCAAGTTTATTAGCGAGACCACTATTTCTCCCCAATACTTCGCATTCTACCCATATCCGCACGACACTCATTTCCGAAGTTGAAGAACACAATGGGCTCCACCGATGACAAGCTATTCGAGAAGGATAAGTCCTTCTGGGACAATTATTTGAGAGGTAGACCCAAACCCCCTGCGTCTTTGTTCCGCCGCATCTTTGACTATCACGAGGCCCAGGGGGGGTCATTTGGAACTGTCCATGATGTCGGCGCTGGCAACGGTCCGTTTGCCTCGACTCTGGCCTCCAAATTTGCCCACGTCATTCTCTCGGACGTTGCGGCATCGAACATGGAGCTCGCGGAGAAACGTCTCGGGAGTACAGGCACCTTCACATACCGTACGGCGAGAATGGACGAGATCGAAGACTTGGCTGCCAATTCTGTCGATATGGTCTTTGCCTCCAACGTGATGCATTTTGGCGCAGACCAACAAGCAACCATGGCGGCCATGGCGAGGCAGCTTAGGCCAGGCGGCACATTCGCGTGTGCTGTCTTTGGTCCGGCACGATTTGCGGCTTTCGACCTGCAGCACCTGTGGGAACAGATAAGCCACCAAGGGGGACGAGAGCTGTTGAAAAAGTCCAGCCGTCCACAGGATACTGCGCTCATCATGGCCAGGACGGATGGCTTCTACAATGTCGCGCCTTTGGATCCAAGCCTCTTCGCTCCCGGGGCTCTCCGCATACATTTGAACATGGGGGGAGGCGGCCTGACGCCGCTCCTGCCGCCGGAAATGGCTCATCTTGATGTTGAGCCTAACCACACCGGGCCCAATGATATCCAGACGTTTGAAGATGAGGAAGGCTGGGCATTCGAAATGGACAGATCGGAAGTGCTGGAGCATATGCTGTCTTTCCCATTTGTTGATCCCAGCTCTGCTGCGGTCGATGCATTGCTGAAGGAAGTGAGCGCCTTGATGGCTGAAGGGGATGGCACAGCTAGTTTTCGGGGCTGGTGGCCGGCGAAGTTGATCCTGGCGACGGCAAAGAAATAGTGAATTTCAAGAATTGCGAATATACGAGTGACAATCATCACGAAGTGAAGAAGTAGCGCTCGCAAATCGTTCTTGGCTATAATCCTGAAACTGAAAGAGGCGTTGCGGCCTCGGATACTGTACATACACATAAGGCTCTTTCCCTTTGACCAACTTTCTTGGTCCTTGCATTGAATCAGCTGAGCATATACTAGGGTGCATCTGGGACCCTGTTCCACACTGGATCAAATCCTGTTCCCATAAGCCATTTCTCATCCAGCGGCACGTCCGTTGTGCTGTCCAAGCACATCTGGGCAGCGCGAAACCACAAATCACCCCGGAGGGGGAGGGTTACAGCAGTCTCCCCAACCCGCCCTTCAAACTCTCGTGCCTC
Source organism: Grosmannia serpens (assembly GCA_029299595.1). Classification (NCBI taxonomy): domain Eukaryota; kingdom Fungi; phylum Ascomycota; class Sordariomycetes; order Ophiostomatales; family Ophiostomataceae; genus Grosmannia; species Grosmannia serpens. Next base: position 240,890 of record JANSMH010000002.1, read on the forward strand.
GCTCTCTGCGCTGTACAGGGCTCTCACGAACTTGGCCACGTGGCCGTCGTCGTGGCATTTGACTGTCGCTTCGTACAGAGTCTGCCAGTTCATGTCTTTGCTAAGCGTCGGCTGATAGGAAGTGACGAACTGGACATCCAATTGCGGCGCTCTGCTGGACGCGTACCAGGCAAGATCCAGTCGGCCTTTCCACTCGATCAGCTTGGCTTTATGCTCGTTGGGGATCCACGGCTGTCGGACAAGCAGGCTCAGAAAGATGGAGCTGGTGACGGCGTGCATGGAAAAAAAGTCGATCTTGGCTGCTTTGCCTTTTCTCTGTGCTGCTGCTGCGTTAAATGCAGCACAGCTGGTCGACTCCACGAGGCCGCGTTCCCAATCAAGACCATCCTTTCCTACTCGAAACTGCGCCGCAATGCTGGCAAGGTTTTCCATTGCGTTTGGCATAAGACCATCTCTTATGCGATTCGGCCCCTGTTGTAGCTGAACGGCCGTACGAATCTGGTCGGTAGCTCGAACTTGGCGATACAGTTCCTGAAGTGGTGTAGAGACTGCTTCCTCGCCTTGGGAAATCGCATCACATCGGGCGAAGTAGTTGTCAATATTGCCCCAAGTATGCGAGGCGGCTTGAGCCAATCCCTCGGCGACGATCGCTGGCTGGTCGAATTCAATGCCGAATCCAATGTGGATCAAAGGGTGATACAAACCCTCGAATAGCTGCACAAACATAGACTTGGCTACCGGGGTAGCTGTGAACAAGTAGTGGTAGAGCACGTCCTTCCATCCGCGCGTCTCGATCTCCTGTTCGAAGAACTTGAGGTAGTTGTTGTAGTGTGCTTGGTCTCGCATGTACTTTATGAAGACGTCGTCATCCTTCATCTCAGCCACAATAACTGGGTCGACCGGAGGGATCGGTACTTGCTGGTGGTCGTTGTCCTTAAATGCTCTTTGAAGGTCTTCCGCCTTCCCACCCATAGCATACAGAGTCAGTATTGCATGCGCCGTATGGTTGTGGCCCCCAACAGGTCGGAAGAAGATGTTCAGGTTATCGTGGTTATTCTGCAGCAAGCCATTGATGGTGGGAAAGCAGTCCGACGAGGCGCCGTCGCCAATGCGGGCCAGACCCAAATGGTTGGGCCGTACTCGAACCTGTGAGGCGGCAAGAATCGACATGACGGCAGCAGTTGTTTCAGAAGTTGGCTACCCTGCCAACAAACAGATACTGGCAGACCAGACATATATCAGCACTATGGCGGGGTACTAGCACACCTCCCGTTTATGTATAATGACCCGGTCCGACGGGATGAAACAGGGACCGCATTGCTGTTTCCCGCATCATGGACATGGGAGAAGGACAGAAGCAAAATTTGCGGGACAATTCGTGCACATCAGGCAGCTGTATTTCTAGTGCTATTCAATCTGCGGCGGGTGCCAAAAGTACTTCAGTCTCTAGCCATCATCCCAACAATGGCACCGATTAGAGGGAATGTTGCCCGTGTCAAATGCAGTCGACACCAGTGAACGACCAGATTCCTGGCCTCCACAAAACTCGGAGGGTTGCCATCTCCTGCAGCCGCCATCGCAAACAGCCGATCATTCGTGGGGAACATGAAAATCCATGTAAATGGCATGATTGCCACCGTGGCCAGGCCTGCAATTGCCATTGGCCGTCGTTTCGACCTGTTCCTGTAGCCAAGCGACATGTAGAGCCCGCCGGTTGCCAACGCAAGTGCCGGGAGCGCCCGATGGCCATAGTGAAAGACTCGCTCCCACATGCGACAGAGCTGTGTGGCCGATAACGCCGTGTCCATGCATGTCGGGACAGCAAGCAGCGAGATGCTCACCATCGCCCCTATGACGTCACGTTGAGCTGTGCTTACTCCCAACCGAAGTGCCGGAGCTTTAGCGACTTACCGGACAAGAAAGACCCGGCGGCGATTGCTACGCTTTCGGTGGTGCGTGTAGTTGGCATCTTTGGTGTGTCGCTTGGAGAATGGAGCGTAAGCCAGAAAAAACACATGTGCGATTGTCTGAGAGTATGGCTCTAAATCTTAAAGAAACAAGCAATGCCCCGGCGTGCCCGGCTCCATCCTGAAGCTCTGACCGGGTGCCGGCCGGTGCATTGGCCAAAACTGCTGCTTATCGATCCACGCATGTTCCGGTCTGGCCCTGAATCCACCTCTGGAGGTGCGGACCGAACCACTGGGCGTGGTTCGAATCCAGCATCTCCTCTATCCTGGCGATCTGGTCGCCCGACTCCGTAAAGGTCAGAAACATGGCATATTCCATATTCCATGGACCAAAAGGCGTGTCGCCCTTTGAGACGGCGTAGATGGCCGCCTCGCCCTTTTGGCGGTCGTGAATCACACGATGTATTCGGAGCTGGTGCCCATATGTTACTAGACGCAGACTTTCCTCTCCGCCTATTCATCGTCTGGCTTACCTCGTAGTTTCTGACCGCACGTACGACGTACGGCAAGGTCTGCTGAACCTCGCTCCTCGTTCGCTCCGGCACATTCATTTGGAATGGCATGGTGACTTGCCGGAAATCTTCACTTTCTGCAAAGATGCTGATAGTCTCTTCTGCATTCCATCGTTTCCAGGCGTCAATGTATCGCTGCAGCGTCGCCGCTTGGGCTTCACCTGTGGCGAGCATTGCAAATAGTCGTTCAGTCCACCGTTCAGAAAAAAAGGACGGATTGATGAAATGCAGGGGCAAAAGACGAAACTGGACTTGAATGCTCTGATAACATTGGTGCTTTGTCACGGGCTGTATACGTCGCTTAAGCTTCAGAAAAGGCCGGTCGAGGTCTACATTCCGGACAAGAAATCCAGTTAACCTCATGTCAATCAGTCCACCCGAGGTAGGATTGCCGGTATATGCATTTGCTGGCCGGGCTTACTGTAAGAATTTAGGCTCAGCCAACAGTTTCGTATCTTCCCAAGCCGTGCCGGCCTGGTGTCCGTTTTTCCGTGCCGCGTGTCCCCTGCCTGGTTCTGCCGTGCTTCGCATTAATGCGCTCTCGTCTTGGATTTTCTTGCGGGGCCGACGTCCCGCGTGGGGAAGTAGAGAAATAAGATGACACGGGGAAATGCATGTCAGAGTGTGTTTAGGCTAGCGTCGGCGATGCAGGTATGCAATTGAATTGATGAAAACTGCCAAGTTGGAACCGTAGTACTCAGACCGGAAGACGGTACTAGGCCTTGAGCTAGGCGCAAGTTCCGTTAAAGCCGCCCAATTAAAGCGATTACAATGTTGCGTTGGTCTAAAACCCTTGTTGCTGAGTTGATATCACGAACGTAGGAGATAGGATATAGATAGGCTATCTAAAAACGTATGAAGGTGATAAACGCCGTTGTACGATCTACGTGGGGGTGTCGTCGCCGGCCGGATTGTTACATAGTAGCGTTTTAATCCTTAAGCTCGTTTTAAAGGCTGACCATCCATTTTGTTGTTGTTAACTACCTCTACAAATTTAATGCTAGTAATGATGCAATATGCGGCTAAGGCTAGCTCGTGCCGCTGGAAGTGTTGCAGTATAGTTGCAGCTTCCTCTTCTAATTACTCCATATAGCTCTGATTGGCGGTTTACGTATCTAATAACACTGATAATCCTGTAATTTCGAAGGATTTTAAGACCGCGGCCAGCTCGCGTCACTGGAAGTGCTGCGGTATTGTTGCAGCTTACTCTTCTGATGACCATATAGTTATAGCAATGATCATCCTGCAATTTTAGGCCGTGGTCATCGAAGTTTCAACTTCCCTGTCGAGGCCTTTCTCCCGCCATATTTTGCGGTTTGTTGTCTTCCCAACCGTACAGGGCCGCTTCATTGCCCATTGGCTTGTCGACTCGATCGCCATGTTTACAACCAGCCGTCTGGATACGGTTCGAAATCATGGAGCTGTCGTGTTGCGAAGCAGCTGCGATGCATGTACAGAGGTCAAGATGGCATGCAGCAGAGGGAAGCCGACTTGCGCACGCTGCGCACGACGAGGGGAGGTCTGCGTCTATGGTCCAATGAAGCGTGCGGGACGGAAGAAGCAGCAGCAGCAGCAGCATGACCCTTCACAACAGCAGCCGAAGCGACAGCCACCACGGAAGAGCGGGGGCGAATCGAGGCCGCGGCAGAGCAGCATGGGTGTTTCTCTACCCTCGCCCGACGGCGGGATGGCCATCGGGACTCCCGTCGATTCGTTATCAGGCCACCAGCCGATGTCTCTTGATCTTTTCATGCAAGTCCCTGAAGACCCTTCAGACACTTATCCTGCGCTGGATGAAATAAACTCCTTCACCTTGCCACTGCCATCAAAAGGGCCGAATCCCACCAGAACGGCAGCATCAGAGCCGTTAGCCCTGCAGATTGAGTTCAACGAGGAGGCATCGTCGAGCGGTGCCGAAAATGGCAATAGCACCATCAACGCATCTGCCGGCTCAAGCATCGGCGCCTTCACGCCTCCTGCCGTTGGCCTCGATGCCTTTGACGACACCGACTGGATGTTTTGGTCTCCCACTTTCCCTCCAGGCGACCCGGATGCCTATACGCCGCCCCATTCGTCCGCTGTTGCAAACGACGCTGTCGCCAATCTCAGGTCGGCTCGCACGTCCTCCAATACCTCGCCGTCGGACAATTGCCTCGCCCTGGCCTTGGGCGTCCTCGGTGCTTTGACGTCTCCGCTGGAGGTGTGCCCCGGCATGCCCGGCAGTGAGGGAAAACATCAGCAAGACAGCGCTGGAGAGGACGTATGGGGGTCCAATCCTGCGAGTAATACCTTTGACGACATCATGCAGCGCAACGTAGCAAGCATTGATGCCATCAGTCCGATACTAAAGTGTCACTGCGCTATGAACAGTAGTGTCGTCCTAATCCTTTCACATATCATCTTCCAGATTCTGTGGTGGTACACCGCTGCTGCCGGAGTGCCATGCGCAGCGTCATGGCTGCCGCTGGGGCAGAGGACCCAGCTACCGCAAGTACCGCCGCCTATTGGCTTGTCCATGCCAGGATACGACTTGACGGAGGAAGGAACGCAGGAACGGGTCGTGTGCCAGACCGTTCTCTCAAAGATGCACTCAGTTCGAGCGCTGGTGGAAAGCCTGTCTCGGATCCTTCTGTGCGATGGAAAGGAAGCGGCCCACAGCCGTTTGCAAGGTCAGGACACGGACAGCCTCGTGAACTTGGGGGCGAGTCCACCAAGTGCTCTAGCAATAAGCCTGGAGGGTGAGTTGCGGCGTTGTCTGCGGGACGTCTCGAGAGCTATAGTAGCAAAGTTAGCAGAAGTATAGGTTAAGTGTATAGAAAGGCGACTGCCCATGATAGAACAAAGATTTCAGTCGAGCACATTACAGTCAAGCCATACATCACAGGGCTACTTTGCGGGGCCAAAACCAGAGACTCAGAAAAACCATGGGCGAGATGCTCAACTGCGTTAAAGTACTTATTGCCGGTTGCTCATTGCATCTCGAAATCTGACTGTGGGTGTCAAAACATGCAGCTACAGCTGTTGGACGTATTGGGCTAGACTGGGTGGAGATGAGGGGGTTCGGCGGTCGCTCACGTTTAGAACTAAGCAGACACATTAATCATTACACACCGGGGTTTATCAACTCCATAGCTGCCGAACTTTCCGCCGGGACTCCGCCGGTACCCCGCCAGGACTCCGCCGGGACTCCGCCGGGCAGTGCTAAAGTAGTGGGCAGTGTCTAGGCGAAGAACAAGCAGCTGGCTTTCCTCAAGTGGAAAAATCACGGCATCCGTCCAAGTGAGATAGCCACCAGCCTGTTTTAAGCGGTGGCCAGACGTGCCGTCGCGTAGCTCTCGGGATGTCCACGGAGCTGGCGTTGGTGGACGGCCAGGCGGTTTTCACTACGAACAACCAATGCATCGACCTTGGAGCACGACAAATGTCCGCTACTATGGCTGAGCTCTTCCTGCCCTGTGCCACAGACCTGGCCGATCAGGTGTTGTCGGCCAGTACCGCCGATCCACACGAACCCGACAGTCTTCTACGCACACTTGTCAGCCAGGTATGTTCAGGTCGCGAGGCGTCAAGTTTGCGGGGCCTCGTTGCAGGGCCACAAGCTTACCCACAGAGCACAGACACAGCTGTTGGCCGGCATACACTGGCTCAACAAATCGCAGGTGCTTGCCTGCATCCCTCCGGGCGAAGCAGTCCCCTTCCAGGACGTGGCAGAAATGGCCTGTGTCTCGGGATCGGAGCTCAGACGCGTCGTCCGCTTCACGGCCGTCTCTGGGTTTCTCTACGAGCCCCAACCGGATTTCGTGGCGCACACCGGCCTATCTCGCCACTTCCTGCTCAAGACAGCCCTCTCGGATGCCGTCCTGTTCTTCGGCGACACCGTCTTCACCACGACACTGAACACACCGCTCACCACGCAGCTTCAGACACGGGCGGCACACGGACACCATCCTGCATTTCCGTGTCCCGGAAAGGCGTTTCCGCTCAACGGTCACCATCAGCCAAGACTGAAACGCCAGGCCACTGCTTTCCAGCGCCAGGTGCTCCACCAGGCTCTGTCGAGCGAGAGCACCACGGCCGACCTCCTGGAAGTGTGGATGGCCGACGCGCCTTCCGACAACTTCACCGTCGTTCAGGTCTGCTGCGAGTCCGATGCGATAGCTCGTGCAATAGCCCGTCGACACCCTCAGTTGTACTTTGTAATCCAGCTGACCGCGAAGACTGAGCTGGCCTACAAGGGCAGTGATGATAGTGCTGGTTTGGGTCACATCACCGTCCAGCGCTGCGTCCCTACGTCTGTGCAACGCATAACGGACGCATGGCTGTACATCATCCACCTGCCCACACCTTCTGTCTTGCCTACGCCAGCCGACATGCTCTCGCATGCCACGCACATGCTGTGGACCCATTTCGATATCCTGCGGCAGAACAGGTCCTCGAGGCTTGTTATTGTGGCCAACGGGCTTGTCGGCTCAGCCAAGGCGAATAGCAAGGCCGAGGCGGCAGCGCGCATGTACGACCTGCTCTTGATGCAGATGACGATGGACAAGCATGCCATAGCCATGGACCAGATGGAGCAGCTGTTGAGCAACATTCGGGATGCAAGCTGGCGACTCGTCATCCGCAGGAAAGAGGTCTCCGATAGCCACCCAACTGTGGCGTTTGAGGTGGGCCTTGCGGCTGTATGAGGAACGGCTTATTGCATGGTTATACAATGTGCATCATATTTGTAGTATGTTATCGACAGTTTAGAACAGGCCTTCTTTGAGCAAGGCTGCCTGGCAATATTCTTAAATAACATCAAGGCTCCTAACGGGGGTCTGCAAACGGTGGCTTTGTTGCGCAGTTCACCAAGTTGCCCTCTCAAGACCAGTCGCCATCCAGCAAGTCAACGGCACCCTTTCCAGCGGCGATGTCTTTGTGGATCTGCTCGATGGTCCATGGCTTAAACTTGTGGCCCGGAGGAAAGTTGGTATTGTGGAAAGGCGTGCCTTGCTGAAGATGGGCAAAGGCTTGCCCGTATTTCTCGTAGACATAGCCCTCTGGATCATGCCGGAAGACCCAGCGAGGGAATCGAAGGCGGACCTGCATGGGATCTTTCTCGATGGCAGCCCAGTCCGTGGCAGCCAACAGCTGCGAGTTGACGAAAGCCATCTTTTGCGAGCAGCTCACGCGCTGATAGCGCAGCAGGTTGTAGATGCGAGCTCCGAGGGGTGCGTTGCGGCCTTGGCCCGCCGAACAGGAGATTCCGAGGCAGGCGGCCAGAGTCACCGCGTCTTCGATCGCCATGGTGCCACCGCTCACAGACGTCGGCACGTTGGAGTGCGCACAGTCGCCGACCTGGACCACCCGGGCCCCCTTGGATGTCCACTCCCGCCGGAGGTTCCGCCACAGGAGAGGCCAGTGAACTATCGTCCCTTTCGGCGTGGCACGTATGATGGCAGCTGCAGCAGGGTCCCATCCCGGCACGCTTTCGAGCACCTTGATGACGCCTTCCGGGTCGACATCGGCGTCCCAGGACTCAACTGGTTCGGCCCCGCCGGGCAGCAGGAACTGATCGCGCGGCGTGAATCCCCAAGCAACGACTTCCGGCGAGACAAAGAGCCCGAGATGCATGCCAGGGCCCAGCCAGTACTCCTTCGCTCCCTTGCCGCTGGCGGTCACAAAGTCTCCCCATTTCTTCCTGAAAGCCTCCTGTTCAAGCGCCCGCTCGGTAGGGAAAGCGGTGCGGTACACGGACATGCCGCTGGACCTGGTGGGCATTTGCGTTCCGGCGATCAGCAGCTCGGATGCCGACCGAAACGCATCCGCAGCAATGACCAAATGCGCCATGTGTATCGAGCCGTCTTCTGTCACGACTCCACCCAGCCCAGCATCTTCGTCCTCAAAGTACTTGACAACTTGCTGATTGTAGCTCACCCTGAGCCCGACTTTGGCTAGCTGTCGCAGCAACATGCGGTAGAATCTGACCCGGATCTGCACCGGCGCCGCGAATGGCAGGCCTTCCCGTTCTGCCAGGAACTCTGGGTCGTTGTATGTTGGGGTTGTAGGCCCAAGAATCACCTCACCTGTGTGCTTTCGGTAATACACAGGGGCGTCCACCCGGTCTTGTTCCAGCTCCCACAACATATCGGGCCAATGGACCAGAAACCGCAGCGAAGATGGCTGGAGAATGATGAGGTCTCCTAAGGCGAACTGTCAGTCATGTGATGGGAGCGTCTTCGATATTTCCGTACCGGTATACAAAGGACCCCGGTTACGATCCAAGATTCCGACGACATTGTGTCCATTTCTCCAGCACTCCAAAGCCGACACGAGTCCACTGAAGCCGGCACCAACAATCAAGATGTTGAGTTTCGTCAGTGGAGCCCGCGTAGGCAATCGAGCAGTGATGTTCATGGACCAGTTGGCCGGTTCGAATTCGTCCTGGTCACCATAAGTGACAAATTTATGTTCGGTCTTCATCCTGTCGATGCGATTGGATCGTGTCCTTTGACAGACTTCTCGAGTACATGGAAAGTTTAGGCCACATCGACGATATATACCAGTCAGTAGTGACCGGGATATTTTTGCACCTCAGGAAATTAGCCGACCAAAAGTGTTGCCATCGCGCCGGGCCAAATCTGCGCGGCTCTTTACCCCAACTCGAGGCTTGTTGGTGTCTGGACCTGTCAGCACTTGGCTCGTATAGCCATGGTCGGTCTCCTCATGAGCTGGGTGCATGTCTTGGGCATTGGCAGCGACATGATTTCAAGGCGTGCACAAACATCACTAATTCACAACGCCACAAGATCTGTAAGGCTGCCAGTCGATCTTGCCGTATGCGAGAAGCTGTGCATTCGAGCCACTGATGGTGAACGATGAAGCTAGTAAGGGTCCTATGATACACTATGCTCTCCTTTTACGCTTAGGCATGGACGGCTCAAGCTCCTGCCATCACCTCCTCATCGGCCAGTCACGAAGCAGTACTGAAAGACACACATCATAACGAGGTCTTCACTGGCGACATCTGCAACTAGAAACACTCACGTTGCGCAACTTTCATCTTGCCCTATGTCTTTAATGGGCAGCTTCTATCGTATATCATTCTAAGCCTGAGAAGACCACGCGAGGAAGGGGCCAAGCACAAGAAGTATGGCAGTGTTGCGAGCATGCATGCCTGAATTCGTTCCGCGAGGATGCCGAAGAAGAATCATCGTGTCCGCAATTCCAGCCCAAGCCCAACACGTCAGAAACACCCCGAGAGTCATCCTCTGACCGGTCAGGATCATGGTCCAGACAAAGAATCCAGCTCCCAAGTTTCGACCCGTCGCTGCAGGGAAGACTACAACAGTCTCGGCGGTCGCGGTCGGCAGACCATAGCCTTTGGCCCCTATTCGAGATGAATCAGTCTCCAAATGTAAGCTGTAAGGAGACCCATGACACGTACACTCCAATGGGCTGATGAATGTGCCTTTGATTCCAGAATAGACCAGGAGCGACCCGATGATCGGAGTGAAGCCGAATGCAATGTCATTGGCAGTGATGGATGCCATTGTATCGTAACGATGAGCTGATTGAGATGAACGGTTTCCCAAGGCGGCGACGTCCGTGTGGCCAGTTATTCCGGCAAGTAAAATTAGGCAAGTTGCTCTTTCTTGTAATGCCGGGCCATTAAGAGGTACCGGTGGATTTGTGGCTTCGGGCTCCGGGCTCTTGTCCTGGTCGGGAAGACTTTCAACTTTCCGTCTCTTCCCATGTCTGCAGGGTCCCAATTGGAATGGTACTGTTGTATCCTGGCTGGCGTGGGCAACTTTGCACTGATGATACAGCGTTCGGTATGTGTGCGCTTTGTTAAATATCATCCAACCCGCCACCAAGGGCCTCGTGATTGGAGCTCTCATTGAGCAAAGACGTCACATCAACCAGTCCACAGGCTGATACTTTGATATATATCCGATCACTACGCAATTTGTGTGTGATTCATCATGGCCTTGCCGTCAAGTGAACGCATTCGCGTGGCCATTATTGGCGGAGGTTTCGCGGGTCTCACGCTGCTCATCGGTCTCCAAAAGTATCCCCATATCGACGCAGTCTTGTACGAATCCGCCCAGACTTTTTCCGAATTGGGCGCAGGAGCCGTCCTAGGACCCAGCTCGCAGCGTGCCATGGAGCTTATCGATCCCCGCATTCTACAGGGATTTCAGCGGCGGGCTTCGTATCACGAAGAAGAAGCTGACGAGAACGGCATGCATACTTGGGTGAGAATCGCCAAAGGCCAGGAGCCCGATGCCGGCGGTGTGGTAGCAGAATACAAATACAATATACGAGGGGCGACGATCCATCGAGCGCACTTCCTCGAGGAGTTGATTAAATTGGCACCTCCTTCGCAGACCAAGTTTGGGAAGAAACTTGTCGACATCATACCGCCGACGGGAGATGAGAATGCGCCCATGACATTGCATTTTCGCGATCGAACGTTTGCGAAAGCCGATGTCATTGTTGGAGCAGATGGTATACATTCCACGGTCAGGAAACACATCCTCGGGGTCCATCACGGGGCCGCCAACGCCTTCTTTTCGGGCGCTATTGCTTATCGCTCAACGATCCCTTTCGAGCAGGCATATACTGTTCTCGGCGACGAATATGTAAAAGCCGAATTCGCGCTCCGATGCGGCAAGAATGGGCTCTTGTTCGGGTTTCCTATGGCGAATAATACGAGCTTCTTCATTGCAGTCATCACGTTCAACAACAGCCACGAACTCGTCAAGGGAGACAAGTGGAACATTCCCGTGGACACGGCCGATCTGCAGCAGCGCTTCCAAGACTGGGATCCGTTTGTGCAGAAGCTTGTGAGCTTGGTTCCGGGCGATGCCTCGACGCGCGGATGGTCGATCTGGGAAATGCCGCCGGCACCAACGTTTGTGAAAGACCGGGTTGTCATGATTGGCGATGCGGCCCATGCCTCAACACCGTTCGCCGGTTCGGGAGCTGCAATGGCCGTCGAGGACTCCTGTGTCCTCCATGCTGTCCTAGGAAAATACCTCGACCCGGAGAGGCTGGCGCGGAACAAATTTAGCCGGGCGCAGAGCATCCAACTAGCGCTGCAGTCGTTTGACTCGGTGAGAAGGCTGCGGAGCCAGAAGGTGGTAGTGCGGTCTGCTGAAATGGGCAGATTGCTGAGCTGTACAGAGGAAGGCGTTGGTATGGGCCGGGACGAAATGTATCGGAATTTGGACGGGAAGCTATGGTGGATTTACGATGGCGATCAAGAAGAGCAGGTGAGAGACGCTTGTCTGCTGTACGAGCGGTTGGAGTTTGCGGCGGAACAGAACGCTTCGAGATGAAGCCGCATTCAATTTTCATGTATGAGGCAGCTGAAAGGAACTGTATCGTATATCTTGCTGGTATTTTGATGCTCCAGTAAGCTATCTCACACACCTTTCTTTGGGCAAAGTTTAGTGTACACAGACGGTAAATGGAGGGCAGTAGAACAAGATATCTCTACGTAACAAACGAGGTGTAGAAGAGAAAGTTGAGTTCCTAGCTAGAAGCTACTCCCTTAAAGGGCCTCCAGTTAAATGCTGTAATAAAAAAGAGTTTATGAAGCACACCCATCAGGGATGGTGCCGAAATAAGATATCCCCCGCAACGTATACCCATAATTTGAATGGCAAAATCGCAATGAGCGCTTGGTTAACCATGCGAAAACCATCCAGAATGACCTTTTAGTTCCACGCGCCATCCATCTGTGGCACCGGCCCCTGATCTTGTGTGCAAGTTAACTTGGATGCCACAGATGTTTTGTATGCTTGACACAATAGTACAATCTCACTTGTCAAACACTAGCATTTGCGGCCTCTTTCTCACCCGTCTTCTTTTCTGGATCTGGGATCCTGGTTGGGGGAATCAAGAGCGCCACCAGCACGGTTGCGGCCGCTCCTGCAATGGAGAAAATGAAAACATTTTTGATACCATGCATGTATGCCTCCAGCACAAGAGTGAGATCCTGCCCACTGAACGTGTTGCGGAGGCCCGCCGCGCCAGACTCGCTGATGCTGGTCGAGCTGATGCCTGGGGCCGTGCTTGCCAATCTCTTGTAAATAGCGTTCTCGAAGACGGATTGTGCTGCGGTGTTGAAGAAGGCACCACTGATGGTTTGGCATGCTATCCGCCCGTCAGTAGTTTTCCCCGACGACTCATCAAGGTTTTACTCACTGAAGATAATGCCCATAGTGGCTGCAACCTCTGCCGGCTTGGCAAACGTCTGCAGCGCAGTCACGGGGACTTGGTTGCCGAGGCCGATGCCAAATCCGAACGGAATCTGTGCTCCAACATACCAGGCTTTGGAGGTATCGATATCCATCCGGTAAAAGAGGATGGCGCCAATCAGGGCCAGCAGAGGACTGACGATCTCGGCGGCGATCGGGAGCCTCGTCTTGCCGATCCAGACGCCGCTGAGCAACGAGCCCACTGCGTAGAAGCACACAAAGGGAAGGGTGTTCACTCCGCTCGTGATTGCCGAGTAGCCTTTGACAGACTGAAAGTAAATAGGCAGGTAGAAGAGCACTTGGAAGTTGGCGCAGTTTGCACTGGAGACGTTAGCATCTCGGTGTTCAGACTGAAGAGAATGTCCAAAGTACAAATGCTTACATCCAGGCGTATAGACAACTCGCCCATGTCATACGCGACTTGAGTAGATAGAGCGGCATCATTGCTTTCGCCCCGAGAAACCATTCATTGACGAAGAAACAAATGGTCAAGACAATCCACACGACGAGGGTAGCTATGACAGTGCCGTTCGACCACGGCTTGGACACCCCTCCCCACTCCAGCGCAAGGGTGTAGCAGATCAGGGAAGCGCACAGGATGATGAAGCCGACGAAATCGAGCTGCAGAATAATCTCCTTCCACGTTGCAGGCGTCGGCTTGATCTGCTTCGGTATGCGGAGGAAGAAAACCTGCAGAGCGAGGGCCAGGCCGCCGATGGGAAGATTGATCCAGAAACACCTGGGTACACGTTAGACGGGTTATGCGTGCGAGGACCAGACCAGGAAAGCTCACCATCTCCAGGTCACCTCAGAAGTGAACACTCCGCCCAGGAGAGGGCCAAGGACGGTAGAGCCCATAAAGACACCCATCCAGATGCCGATCAGCAGAGGCTGAAGCTTGGGCGCAGCAGTAAAGTTGATGATCAAGACCGAACCGCTCAACGTTCCCGAGCAGCCAAAACCTTGAATGGCTCGCCCGATAATTAGGGCTATGGAGTTTGGTGCTGGGGCAGCGACGAGGCTTCCAATCAGGTATAGCACAAGAGCACTCATGTAGACAATGGGAGCGGGAAAGTAGGTGAACAGCTTCCCCCACGTAGAACTGGAAGCTCCAACGAGAATAAAGCAGGCCGCGCTATACCAGGCGATCGTGTTGAGGGATTTGAAGTCGTCGGTGATGGCAGGAATGGCTGTGGCCACGATGCCCTGAAAGAGAAAAGGTCAGTGTTGTCATTCCGTCACCTGGATGGAGGTTCTGTCTGGCTTCTTACCAGATCCAAAGCGGAAACCATGGTGCTCAAGTTGATCGTCACCATGATGGCCAAAAGCTTATAGGATGTAGCATATTGCAAGTCGTTGTCCGAGTCACTCTGCGATGTCTCGCCCTCCTTGTGTTTTTCGTTGTCAGCCATGATAGAGTGATCTCTCTCGGGGGGCTTCTCTATGCTGTGTTGGCCGTTTTCAGCGTGGTCGCTAGTGGAAGACATGACTGCGTATGCAATTCCTGTCTTTTGATACGTAGAGATACATAGAAATCATGGGATATATATCAATTTGATTTGTAGTGGTCGAGCGGATCATATATCAACAGGAGCAGCTGAACCGGAGGCCGGCCGGTGGAATTGAGTGCAAGTCCAACTGCCCAAGAGCTTCTAAGACAGGCTCTTGTGTTCGACCGGCGGGCCGGCGGATGAAGACGGCTAGCTTATTGGGACACGTGATCGATCTCCTGGTTCGCTTAGTCACGTTCTGATCTGTAAGCCCCTAGTTTCCAGGGACCTCTGTTTCTGCGGGGGCCTAGGCTAATTACGGGTAGCACGGAACTCCAGATATTCCGGCGCTAAGATACGCCACCTTCCGACATCACTCGAGTCGTTTCCACTCCTCAACAGCTCCGCCGGTCGGATGAACTGCAGCAAGTTGAATGACGAAGCTCCAATCCACAACAAGCCTACATAGGTTGGTAGGACGTATCCGATAGATCGGCAGTGTAACGACTCAACTTGTGATCGGGTAGCGTACGACGTACGCACGCCGCATCGTGATGTCGGACACAGTCAACGCATCACGAGCTTTGCGTGTTGAGGCCGACGACGAACCAGCAGACGGAACTCAGCATGACGAGCATGACGAGCGGGTCAGGAAACGAAAACGAAGCCTGCGCAAAGGCACGCACAGCTGCTGGGCCTGCAAGCGGCGCAAAGAGAAATGCTCGTTTGAGGACGGCGAGGTCTGCACCGGTTGTCTACGCCGCGGCACCAAATGCGTGAGCCAGCACTTTGCCGACGATGACGCACAGGCGACTGCTGCCACGACCGCTGCCACGGCCACGGCCACGGCCACGGCCACGGCCTCCCGCTTGCAGCGCATCGAGGACATGGTCGCGCAGCTCACATCGCAGATCCAAAGCCTCAGCCAAACACAGAATAGTTCACTGTACACGCCGGTGACAAGCTCAAGTCCAAGTCCAGCCCCGCGAGCGACGCTGTCCCAGACGACGCCTCCTGCTTCGACGGCGCAGTCTGGCTCGCCAGCAGCGGAAACCGGGCTGGTTGCTTCTACCACCGGCTTGGGCAGGTTGGCCAGGCTACAGGCGCTGTCTCAAACCCTGCATGGCTCGCTGCCCTGCCCGCAAGACATTCAGCTGCTACGCAAGGCAAGTGTACGCAACCCCGTTCTGTCGACGATTCACATCACCACGTCATACGCGACCCTACGCCGTGACGGGCTGCAGCCGACAGACGGTGTCCTGCGGGAGCCGCCTCTGGCGACCGCCGAGCCTGTTCTGATCGCGAAATATATGCTCCAGCTCTCCGTCTTCCTGCAGGAGATGCAGCCGAGCATGTACCCAGAACTGCGCTGCCTGGTCGAGCCTGCTGCCGCGCTGACGGAACGCTGTGCCAACACGGCCATCAATCTCGTGACACGGCAAGACGAGCTGCTCGGCAGCATCGAGAGCCTGGAGGGCGTGATCCTGGAGAGCGTATACCAGTGCAACAGTGGCCGTCTGCGCCTCAGCTGGATGGCCGTGCAGAGAGCGATGCTTCTGGCGCGGACGATGGGGCTTCACCTGGCAGGAGGCAACAGCCCCCGGCGAGAGACGCTCCATTACCTCGACCCCAGTGGCACACACGCCGAGTTGCCCAACCTCTGGTTCCGTATCGTGCATTACGACCTTCAACTCTCCCGCATGTTGGGCCTCCCGCCGGGTGCGGCCGATGTCACCAAGAACACTCTTTCCTCGTACGATATGACAGTCGAGACACCTGAGGGATATCTCGAGCAGGTATATCGCCACGTCATGATTCTTGCGCTGGCACAGAGACCTTCCGGCGCAAGTCCGCCAGACGTGGGAGCCACGCAGGCGCTGGACCAGGAGTTGCAGAGAGCGGCAAACGACGTTCCTAGTCAGTGGTGGCTGCCACCGAACCTGGCAGAAAGCTCCAACAGTGCACTCAAGCTGTTCTGGGATATGCGACGGCTGCTCGTCCAGATGCTCCACCACGACCTACGAAACCAGCTCTATGTCCCTTACATGCTGGCCAAGGGAGAGACAGACAGAAATCGATCGGAAATGGCACGAATAGCATGCGTCAATTCTTCCCGCGAAATCCTCTCTCGTTTCATCCTCTTGCGGGACTTCAACTGGACAGCGTCCAGCTGCCGCTTCGCAAACTTCCTAGGTCTCATGGCAGCCATCACGCTTGTGTTGGCTCACCTGGGTGGCAGCCGTCCTGATTCTCGGACCCGAGATGAAATCTCCTCGCAAGTAGATAGTCTGCTCTCGCACCAGGCGCTTAGCGACCGGGCGATGATGGAGCAGGCTCTCGAAACGATGAGACGCATGAGCCTCTCGAGTGGGGACGCACTCTGTGCGCAGAGCGCCGATGTTCTTCATCGATTGCTGGATATTGAAGCCGGGAATAGCTTTCACATCGCCGAAGGCAGCTCGTACGTCAGTGTCGATGCCCAGTCCGACAGCCAACTTGCTGGTGCCGCTTCGATTTCTGCTCCGGAAAAGGGCGAGCGCATCTTCATCCCCTACTTTGGCGTCATGCGGATCGTGCGGCCGAATGACAATGATGCTGCACGCGAGATAACTGGAACAACGGCATTTGATGCCGGAGCTGGGACCGAACCTGGGTGTCCTCAAGCCCACGACGCCGTAGACCTAGTCGATCCTCTGCTGCTGGATCTGCGTGACGAGAATTGGATGTCGCAGAGCATCGACATGACTTTTCTTGATGCCTTCCTGGAAGGGACAACATGAAAGCCGCGCTGATCAAAGCCACGTATTTGATCACGGTGGAATACAGTCTGACAGTCTGACAGTCTGACAGTCTGCCTGTATCCATTCTCAGGCCAAGAGGAATGCGATCCAAGCATTAAGAAGCGTTCCACATAGGTCTCCTAAGTGATGGATCAAGAATCTCAAGGTCAGCTCATGCCGTGTTGTTCTCGATATGGAAATTATGGTTCTAGAATGCGATTGCAATTCAACGTTCTAGAGGTCTACAGGCGCTAACAAGACGTTGATAGCGCTGCCTACCACCTGCAACTATTTCAACATCATCTGAAAAGAAGATGGGTGGTGGGCGAATTGGTACAGGTCGTAGGCAAGGGTCCGTCTGCGTTGTGAATCACCTCTGACCCATTTCTCCCTGCCCAACTCAGCAGCTTCCTAGACAGTAGACAATGGGGAAGCTGAAAATCAAAAATGCGGGCACAATACGACAGGTGGATATTTTTCTGGGGACTTCTGCTCAGCCCAAGTTCTTCGCCGAACGTTTTTGCACAGCTGAAAAAGTGTAAATAGTCATGTTCATATGTTGCTAAGATACAATGGACAAGGAGGCCTATTGGAAGCAGGCATCAAATGTGAACAGCGCAGCGGAGACTAGGAGAACTCTCGCCCCATGTCGTCACTCGCCCCGTTCCTTGCCATACGTATCAATCTGTAATACGAACAGACTTGCTGTTCTCAAGGATCCCGGAGGCCGGCCTCGTCCGGGCAGCTCATCATGATATAGCATAAATAACGCCTTCCCTCTGTCTACCTCTTGGATTTCTACGAGTGTATTATCGCATCTCTCGTCTTAAAGGTGGGCACTTTGAGTTCTTCGTTCTAGTTCTCCAACACCCATCACCAAAAATGAGGGTTAACAGACGGGTGAGTTTCAGAAATAGGTTGAATAGCTCCTAAAGTTTGCACGGGATCTAACCTAACAGCCAAAAGAAACGAAAGCCTTACGGCTGCTCTTCAGAAGAAGCTTCTACCAACCGACACAAATACGAGGATGGAGTGACACCGCTGCACCGCGCCGCCTGGCAGGGGGATATTGACCGTGTGAGGGAGCTGATCGACGCCGACGTGCCCCTGGAGGAAAAGATGCAGCTGGTCGACGGGCGGACCGACTGCAGTTTCGGCACGGCCCTTCACTGGGTTGCCATCGAAGAGAACCACTACACTATTGCCAAGTATCCGCTCAATGTCGGCGCCGATATCAACGCCCTTGACAGCAGGGGAACCCCGCTCAAGTTTGCGCAAGGATTCGGAAGCGATCGCCGTCAGATAGTCGAGCTGTTGGCCTCTCGAGGAGCGAGGAGGTAACAAATTGTCGAATGCATGAACAGGCCTTTTCCTTGTTCGGGTTCCTTGCCGTCACACTTTTCTTCCAAGCTGGAAACAATAGGTGGCAATATCGGGATGCGTCTCTTTCTTGTATGCATCTTGAGTCTCGGCATGACCCTTCGTGGGGATGCTATATTTCTGCTCGATTTTATTCTGCAGTCGTCCCTCCGTGGCATTCCATACAATAGTTCGTACCCTCTGAGGGAGTAAGTCCTCCACCTCTTACCCTGGCATCAGAATGGCAGATAGTATCAATCTGGGAAGAGACGATATAAAAGGCTAGAATTGTATCTTGTGCAAAATCCGGCTTTGTATCTTGTAAGCATCTACTCTGCTATAAATCGACGCCTATTCTCTTATCCCTTACCTGGTAATTAAGTACCCCTTTCAGTACCATGTTGGTTTCCCTTTTTACAAGGCCACCTGCACTGTTCCAAGCGTACGAGGCGGGACAGGATCGACCTCAAAGTATTCGGCATTGTACAGTGGTGTGGACACGGTCGTTGGAGTGGCATACGCTGGCTCTTCAAAGAACACAGGCTCCAGGCTGACGGACAGCCACCGGCACAGAATGGGCAGTGCAACGCCAACTGTTTGTATATACGCCCAGCGCGGCCGTGGCCGTAGAGCGCCGATGTGTTGCATGTTATCACGATCCTGCTGCAGCGGCATGCACAGATACACGCAGGGTAGGCCGCTTCTGCCGAGATCGCCCGAGACCCGGAACGGCCCTAGGGCGGCGGGAAATGTCAACGACTCCGTGATGGCTAGCTGGCCAACCACGGGAATAAGAATGTGCATAATCGGCACAGGCCCCAGCCGCGGTCGTGCAGTGTGGACGAGAAAGTCGACCAGCTCGTCCAGGTCGTGGCTGCGGCCGAGATATCGGGGCCCGAGCGGGTCATTGTGGTTGATGCCGTCAAACTCGGCATGCCACAGCGTGCTCTGGTTGAAGACAAAAAAATAGTGCGGGACGGTGTCGTCGCGGTGGCGGTCCATCACGGACCGAACATAAGCATGGACGTATGCCGGAAACCGGCTGCCGGCCTGGTTCTCAAACTCAATGTTGTCTCCAATGCGGTCCAGGGACCCGCGGATGCGTTCCGCCTGGTCGGCCAGTTTCTTGATGTAGTACACTGCGGCAGAATTGGTGAGCAGAGCGCTGATGTTGACAATCTGACCGACAAGGGCCTGGTTGCTAGAATTCTTAAGCTCTTCCGCGATTGTGGCCAGTCGTCGATCAAGCCAGTCAGTATACCCAACACTTGAAGAGCACGGTTCTTGGTAACAACACCTGCCAGCGATAGCATTCGGGGAAGCGCAGATTGGAGGCTAGGCGGGAGCTTTCCCAAGAACTTGTTGAATACGACCGAGAACTGTTCGTCGATATCGCGAAGGAACTGGCCTTGGGCGTCTGCAGACGATAGGTTGGGATACAGCTCTTGTACTTTCTGAAGAAGAGTTTGCATCTCTACAAATATTGGATCCGCCATCTTACAGTTTTGGGGGTGGGGAGGATGTAGAGATGTGACTACAGCATATCGACTTGGCATCGATGTCAGCTTTCTGGATTTATGGAATCGAACCCCGGTTATGCATCCCATGTCTCTGGTTTTCTCCAGTAGCAACCGTTCTTCAATACTACTGGTTATCTGTACGGCTTGGAAGCACAGAGACGCCCATAGAAGCGTGGTTAAAGTAAAAACAACCCCGACTCGTTGTCCAGCAGTCAGTCAGCATCTGCCATGACCCAAAAGCTGTCTCCACTCCACCAACCTACACGATCATCCGCACCTTGAGCTTGTCCCCCTCGACAATCTCCTGCTCTCGCGACAGCAGCTCCTCCATGTCCCAGGTGGCCGAGACGTAGCGGCCAGCGAGCCACTCGCGCCGCTTCTCGGTCAGAAACACCACAACGTCGGCGGGCAGCTTCGCCGTGTCGATCAGCGCCGGCTGCCGCTCCTTGGGCAGACGCTGGCCCATGTCCGTCAAGACGCCGCCGGGGTGCAGCGCGTAGGCCAGCAGGCCGTCGGAGGCGCCGTAGTCGGCGTCAAAGAACTCGGTCAGGCGCAGCAGGGCCAGCTTGCTCGTCTGGTAGGCCGATCCACGCGGCGTGACAAAATGCGCGGCGATGCTGGTCAGGTTGACAACCGTGCGGTCTCCGCCGGCACCACGGCTGAGCAGCAGCGGCAAGAAGGCTCGCGTCACGAGAAAGGGTCCCAGCAGGTTGACCGTCATCGTCTTCCACCACTCGGCCGGGTCGACATCGCCAATCTTCTCGCGCAGCTCGAGGTAGCCGGCATTGTTCACCAGGACGTCCAGTCGCGGGAAGGCCCTGTCCACAGCCGCTGCCGCCGCCTTCACGCTCGCCTCGTCCGTCACGTCCATCTGCACGGCCACGACCTGCGGCTCTGCGTGCCCGGCAGCCCGCGCAGCCTCGGCCAGCGGCTCCAGCAGGCCCGTCAGGTCCGTCCGCGCCCCAATGCCAATGCCGGCCGCTCCCGCACTCGCATACGACAGGGCCATCTCGCGGCCGAGCCCCTTGGAGGCGCCCGTGATAAACACATACCGCCCGCTAAAATCGCGCTTGCTCGGGTCGATTGCCGGATACGTGTCCCTGTGGCGGGTCTTGGTGAAGAAGAATCCTGTGCAGTCAGCAGCTGTCGTCGTCACCAGTCTATTGCTGTGCCAGATCGGATCTCCCTCAACCTACCAGTGTGCGGCGCTTCCGTCATCTTGATGGCTGTACGAGGATGGACGGTAATATTGTGTCTCGACTGTTATCTGTCTGGGTGCGATGATGTTCGACGACAGAGATGCAAGCTGGCCTCGATATCTTCCCGAATTGAGTCACGAACAGATAACGTAAGAGCCATCCCGGCCGGCCAGATGGCGCACTTTTATCTTACATTTATCAGCAGTCCCATGGCCGACAACGCCGAGAGGTAAATGCGGTTAGGCGGAGCGATATACAAGCATCACGTGCCTCTGTGAATCTCGCCCGGCTGTGAGTCACGAATGCTTAGCACGATGCGGAAACATATCGCACGGCAGAGCTAGCCAAGAGAAGAAGGAAAGTGCTTTTACATCGTCACAAGGCCAACGTCTGCAAGGGTTGACCGTTGAACTAGCTGCATCTACCGACAACATCCATCCCACGATCCGAAATGCAGCAGATAGCCTCCTCCCCCAAACGAGCCAATACAGTATACCTTCCTGGCAAGCAAAGAACCTCCATGCCAACCTTGCCGTTTCCATCGATGCAGAATATTCGGTGTAAAGCACATATACCTCTCCCTTGTTCCCAGCCAAAGCCCTCCATATCCTTCGCTTAGTCATATCGACTGTGGAAGCCACAACGACGAAGAGTGCAGAGGATCAGGGACAGAACCCTTTCACAGCTAGAACTCTGTCAGCACGGCCGAGCCAGGGATGGTATCGCGGCCACGTACATGAGCAGGACGGTAAATGTAAACACGGCAACGTCCAGCGGCGTCCAGCCTTTAGCGTGTCTCGTCTTGTGGTTGGTGATGGCCGGGATGTCGCTACATGCCAGTGGGATGACCGTAAAGTCGAGGACGACAACGATGGGCGTCCACGCGGGCCTGTATAGGAGAGATCCAATCCCGACAGCGTCATCTAGGATGCTGAGGGCAGCCTAGACCTGTTAGCCGCCGACTATTCCTGTGTGTGCCAGCAGTTGTTACCCCTGTGATGACGGTGCGGTAGACTTTGATGGGCTCCGTCAATCCCGTCGTCACCGAATTGTAGATGGCTATGGGCAGCAGCGTCATTGCTGTACCGATGAAGAACAGCCGTGCCCCGATCTGGGTCCATATTGCAGTGGTTCGTTCTACCCGATGGTGTGATGTGGGCTGAGGCATCGAGGAACCGAACGGCGAGCCGGCTGGGGATGGAATCGGAGGCAGGGCTAAAGGCTTCGAGGTACAGGAAGTGGGCAGTGAGTTGAGTACGTAGGAGAGGCAGGAAAACAGGAAACTGCGCCTTCAGTCACAAAGTGTGCTATATACTGGAAACCGGCGTGGGCGTCCGCCATTCCCAACGTTGACCTGCAACGCAGCACCAATACGGAGTCGTCGGTCATTTCCGTGGCCTTCCGAGACCAAAGAGGTGGCCGAAACAGTCTGGGCGAAAGAACCAGCCAGAGAAATGTAAGATATGTGACTGCTCACCGTCCTCTTCACCGGTGTTTCTGGCATTTAGCCGAGGCGACAGCAGCAAGCGAAGCTGACTGTTTTACGACGCTGGTAAATTGCAGCTCTGACACGGGCAAAGCGGGCAAAATGATTTGTGCTCCCAGCCGTACAAGCTGAAATGAGGAGATATATTCCTGTGATACGGCGCACAAGAACACAGAATCAGCCTAGACCCTGTTCGCTGGCACGCTCCTCCCAACGTGTAATCATCCCAACGTAATGCCGCAGGACGACAGCTGAGCCGTAGGCACAGAATTCCGTGTCCGTCTGCCGATACAGACACGCCATTTTGCCCATCACGTAGTTTATGAAACCTGTCGTCCAAGTTTTTCCTGCCTTTATAAACTCCTTTGTGGCCGTAGGAATCGCAAAATGCAGAAATGCCACGCCTGCTGTTTCTGTTATCCGTCTCGCCGACCAGCAGATCCCATGTCGCTTCCAGCCAAAAACGTGTCTCAGAAGACATGACGCTTCCGTTTCTGGTTATTTTTGTTCTTTTTGATTTCTACATTTGAGCCCAACGTACGCATTGTTTTCACTCGTGTCTACTCGTGTCCACATCCGTGACATCCTGTCTCAGCCCCATTGTTCCACACAGCCATCTATTTTCTCTGTGCAAAACTATGTCCTACATGAAAATCCGTATCCATCGTGTGCCTCTCGCCGTGCTGCTTACAACTGGCGTTCAGCCGAGGGGGATTTCCCTGAAGATCATCAGCACAAGAACAGCGCACATCCGCACGTCATGCAATACTGTGCAAAGTCGAAAATGCGAGGCAGTGTACTCCGGTCTTTCTATCCGTATGTCCGAAGGCAGTCGGGTTCTCTGCCAAGTATGGTTCTAGAGTAGGCCGTGGTATCGCGAATTATAAGTTTTGGTGCTGCGTCAACCGTTGTTGTTCAACTGCCAAGAGCCGGTCGTCCTGGGCGTCGCGTGGCTTAGGACTAACGGTGCAGAGAAAGACGTGACGTGTGCCCAGGGATCCCCGTTTCTGTAGACTTGAGGAAGGCCTGATTTTCCACTGTTGTGCTGGTTTGACATGACAAAAGACACAAACGGATATTTACGTTTTGGCATCGGCGAACAGCGCAGCGGTTTTGTTTTATCGACCTCGGACGGAAGCAGGATGGACAGGAATGGTGAATAAATATTGAATATCAGAGGGCGGTAAATCCGCAATCATAGGCCATATACGGGAACATGCTTATTTTCTATGCGCTCCCAATGTCTACAGAAGCCGGTTTCGCCTTCTTCGATTGCAAAACCTCCTGGGCCACTTGCTGGGTGGCAGTCACAATCAGTGCATGCTCTTCAGCGTGGATTCTCTCCTCCAGCTGATGGATGTCCTCTCCGTTTCGGCACGGAATCTCCACCGTCATAATTGGAGTGCCGCGGTCAACAACGTCAATTACAAAATGAACCATGATTCCGGTTCTGCCCTTCTCCAGCTTCCCGGCCTGGAAGTCATCGAATGCCCTCTGTATGGCATTGGCTCCATCATACTGTCCTTTGTGGGCGTGAGCATAACAGGCTAGTGGATACAAAAAACATATTGAGCTTACCCGGTAGCGCGGGGTGAAGATTGATAATCTTGATACCGGCAGCTTCCAGAGGATCGAGAAATGCCTTGGTGAATACGTGCATCCACCCGGCAAGCACGATGAGGTCGGGTGCAGCCTTGCCCCCAAATCCTTGGAGAATCTTCTTGCTGAGAGCAGCGTCGTATTTCTCACGGCTGGCCTGCAGCTTGGTCGCATCTGACTCGCCCTTGGCCTGAAAGCCGTGGCTCACCATGTTGAAGTACTCCCAGGGGATCCCTGCTTTGTCAGCTCGTTGTGTAGCATATGCCTTACTCCGGTTCACAACGAGCTGCTCGATTCTGGCGTTTCCAATCTTCCCCGAGGCAATGCCGTCCACCAAGGCCTGGAAATTGGAGCCATTCCCGCTGGCCATAACCAGAATGCGACATGTGTCGTGGTCAGCCATGGCTATGCCCCGAGTGAGTGGCTCTTTAGCGGAGTTCGAACAGGCAAGCACGACTGCGTGTTTTTCCGCAGCTCTTTTCTGCCCTCGTTCCCACAGAAGCTATTGAAACGTGAAACTTCTCGCAATATATTGCCAGTAAGAACGTCGATAGATTTTTGGCCGATGATGCATTTTTGGTAGGCGGCGCGGAGTCGGAGTTTAAATTTTCCGTGGCGACTTGACGGGAACCGTTATATGCTAGTGCTCCACTTAGTCAGCATGATAGATCGTAGAGCAATATCACCAAGCTTTTACAAACTTACCAAGAAGCAAAACAGGCAACAAAAGACCATGGGAAGACCTGCTGAAATGGCTTTTATGCTACCGCCCACAGACTCTGATTTATGGTATCACTCCAGATTTGCAGGTTCCACGCACTGCGCTGACTGGACAGGTTCATAGCCTAAATTACGCATTAGGAATCTAGGAACTCGAACCACAACATTATTAGATAGCTGATATTTATACGCCAAGGTTTGGACATGTGCGAGGCCAAAATTCCCAAATTGCGCAGAAACGCTACTACCCAGTAGTATGGTAGAATGGCCTTTGTGTCGCCGACCGTAACCGTCTCAAATAGCTCCACCGTATCCTTGCCGTCTCGCTGAAAGAGCAGCGTCCAGACGCTGCCGTTGACCTAAATCACGGGCAGCGCGGTGCCGGCCTTGTTGGTATCGACTTTGTTAGTGTTCTTCCATATTCCCAAAAGGCTTCTCGCCCACACGGAGAGCTGCACCTTTCCTCGACGGAGCCGTCAGGCATTTTAGTCTCGGTGCTGACGACGATCGATTACACATCCAACGGGCTCGCCGAGTGGTTGATGGAGTACTTATGGCCAGTGCGGGCGAGTCGATGTCACGCATCCTTCTGCACGTCCGGGCTGCTCAGCGTCAGAAGCGACGCCTACATCGACGTCTCCGATTTCTGCAGCGCAGCCGCCTCGCTCAAGACAATCCACTCTGTCATCTCGTGTTCTCTGGTTCGCTGCACAGCCGCTTTCAGCCATGTGCGGGTCCACCGAGCTCTCTCTGGTCGTTATGACAGCTTTGGCGGACTGCGGCAAGATGGTGACTCGCTGCGACGCAGTTCTGCACTCTTAGAATAGGACCAACACACCCGCCGTCATTGGATTGGGCGACGAAGGATCATGGTGTCCACATGGTTCCCGGCGAGGCACAAACTGGCCATATCCTTCACCAGGTAGCGCGTTTTATCTGATCGTTTATTAGCTTTGATAGTTGATGCCTCGTTGAGAGAAATGTGTTGCTATCGGGCTGTTGAAGGGACAGTGGCCGTCTGTGATCACTGTGATCGGTGTATTCTAGGAGTTCCGGCGACGGAATATTACTTACCCAGAGGAAGGTCTTGAAGGACCGGCCTCTCCGTCCGATGTAAAAGCGACCTGGTCTCCCTGTTTCTATTTCCGTCGTGAGACTCAGCATCGCAATATAGGATACCAGCCTTCCTGTTCTTGCGTCTAGATAAAGAAATCGACTAGATTTCGATGACTTCACGTACTGGATGTTATGAAATATTTTCTTCTTCACGTACGGACAAATGTACTAGTACGCTCTCGTTCAGGGAGATAGCCTCAATACCGAAACTGCTGTATTTCTGTAAAATGTTCAAAACATCTGCAACGTCAGTAACGGCCGAATCTCCGGCTGTTAGATATGATCCCCAAAGTATCTCTCTTACCTCTGCATTACCATAGTCCTAATTTCAGACCTTATCGTCTGTGACGTCCACCATGTAGGAAGTATTTTCCGATGGCGACGTAATTGCGATGATGGGCAGCGTAGAGCCTTTCAGCAAATCCGGAACGATATCGAAGACGTAGTAGCGGCATCCGTGAACATGTCGTTCTGTGAATGGCTTACTCTCGTAGTCGACCTTTTGCACGATGGGCTTGGCCACCGAACTCTCGCGAGAGTCCTCGACCTTGTTGACGGAGGGTATTTGAAGCTTTGCCATTTTGGCTCGGTTGGAATCGATGGGGTTGAATCGGAAATGGATATTTGGGTAGAAAGCGTGTCTGTTTTGGTCTGGCTGGGAAGATGGTCGAATTGTATCTACCGGAGGAAAATAAAATTAATTGGTGGTGACATGGTGAGAGATTATATAGATATGCAAGTGATCATGAAAATCCCTTGGTCGTGAACTCCCCGCACGGTCCAGACTCCCTGAACAAGCTATGAACACCACAATCCAGTTGTTTTTCTGTATTTTGAAAGAAGCCATATTCAAAATAACAAAGGACAGTAATGTGGTGTAGTGTTCTTTGACGACTGAACATCAAAGACAGTGGGAAGTCAGAATCAAATATTGGTCAACAATGAACAAAGATAATTTCCTCTGTTCATGGCAAGGGAGATGTTTCGACGAAGATATTATCCTTTGTCGAAGAAAAATGGACAGTTATATAACAACCGATGGATTCCTTGCACAAAATAAAACGGAAGAAAAAGCAAGATGCTCTGCTGTCTTCATTACCACGGCGTCACGGATTCTTGATTTTCGTGCATCAGCCCAGAGTCAGAAGCAAAGCCCTGATTTCGTGCAGCTTAATCATTTGGGGTTCTGGCATAATGTGATCCATCCCAGCCCTCCTCTGTCTCCCCCGCCGGCATTCCACTCTCTGGTTCGAGACCAGTGACAAATGATTTTTGTTCTATTCCTCTCCCATCCCAACATGTCTGAAAGGAAGCACGGGGAGTTGTTCCTGCTCTGTCTGTGGGAAGGAAATGATCTCAAGCCCAAGGGCATCTGAGGGGGGCACGTGGTATATCAAATGGACCTCGACGCGTCCCGGCAGAATACGTAAACAAGCACGCGAACGCCAAGGAGGGCGTATCGAATGGGAAGAACTCCTGCTAGGCAACCAGCCAGCCAGAACCTTCCAGACTCGGCAAACGTTCAAAATCAACCCTCTCTCCGCCTTTGTGGCAGAATCATTTTGCAGCAGGTATAAATACCTGGCCCCCCCCCCCTCCCTCTCTCGATTTCTCCTCCTCTCCCCTCTTTTCCTACCTTTTCAGCATCGTTTTCATCCCCAACTGTCCCAACCATCTCCCATCTTTCTACCAGCAGTTCCATCTACCATTTATCATCAACCCTTTCATCCTTCGCTGCTATCAAGAGCCTTGACAAGTCAAGCCATCAATATGATTAATTCCTTTCTCACGACGGCTTGTGCCGTCCTCTGCTTCCTTACCTTCTTCCCTCTCGTCACCATCCTCACCATCACCGACATCATCCGATTCCTCTTCAACAAAGCAGTCGGCTATCTCTATCCCATCATCGATGGAAAGCTGTCTGGCAAGTACTTGAGCTACGATATAGCCAAGATCATGATCTCTTTGCTCGTCCGGTTCGCCATTTTTGTCTCGAGCGATGGAAGCTCCGACAGGACGTGCATCTCAGCCCCCGATGCCACCCACAATCCTACCCCCATCACCGATGGCCCTGAGCCTACCGAGCCTACGAGCACTGCTCAGACTACAGGCAAGTGACAACCCCATCCCCAGATCACCTGCATCAGACAAGACTCTCACTAACCATCGACAGCCCAAGCCGATGACCACACCGAAACATACGGTGTGGCATCACTTCCTGCAACAGAGGCAGAGGGACATGAGCAAGTGACGGCCCAAAAGATTGTGGACACCGTCCTTGTCAACGTCGACGTGTCGGAACTCCTGAGTCAGTTCAACGAGCCCTTGTAGAGCAGGGACTCTTGCTTCTTGACCGGAGAGATGTCGTGAGCCATCCCTCACCCGAGTCTCACCAACACAACAAGGCGGAAGCCTACTGACATTCCATTCATCAGGACCACGACCACCAGAGAATTCATCTCACTGGATGGATTCCTCAGCAGCGTCTACAGGACCGAATCCAGCGATGATTCGATGTCTGCCACTTCCGATGACAGCGACAATTCATCCTACCATTCCTTTACCACAGGCGAGTTCTCGATCTCTCCCTTCCATCCTCTCTGACAAGCAGCAAGCAGCACATTCTAATGCATTCTCCATGCAGAGTCGGACGACACCGAGGAGAGCAACACGAGCTCTACCATCGAAGAAGGGCGTGCAGCTACGACGGGCAATGCCGAAAGTGGCATTGCCGGCACTGCCGCCATTACGACCACGACCCCGACAGCATCCCCTCCCTCCTCTCCTCCCTCCTCTCCCACGTTCACGCCTTCCATTGCGGAGGTGGAAAGGGCCTTTGAGGAAGTCAACGTGGACTACACGTTTGTGCTGCCTCCCACCATCTCGTGCGAGGAGAACCTGTCCGACGCGCAGGAAAGCATCCATCTGCGGAGCGACGAGTTCCTCGATGACATTGACGAGGCTTGGCGGATGTGGGACCGGTACAACGAGGCCCGGCTGCCCAAGTGCCACTACACCCTGCTCGACGTCCCGGACGTCTTTGGCGACTGCCGCGGGCCTGTCTTGTCTCTGACGACGCCAGAGGGCACGGTCAAGTATCCCCAGGACATGAAGATCTACGACAGTGTCCGCAGCTGGGCTGACGAGGACGACGAAGACGAGTGGGAGGGCATCTGACTTGGCGACAAGCAGGAGCACAGAAGGAGCAGTGACTGAGTGGATTGACTGACTGCCAAACAATTTTGCACGAACGTTTTGTTTCGACGATCGATGGCACTTGCAACGCGCACAGGGTGCAGGAATGGAGAAACCGATGACTTTTCATTGTTTACCTTTTCCTCTGCGATGATATTTTTTTTTCTGGTCTTGTTGTGCATTTACTATTTTGACTTTGGGATTGTTTTCTCTTGCTTCCTTCCGCAGCGGCAAGTTTATTAATTGAAATGACCTATTCGACTACTAATTTTATCTACCTCTTGGTCGTGATGCTCGACAAAACCCCCCCCCAAAAAACAGCAACCAAATGCTCCGTGGCAACCGCGGTGGGCCCCCCAAAAAATTTGCTGCCCACACACGGGATCGAACCGTGGACCTCAGCATTACGAGTGCTGCGCTCTACCACTGAGCTATACGGGCCAATGGAGACAAAAGCTGCGATTGGCTTCGTCCAGCTAAATGCACATGGCGGCCAGCATCTCGAGATCGAAATCGGCCTCGCGGGACTTTTCCAGAAACAGCACCCAGGCATCGGTGGCGACACTGACGCGGCGTTGGAGTTGTGTTGGCTGGCTTACTCGCGCCTGCGGCGAAACCGGGCCGTCGTCCGGCATGGCAACGGCGTGGGCATGGATGGCCTCATTGTCGTCGTCGGCGTCGTCGTCGTCGTCTGCTTCTTCACCTATGATGGTCCTCCGACGCCGGGCTCGCAAGACCTTTAAGCGGCCGTCGGGCCGTGGGGCCAGCTGCCGGAACAGCTGCAGCTGCTCGTCGCGCTGCCGCGGCCAGCGTTGGAGATCCAGGAAGCGGGCACGCGACGAGCTGAGAAAGGTGGTGAGGTCGCGCAAGAGGACGCCACCCGAAAGCGGGCCGCGGTCCTCGTCTCCGGACGCCAGCTCGTGCTCGAGCCCCAGCCACAAGCCGAAGGCGGCAGCAAAGCGTCGCCAAAAGGCCGGGTCGTGCTCGTCGCCGGGGACATAGCCGCAGTCCCGCTCAAAGACGCCGCGGCCGTGATGCGCGCGGATGGGAAAGGCCAGCATGACGAGGAGGAAGTTGGGCAGGCGGCGGCGCTTCAAAGAGAAGCCGCAGCGGCGGACGATGCTGGGGTCGGCCAGCAGCCGGCCGAGACGGGATCCGAGCCCGCTGCCCATCCAGGCCGAGACGGAAAAGGAGAAGCCGGGAATGGCCAGCATGGCATCCCAGACGTCGTCGGCGAGGACGGGCGCAACCGCTGCCGCCGTCGGGGCCGCCGCCTTTCGACGGAGGAACTGCCGCGACGGCAGCAGACGCCGTGTCCTGCTGCCGAGGCCGACGGGCGCGACGCGGTGTCGCGGCTCTGCGGCCCGCGGCTGGGACGGCCGGGTCTTGCCAATGCGGCCTCCCAGCGTCAGCCGCAGCGGCCGGTCGCCCAGTCCAGAGAGGCGCTTGGCCTGTCGCCGCCGCGTCCGGCGCTGGACGTGGGACTGCAGCACGTCCTCGTCGTCAAAGAGGTCGTCGTCGGCGTCCACGTCGGGCGGCTCCTCGTCGCTCTGGTCGTCCCGTGGCGGATCGACGGCAAAGAAGCCGTTCTGGTCGGACAGGGAGACGTGCTTTCGCCCAACCTCCTTTGGCGCCGGGGCACCGTCTTTGTTCTTGGGGCGAAAGGCCAGGGACAGAAACGTGTTCAGCTCGCCCGTTCCGTCCGACACGGGCTCAACGGCAGACATGTTCGCGGCCGGCATGACGACATCTCAGATTGCCGTTTTCGATTTGGAGGGTCGCGGCCATTAACGCGTGCCTGACGCTAACCCCATGCAAAGTCAGGCCAGTCACGTGAGACCCCAGAAGAAAACACCCCCTCCCACGTTCCTGTCCGGGAACTTCAGCACTAATTCGGAAACGGACGTTGGTCGGGGTTCAGGAAACCGCCTTCTCAGAGGAGGGCCAGTTAGGTTGGGCAAGTTTCACTTTCCACGATCTTTGACTTCGCATGAAGTCAGGGTTTCTTGCTATCTTAATTTCCGTCCCTACTTCGAAGTCTTTTGTCATCATTGTTTTAGTCCTGTCGTGGCGAACTTGCTTTGTTGTTTCCTCCTGTTAAGTTCGTCTTTCCTTCCATCTCTTCTTTCTTCCACCTTCACCTCCATGTCCCGTCGAGTTGGGAAATGACAGCCAGCCGCAGTGAATGAGTCATTTGCAACCAGTGGTATTGCTCGCTCTGCAGGAAATGACACCTATAAAAGATCTAGCAGACATTTCTTTCAACGTCCTCCTCGTTCTCTTTTTGTCTTCCAAGACGCCCATCCGGAGACCTTATGGCGACCGGAAGAGAAAGGCATTACACCGTCGAGTATTTTCGAACTGCGCGCAAAGGGCTGCTACCAAACCCCCCGGCGGAGCTTGGCGGCCTTGTCCGCGCCGTTCGTCCAAAGACGGGACCGAATCCGTCTAGGTCAGGGACATCATCCAGCCGAGACGGTGGATGGCCTCCTCCCAGACCAGCGGACCCGGACAGGCGCCTCCGCGCGGACGGCACCAGCCCAGATCGACCGTCTTCCAGATGGCCCTGACGGCGGCCGTGGTCACGGGCACGTTGCTGTAGGGGCGCTGCTCCCAGAGCTCGACGAAGCAGTCCATGACGCGGGTCCGGCAGTCCTCCTGGGCCACGCAGGCGGCGACGAAGAGGGCCCACATGGGATACGGCTGGGAGCCGACGGGGTGGCGGCGACGGCGGTGGACACGCTGCAGCAGGGCGAGCAGGCGGGGCAGGTGCTGGTGCTGGATGGCCGGACTGTCGCAGGGCTCGCCGAGCAGGCCGTGGCGCAGGTAGATCCAGGCGGCGGCCTCGAACGCGGCCGCGTTGACGTTGACGAGGCTGTCGGAATCGGGCTCGCCGGACCACTGGCGCAGACGATGCAGGCGGTCGTAGAGGGGAGACGAGGGAGACGAGGCCGCGGCCGGTTGGCGGTGCCGGCGGCGGATGGCCGTCGTGATGGAGGCGATGATCTGCAGCATCTCCAGCGAGATGCCCGTGTATCCGTTGACGTGCGAGCGCTCGCGTTCCGTCAGCGGCGGCAGCAGAGAGACGATCTCGGCGGGCCAGTGGCTGGACGCGGCATCGCTCCCGCTCTCGCTCTCGCTGTAGCTCTCGATGTCGCTGTCGCTTTCGCCCCCGCGCAGGGCGAGCCGGCTCGTGGTGGCGTGGAAGATGCCCTCCATGGAGAGACAGCTGAGGGCAAAGTCGAGGACCTCGCGGCTGAAGGCGTCGCGGCCGTGCACCGTGCAGCCGTGGCGGACGGCCGAGAGGGCGCCGCGCAGGTGGACGAGCCACTCGCGCGTGCTGTTGCTGGCAATCTCCAGGCGGGCGTGCAGCATAATGGTCAGCAGCAGCGAGTCGCGTGTGGGCCGGTCGGCGGCCGTGGCCCAGCGGCCGGCCTGCAGCAGCTCGCGCACATGCTGCAGCGAGCGGGACTTGTGGTAGAGCAGGACGGCGTCGTAGTGGTTCGGCTGGCCGTCGCGCAGCTGGTTGCGGATGTCGTGCGAGGCCCAGGCAATGACCATGTCGGCGAGGCCGGGCGAGTGCTGACTAAGCGGCAGGATGATGCGCTGGTAGGGGTTGTCAAAGATGTCCGAGAGCACCTGTCTGCGGGACCAGATGCGGATGTCTGCGCCGTCCGTCAGCGCACGGAGAAGAGAGAGGAGACACGGCAGGACCAACAGTATTCAAGGAGGAAGCCGGAGCGACCGCCGTCCAGATCGGGAAAGTCGTTGAGCTGCCGTGGCAAGCTCGGCCTTTCAGCTGGGCCTGCATTTCCCGACGAGATACGGCCATCAGAGACCAACGGGGCGCTGCACGCCGTCGACACATCGGCAGAGGTGGTGTTGAGCCAGTGGAACCGCGACGAGCAGGCAGAGATGGGCAGCAGATAGTGGGTCGGAGGCGACGGACCGAGACCGCCGTCCTCCTTGTGCTTCGGGGGACGACGATGGCGGTTCTTGAGGCCGGCCCGGCCAAAGGTGACGCCCAGCAGCTCGAGCTCGTCCTTCCAGACCAGACGGACGCCGTAGTCGCACTGGAGGTTGCGCCGGACGCAGGCGCTGCACGACGGGAATTCTTCGGGACACTTTCGTCTGCGGCCTGCGTGGTGGATTATCAGCACACCAGAGCAGACACGAGACGGGGAACAGCAGAGACCTTTGCAGTTCCAGCAGCCCGACCGATCCCGGCGGATACCCGTCTTGGGGTGCATTCTTGCTCGTGTTTGTGTTGAAACTGGACGGTTGCCGTGTGGAGGCCAAGGGTTGGTGGTATTTGCCGCCGATCCTGCTTGGCCGACGTGCCGTTATCACAGGCTGGCGGATCGAGCTGCCACACTTCTGGCGATTGCGGGGGCAGACTATCCGCCAAGGGCGGATCGAGCTTCCCTTTCTGCAGACATGGCCGCCGACTGCTCAGGGCCGACGGGAACCCGTGCTCCAGAGGTATTAAAGGCACGAGTCGAGGCGATGCAGAACAGCAGCCGAGACTGCTCAGCACAAACCCACCCACGACACGACAACCTCGCAATGGCCTCGAAACCAAGCGACACGGTGCTCATCATCGGCGGCGGCACCTTTGGCACCAGCACGGCCTACTACCTGGCCGAGCGCGGCTACCAGTCCGTGACCGTGCTGGACCGCTGGCCGGCCCCGTCTCGCGAGGCTGCCGGCAACGACCTCAACAAGGTGGTGCGCACCGAGTACCCGGAGCCGCTATACGCGCGGCTGGCCACCGAGGCCCAGCAGCGGTGGGCCGACCCCGACGGGCTCTTTGCCGGGCTCTTCCACCAGACCGGCTGGATCCTCGGCGCCTCGGACCGGTCGATGCCCTTTATCGACGGCTCCATCCGCACGGCCGAGACGCTCGGCATCCCGCCGGCCCGCGCGGCCACCACCGACGAGATCCACCGCCGCTGGCCCGCCCTCGCCGGCGACTTTGCCGGCTGGTCCTCGTTCTGGTCCGAGACCGGCGCCTGGGTCAATGCCGGCCAGGCCCTCGCCCGCATGGCCGACGCTGCCGCCCAGGCCGGCGTCCGCTACGTCTCCGGCCCGGCCGGTCACGTGACCCAGCTCCTCTTCGACCAGACCGCCGCCTGCATCGGCGTCCGCTGCGCCGACGGCTCCTGCGCCTTTGCCGACCAGATCGTGCTCGCCGCCGGCGCCGCCGCCCCCGGCCTGCTCGACCTCCAGGGCCAGATCGTCGCCAAGGGCCACACCGTCGGCCACATCCACCTCACGCCCGCCGAGGTGCAGAAGTACAAGGACATCCCCATGATCGACCACCTCGAGGGCGGCCTCATCTTCCCGCCCCAGCAGGACGGCATCATGAAGGTGGCCACCATCCACTTTGTCACCAACTACGCGCCCGCCCATCCGGCCGTCTCGCTGCCGCGCTACCGCTCGGATAACCCGACCGACGGCGTGCCCAAGCGGATCGAGGACAAGGTCAGGAGCTTTGTGCGGGACGTCATCCCGGAGCTCGCAGACCGCAAGTGGGACGAGACCCGTATCTGCTGGTAGGATACGCCCTTGCTTGTCCTGCCCACCTTTCTTGCCGACCAACTAACCCCATAGGGACGGCGACATGTCTGACTACCACTTTCTTATCACTCCCTCACCAACCCACAAAAACCTCAAGATTGTCGCTGGCGGATCGGCTCACGGCTTCAAGATGATGCCCGTCATTGGCCGATACGCTGTCCAGGTCCGTTGTCCGATGGCAGACCCTGACGGAGACGTATCACTGACACTGTCCAGATGATGGAAGGCGTCCTCGACCCGGAGACGGCCAAGAAGTGGGAATGGAGACCCCAAACGGCCAAAGTAAGCAATTTTGAGGACAACCCTCATCCGTTTCCCTGCGAGGACCTAAACGACATGCCGGGCTGGGGTGCCCCTCCGCCAGTCGTAGGGTAAGTATGGCAGCTCGGGATTCAGTAGCAACATATCAAGAAACCTCCGAAGAAATCAGTCCAAAACTCGCTATGCATCGTATGTATCAAGCACACAGCCATCCGCTGCCGGTTGGTCCAACACAAACCAAGATACGCGTAGATAACTGACTGCCGATCCCTCCGGCCATCCTGCATTCAGCAACGCCACCGGCGCATCTACCTGCCTCTTGGCAGATACCCTATGCCACCCCTGCTATCTTATCTCCAGAAACACCTCGCAGGCTCATCATCCCGGGGGCACCAGCATTAGTGGCCGGTTTTAGTCTGCAGAGACCGAGCAGAGAGAAGGACGAACCACCAGTGCGCTCGGCCGCCCCACCGGCGCATTCACTTGCCCTAGATTTGTGTGCAGTGCAACGGCCGCAGCCGCCTGGACACTTTCAGGCAAACACCTATCGAGATGCTGACTACCTGCTGGCTCGGCTGTCGAGGGCCGAGCCCGGGAGCCTCCTCGTTCTACTTAAGCCAGGCTCTCTGGTCCGATAACCTGTTCCCTGCCCCATTTGCATCCGTCGTCAGAACTGCCGTCCCGCTGCCAGAATGGAGACCTCGCTGGAAAAGACGTCGAGCATCGAAAAGGGCATCGCCAGGCCGTCCGCCGTGCAGGATCGGGATGTCGGCCAAGGGGAAGCCATCGAGGTTCGCGACGGCGAATATCGCCGGACCTTTTCCTCTCGACAAATCCATGTACGTTCCGCCCCCCCCTCCCCCTCCCCCCTTCTTGGCCGCCCACCCCACAACTCCCTCTGACCGTGCCAGGTGATCTCGCTCGGCGGGCAGATCGGGGCCGGCCTCTTCATCTCGACGGGCAAGAACCTCAGCCGCGGCGGCCCCGGCGGCATGCTGCTCGGCTTCCTCGTCGTCTGCTCGTGCGTCTGGGCGCTGCACCAGACGCTCGGCGAGATGACCATTGGCTTCCCCGTCTCGGGCAACTTTATCGACTTTGCCGACCGCTTCGTCGACCCGGCCTTTTCCTTCTCCGCCGGCTTCTCCATGTGGCTCGGCTGGACGTCCGTCATTGCCGCCGAGGCCGTCTTCTTCACCACCATCGTCAACTACTGGGCCGAGTACAGCGTGCCGGAAGCCGTCTGGCGTGAGTCCCAGAGCCCTGCGTGCTCCCTTGGCGTATCGTCTGTCTGCACAGCTAACCCCCCACGCCCCCGGCCCGCCCAGTAACCATCTTTCTCGTCCTCCTGTGCATCTTGTTCTGCCTGCCCAGCGCCGCCTTTGGCTGGTTCGAGTACGTTGCCGCCGTCCTCAAGTTCCTCGCGCTCGTCATCTTTCTCATCACCGGCCTCGCCGTCGTCCTGGGCGCCGGCCCCAATGGCCAAAAGGCAGACGGAAAGGTGTGGACGTCGGACCTGGCCTTTCGAAACGGCTTCAAGGGCTTCGGACAGAGCACGCTGCTGGCCGTCCTCGCCATCGGAGGTCAGCACTCTCCGTCCTCCAGTCCCTACCCCCCCTCCAAAACAGCAGCGAATCTAACTGTGCTCCCCAGACAACACCTTTACCGGCTTCCTCGCCGGCGAGACCAGGAGCCCGCGCTTCTCTGTCGGACACGCCGCCTTTCTCATCCCCATCCGCGTCACCGCCTTTTACATCACGTCCATCGTCTTCATCGGCCTGCTCATCTCGCCGACAAACAGCCAGCTCCTGGGCAACAAGGGCGTCACGGCGTCCCCGTTTGTCATTGCCATCAAGCA
Organism: Grosmannia serpens; assembly: GCA_029299595.1. Classification (NCBI taxonomy): domain Eukaryota; kingdom Fungi; phylum Ascomycota; class Sordariomycetes; order Ophiostomatales; family Ophiostomataceae; genus Grosmannia; species Grosmannia serpens. Next base: position 277,776 of record JANSMH010000002.1, read on the forward strand.
GGCCGGCATCACAGGCCTGCCAGACTTTCTCAACACCATCATCATGATCGCCGTCGCGTCCATCGCGGCAGAGAGCTTCTTTATCGCCTCCCGCATCCTCCGCTCCATGGCTCACCAGCGCCTGGTTCCCGGCATCCTGGCACGAGTCGACGCCAAGGGCCGGCCGATCCCGGCCTTGCTCTTGACCACGGCCATGACCATTCTGATGACGTACATCAACCTGAGCGCCGGCGGCACCATCGTCTTCGACTGGCTGTCCCAGATTGCTAGCACCGGCTACTTTATGGTCTGGTTCTTTGTCGGCGTCACTTCCTTCCGGTTCCGCGCCGCCCTCAAGGCACAGAACGATCCCTTACTTAGCGAGGTATATGCCTGGAAGTGCGCCTTGTGGCCGCTCCCTCCCATCTGGCTGCTTATCTGCTGCGGTCTGTTCATGGCCTGCTCCCTCTACCTGGCTTTGTATCCGATTGTGAGTCCTCCCCCAATCCTATCAGTCTATCACCTGCTGACCATCCAACAGGGCTCGGACACTGTTTCGGCGTACTACTTTTTCCAGTACATGTTCGGTACGGTACTCATCGTGTGCAGCGGTATTGCCTACAAGCTGGTCCTTCGTACGAAGCTTCGGGATCCCAAGATGGCGGATCTGCAGACCGGGCGCCGGCCGTTGAGCACGGAGGAGATTGTCGAGCTGGATGCGTATGAAAAGTTCTCGAAGTGGAGGAAGCTCTATTCTTTCGTGCAGGTGTGGTAGATTTTAGATCGAGACGAATGATGAACACAGCCCAAGAGGTGAACAGTATCTTTGAGAAAGTTTTCTTGACGTAAACTGCAACACGCATGTATCTTAATGTCTCAAAAACCCAAAACGGTCGTCTTCCGCCATGATCCGTTCAAAGGACAGCTTGCTGTAATGTCGAGAAACTTACTCCACTAAATTACAGGCGGTTTCTCTGAAACAACGCCACAAGCTCAGATCTACAGTGACACCACTACCAAAATATGGAAGTGAACACCGGTTGGGTCTGAACAAGTATATCCATCCTGTTCAGCCAGCCGCTCCAAATATTTCGGCTCCAGGCTCCATGAACTGCAGCCTTTCAGAGCCTCATATCCGCTAGACGAGCTGCCAGTGCTGCAATCAGTCACGTCGCCTGCGCCCTTAGTATGAACAGGGTTTTTGAATTCCGGACTCTACGAACTGTTGTAAAAATCCTGTTGGTCGGCCCTTCATCTAAGAGAAAAACCAAAACACACACGTCTTCGGTCTAAGACAAGTTTGTGAACAGTTTCCATAGTATTAATGCAGTGGAGATTATAACAACGACTTCTTTTAGAACTTGGAAAGCAAACAAACATAACATATCAACCCCGCACCCACGATGGAAGAAATCCCGGCAGAACTAGCGCAATAAGAAAGAACTCGAAAGAACTGGAAGTAAAGGCACGAGAGAATACAGAGCGTCGTTCAGACGTTGAACAGAACTTTCCGATAGAGCATACAATATCCCTCCTGTTTCGCAGACAAATCGAAAAACAGTAAAAAATATAAAAATTATGGAATAGCTAAAGGCAAACGCAGGCCTACGCCATATCCACCAACAATGCTCGAAGGCGCGATGCTGTATCGTCGGTGAGCACATCGCTCACAGCATTGGCCAGCTTGATACGCTCGAGTTTTCTAGAAGTCGCACGAATGTCATGTTGTGCTGCCTCAAAGATCCTGACGGCCCCCAGTCGACAGCCTTCAAAAGATTGAGAAGCATTGACGCGTTCGCCATCATGAAGGGTCTTGATATTTTTGACGACAATCTCACCGCGTTGGAGATATTCTTTGGCAACATCCTCGATAGCTGCCTCTTTCGACTTGAGAAAGCGGAGTACGGTCTGGAAGGATGATGAGTGTGCAGTTCAGTCTCGTACGTAGTAGCATACAGTCAGGACTGCTTTAACTCACTGCACAAACATAGCTCATGATATGTCCGGTCTCCTTGTAGGGGTCGGTCTGATTCAGCCAGATATCTTTAGCCGACTCGCAGCCACTTCCCCCTTGAAAGCTGTTCATTTTCTTCTCCATCTTTTGAAAACTTGTCGTTTCAAAGGCCTGCATCATTTCTCTAGCAACGCCTCTTGGACTGGCGTGTTCTTGTTGTCCTTCTATTCTGTGCAGGAGCAGTCGGGGCGGAATCGCCACGGGCTGGTATCGCATCGGTTCGGAATGCTCAACCTGACCTGTGGCGTTGAGAAGCTTGGCTGTGAACTCAGTCGGCGCTGAATTATCGCCGTCATTTTCTGTAGAAAATGGGTCACTAATTGGCATCGGACGGAGCACTTTTATTTTCTCTTGAGCTCTGACTGGCTGCGGATATTCCATGGCGGGTTCGTTAGTTGTCACATGAAGTGAACCAATTTTCGGCTTCTTATCCTCCCTGATGTCTTTATTTTTCGTGGCTGGAGACAAATCTCTTTTTTTGTTGCTGTCCTGCTTTTGTGTACGCTGTGCACTGACAGCAGTCTTGGCAGCAGTCCTGGCAGCGATATTGGCCCTGCCTTGATTTGGTGCGGACCTCTCCAGCTTAGGCTCTTTCTTCGGCCGTTTCATTCCTGTACCGCCTGTCTCAAGCCCGGATTCTGCGATGTTTGAGGGGACTTGATTGGCCGACTGTTTAACATCAGGAACGTCTCTCACCAGAAGTCGGTTTGAAAGTCGAGGCATAGACATCTCCCTGTCATCATAGGATCCATCTTCGCCAGAGCTAGCCCCGGAGTCAGAGGTGATAACGATTGGAAAGCGCTCCTTTCTCTGCTGTGGACCCCTGTTCATAGGTGCAGTGGCAGACAATACAGGTGGCTCCGTCTTGGTGCTATGAAACTTGGTAGTCTGGGGCTTCTCCATTACTTTGGAAAGATTTGTCATGGGCACGTCTCTGATGTGTGTATCAAGTGTCTCCGGGAGATCTAGAATAGATCTCTTTGGCACTCTCTTCTGGTTCCCACGCTTTTTTTGATCGATTTTGACACTACTGCGAGTTTCCGTTGTCGGGCTAGATGTCGCGGCGTTCCCGGATGTAGGACGCAAGACCTCGGCCTTGAAAACAGGACTGATACTTTTCTGGTGACTGGCTGAAGCCGGCGAGAAAGGAAGGCTGTACGGATCATGGCCATAGAGATTTGTCGACGCAAGAGATTTCTGCCGTGGATATGTCAGTATGCTATCGCAGAAGTTCGGCTCATGTGCAATTAATCACCTTTGACTTGGCCGGTGCTCTCTTGGGGGCGGCTTTCAGCTCTGATTGTTTGGCTTTGACTCGTCGAGTCGAAAGGGGCGCTGAAGCCGCAGACGGTTCGGTATTTCTGTTGATGTTGTCGTTACTGTTGCTCATATTGGCCCCATCTGCGTTCGTTGGATTGACAGGCGGGATTGACGCGGCAGGATGCTGCCACTGGTTTTCCCTTTTCGACGTATTATCTGCAGAAGACGGATCGTCGGTCGACTTGGCTGGAGGCGAGGCGGCATCAATCTTCAAAGATTTTTTCAGGGGCAATGGGCTGACACCTTTCCACATTTCAGATGCAAAGTAAACAAATTCTTCCTCAATACTTGTCGCCATGGCTGGTAGTCAATTGAACATGCCGAGGGGGAGGGGAAGTGGCCAGCAAGGGTTGGCATGTGCGGCGAAAGAGCGATAGAGAATGGAATGGCAGCAGAGATGAAATGAATAGATGAGAAATGCAGAAAGTCTGAGGCCCAAAAAGAGTTCTGTGGGCAGGTGAATAAATCGTATGCCGTCTTCATTGCAACGGAGGAAGGCGCGGACGGTAAACATCATGTTTTGGAATGAGCGACAAAACAATGCTCTCGAAGCGAATGAAAGGGGAAGGAACGCTTCTGAAATCATCGGAATTTACAGCGACACACAACAATTCTGGAAATCAGGTCATTCAAGAGCCACCAACGAGAATAGGAATCCGCCTAAACATACAGAAAGCAGCGGACAAGCGCCCGTACGCATCTCTCCAGAAGGGCCACACAATTTTCTTATCATTCATTGACAGACTTCATAGCCATGTGAGAAACATGTCTATTCCTGAAGCAGGATTCCGAGATTCTGCATACGGAAACATAGACGTTTACGAAGCATGCAAGGCACGATCAAAGCCAACCCAACATCCTGGGGGATCGCTATGCCCAAAACAGCAACGAGGCCCGGCAGCTGCAGTAATGACGTGCTTAGCCCGAAAGCGCACGCCCTACCCTGAAAGGCCCAGAGTGCGGAGCAATGGCTGCTGGCCGGCGATTGGACTGTTCTCGGGCAGATAAGCGACGCAGCCGACGGCGTCTGCCAGCGATCGCTCGCCACTCCTGAGCCGGGATGTTGCTAGCAGTCCAAGATCTACGAGATTGACCCGGACGCGGACACGCTCGTCATCGTGCAGCCGCTGGCGGGGCCGTTTGCGCCGTGGCCGCCACAGCAGGCGGAGAGCGGCAGCGACGGAACGACGGCCACGAGCGATGCCGGCGAAGTGCGCATCAAGGCGTCGTCCAAGCACCTGAGCCTGGCGTCGCCGTACCGCGGGTGGTGGACCTGGAGGCGCTGGCACGCATCGCCGTGGTGGTGGACCGGTTCCGGCTGCACGACGCCGTGGACGTGTACGCGGAGCGCTGGGTGGCGGCGCTGCAGCGGCGCGGACTGCCAACGCACAGCGGGCGCGACCTGGAGCTGTGGATCTACGTGGCGTGCGTGTTTGGGCGCGACGACGTCTTCTGCGCGGCCGTGCATCGTCCACGACGTCGAGGCCCTGCGCCTGCAGGCCATTGCCGCCGCGCTGGACCTACTGCACGGCGCCGTGGACGCGCTCCTGCTGGCTGACGACGACGAGCGCGGCGATGCCGACGCCGTCCTGCTGGGCATCCTGCTCAGGTCTGGCGTCTGGACGGCAGCAACAGGCACCTGCTGCTCAATCCCAACCTGGATTCCCTCCGAGCCGGCATTGCCGGCTTGGACCTCAAAAGAGGACCCTTGCTTACTACTTGGTAAATAGGACAGTAAGGGAATTTCTCATTAATAACCGGATCCCATGAGCATTATAAAGCAGTAAGATATGTATTAGCAATTGCTTCCATCCATGTCGAGAAGAAGATGTTGTCTGCCATATCCAACGTTCTGCAAATTCCACATACGTCATGCGGGGTGTTCTTCCGTGCTTAGAAATCAACCAGTCTCGCAATCGATGGTGCCAGCTCCACTTGGCCGTCACGACAACGGCGCTGAAGCAGCAGCCAATGCGACGCGTATCCGTCACGCCTTCCCAATCCAGACGACGGCGGGATATATTACAGTCGTGCTCGTCCCCCATCGGAAAGGCGACTGCTGCTTTGCGCAACATCCACACTGCCAATTCTGCACTCTGCCATCCGCCCACGAGAATCTCAACCACCACGTCCAAAACAGTCACCATGAGCACCGACAAGCTTGTCCTGTACACCAACCACCGGTGTCCATGTACGTGAGCCAAGCAGGGAGGGGAAGAAGGAGAGAGAAAAGAGCGAAAAGAGCAAAAATGAACCACAACCTCCCGAAAGAGAAAAGGGATAAAAAACCACAAATACAGCCGACCAGGTCAACTGACACGTCCCAGGGGCCCACCGCGCGCACATTGCGCTGGCGGAGCTCGGCATCGCGGCCGAAGAGGTCATTATCGACCTGGACCGGCCGCGCGAGCCGTGGTATCTCGAGGTGAACCCGCGCGGCCTCGTGCCATCGCTCAAGCACAACGGCGACATCATCACCGAGTCGGCCATTGTGGCGCAGTTCCTGGCCGACGCCTATCCCGACGCACCGGCCTCGCTGCTGCCGCCCTCCAGCAGCCCCGGCGGCGCCCTGGCCCGCGCCCGTATCGCCTTTTTCGTCGACACCTACTTTAGCAAGGTCCAGTCCAGCATCTTCAAGCTCGGCAACGTCACCTCCGACGCCGACCAGGACGCCCTCGCCGCCGCCTTTGCCGCCGCGGCCGCCAAGGAGCTCGAGCCGCTGCTGGCCGCCACGTCCGCCGACAAGCCCTTTTTCGGCGGCAGCCCGCGCCTCACCCTCGCCGAGGTCCTCACCGGCTCCTTTGTCCTCCGCGTCGTCACCCTCGCCAAGCGCGGCGTCTACCCTGCCGCCCTCACCACCCTCGTGCCCGCCCAGGCACCAAAGTTCTGGGCCTGGGCCCTCGCCGTTGCCGCCCACCCCAGCGTCACCGGCATCTACGACGAGGACGTCGTGGCCAAGTCGACCCAGGCCCGGCTCGACAAGCAGCGTTCTGCCCTGTAAGGAATGAGAGGCGTTGCGTTATATAGTCCAGTGCACACTGCCACTACACCACGAAACAATTAAAATGATTTGTCCATGTTCTATGTCCTTGTGACGCTCGGTGGCGCCAATGATTAAAGTGAGAGCGAAGCGGGGAGACACTAAAAATCCTTGATAATTATACATGCACACACACCGATAACCCTCATGCATCGAGTTTACCACCCGCTGGCTTCTCGTCGCCAGCCGTGACCGATCCCGAGGCTGAATCCAGGGCAGTCGCGGGCTTCTTGCCAGTATCGGCCAGGTTGTTCCAGCCCATGCCAAAGGCAGAGAAGAAGACGAAGCAGCCGGCGCCGGCCAGGATGTAAAACACGACGTCCAGGCTGTTGGAGTAGGCCTTGAGCACGCCCGGAAGGTCTTGGGCACTGGTAATCTTTCGGAAGCCGGTGGCACCCGCTGCTAGGACGACTTCTGGGTTGATGTCCGGCACCAGCTCGCGCAGCTCCACGCGCAGCCTGGAGTCGAGCACGGTGTTGAGGAGGGTCAGGAAGACGGCCGGCCCAATGTACTGGCAGAAGACGATGAACGTCATGCCGTCGGACAGCTCCTTGGGCGATGTGTTATGCTGGACGATGACCAAGGGCTGGAATTGAGGGTAGGTCAGCGACCAAAGGAGAGGTTGGTGGGGGAGGGACGGGAATCATGGGAACGCACCATCTGGAAGCCAATGCCACGGCCAAAGCCAGCGAGGATCTGGAAGCCGACCCACTGGCCGGTAGGCGTGTGTGGCTGGAAGAGGCCGAAGAGGCCGCTGCCAATGGCAAGCAAGACGCCGGAGATGATGACAAACGGCGGCACGTAGCCGACCTTGTTGACTGTGAGGGTCAGCTGGGGTGAACAAGCGAGAGAGTTCTCTTGAGTTTGGGGTGGCTCTCACCGAGGATGCCGCTGGAGATGCTGGCGACGACCTGGGGAAGGATGCCGGACAACATGTAGACGCCGCTCATGACGGCGCTGACGCCCTTGACGGCCTGGAAGTAGATGGGCAGAAAGTAGGCGGCGCCAAAGGTGGTGATGGTTATGCAGGTGTAGCCGAGGCCGGCCACCCAGATGCGGCGGCGACGGATGACGGAAAAGTTGAGCAGCGCTCCCGTGCTCCGGTAGCCGTTCCAGACGGCCCAGACGGCCAGGGTGACGGCGGAGCCGCAGAAGAGGCCAATCACCTGCGACGACCTCCAGGGGTACCGGGTGCCGCCAAACTGCAGCGCCAGCAGGAGCTGGATGATGGCGGGGGCGAAGAGGGTGAAGCCGACCAGGTCGAGGCGGCGGTGGATGGTGCGCAGGGCAACGAGCAGCGGATCCTTTGCCATCTGCTCGGGGATGTGCAGGAGGAGCAGGGGAACGGCGACGATGAGGCCGAGCGGGAGGTTGATGTAGAAGCCTTTGGGGGGGGTCAGCAGACGGCCAGACCAAGGGATAGGGGACGGCAACTGCTTACACCATCTCCAGGTGTAGCCCGTGGTGAAGGCGCCGCCGATGAGAGGCCCGAGGACGACGCCGAACTGGGCGACTGGCTGGTCAGCGGGAGAAGAGACGGGGAGAAGAGACAGAGGGCCGGGGAACTTGCCTGCCATTATAAGGCCGATTAGAGCTGCACGTGTCACATTAGCTGGCTGTCTCTCTGTTTGATTCACCATGGGGGCACGACGAACGAGGACGCTTCTGCAGCGGCACAGATGCGGACAGCATGACCAGGGCGCCATTCATCAGGCCGGAGGCGCCGATGCCGGAAATGGCACGGCTGACAATCAGCATGTTGGACGACTGGGACGCTCCGCAGAGGGCGGAGCCCAGCTCAAAGACGAAGAAGAAGCCGATAAAGGTCCACTGGCAAGGGTAAGTCAAGGTGCCAAGACACGGGACACGGGACAGACGACGTGGCCGTACCTTGAGGCTGAAGATCATGTACATCTTTCCTGTCAGCGGTTGCAGGGCAGAACTACAGGGTCAGCCGAGGGATGGACGAAGGGACAAAGACGAACAAAGGAAAGAGGAAAACGAAGGGAACGGCTCACCTTGCGAGCAAGTAGGCGCTGCCATACCAGCCAACATCGGGCAGAGAATGGAACTCGTCTGTGATTTTCGGGATTGCCGTCGCCACAATGGACGTGTCCAGCAGGATCAGGAAGCAGCCCAGCGACAGGCTGACGATGAGCAGCACCAGCTTTGTGCCGACCACGGGCTCGATTTCGTCGTCCGGCCTCTCGCTGTTCATCTTTTCGTCGCTGTTCGCTCTGCCGTGGCTGGGCAGAGTGTCTGCAGTGTCGGCCATGGCGTCTGAAGCTGCCAGCTGTTCTTTGTTTCGTCCGAAATGCAGCTTTACCTCCATGACGCCGAGCGCGAAGAAGCGCACCTCCTCCGGCTCGTTATATACGGAAGCATAACAACAGGACCCGGAGCCGGAGCCGGGGGCAGTCTTTCCCGTTTAAGACAATTTGGCCGTTTTGGTGGTTTTTATTCAGCGCAGCTTGGCCGTTTTCTCCGTAAAGTCCGCGTGACTAATCGTTTATCCGGCTCGGAGAATCCGAACATTCTCCGATCCCGCCGCATTTCTTGCATTCGGGGCCAGTTTCTCGTTTTTAGGCCCGTATGACAGCATATGTCTTGGATGGCCTTCTCCACATTCACGGCCTGTCTCTCTCTCTCCCTCTGCTCCCTTCACCGGTCTCATAAGATACGGCACAAGGTTCAGCCGTCGAAGCTCACAGGGCCGGCGGCCTTTGCGACCAAAAATCCAGCCAAAGCAGACGAATCTGGGCATCCTTGACCCCAGACTCAAGATGGAGTCTCCCGAGTCCGTGTCGGGGCCAGCAGAGCAGAGGACGCGCCGCAGCAAGGCGTGCGTCAATTGTGTTCGCATCAAGTGCAAGTGCATTCCGTGTGGGGATGCAGCCGGCTGTCAGAGGTGTGTTGATCTCGTTGTCTCCCTGTCGTCCGCCTCTGCTGACGGGAAAGATGCCATCGGCTGAAGAAGACGTGTGTGCCGTCGGCAGTCCCGTCCAAAAAGGCTGTTGGAGGCCGGCCCCGTCGTCTCGGCTCACGCACACAGCGGCTGGAGGCCAAGATCAGCGACCTGGTGGACCTGCTGCGGACGACGCAGGGCATCTCGCCAGAGGGTCTCGATGGCCGGGAGGGCGGCGTTGCCGAGAGCCATACATCGCCCACGGCCACCGTCCAGGGCCTCGTGGACACGCCCCAGACGACGGCAACGACGGCGACGGCGGCGACGACGACGGCGGGCCGTGAGGAGGACAGCGACCAGTCGCCGACCGAGGCCGGGCAGATCTTTCGGCGGTTTTGCGACGAGATGTTGGTGAGTGAGAGTTGTGTTTGTGTCTTGCCCGCGGATTTGTCTTGTTCTCTTGCATGTCGTTTCTTTCTCACGTCCCTGTATCCCCCCATCTATTCCCACACTTCTGCTTTCCCCATCCCCTCATCTCGGATCTCCTCGTCATCTCCCCCTCTCTTGGCCTCGTCCATCCCTCCCACTCACCTCTCAGCCGCTAGAACCGATCCTCTACCTCGCGCCCGCCACCACGGCCCAGCAGCTGCACCGCGACGCGCCCTTTCTCTGGCGCTGCATCACGGCCGTGGCGGCGCCCGCGGTCGCGCACCGCTGCCGCTTTGGCGCCCAGGCCCGCCGCCAGCTGCTGGACCGCATCGTGGCCGGCGGCGAGCGCAGCCTGTCGGAGCTGCAGGGCATCCTGGTGCTGCTGACCTGGTTCCACGTGCTGCCGGCCGTCGACCGCCAGTTTGCCGTGCTGCTCTCGCAGCTGGCCGTGGCCGTGGCCTGGGACCTGGGCCTGACGATGCCGCCGCCGCTGGAGCCGCGCGTGCCCGGCTGCGGCTCCGGCTCCGGCCTGACCGCCCCGCCGTACCGGACGGCCCCCATCCCCTGCGTCGTGCCCTACAAGCGCGAGCGCACCACCGAGGAGCGCCGCACCGTCCTGGCCGTCTTCTCGGCCACGTCCAGCGTCCCGCTCATGCCCGACGGCCTGCGCTGGTCGCCCTACCTCGAGGACTGCCTGGCCCACCTCCAGCAGGCCCGGCAGACCGCCCAGGACGCCGTGCTCGTCCGCCACGTCCGCCTGCGCCTGCTCGGCAGCCAGATGCGCCACGAGACCGCCTGGAGCAACGCGGCCGCCACCTCGTCCTCGACCTCGACCGGCCGTAGCGGCCTCGTCCCGGCCGTGCCCGCAAACCTCCCCCCCACCTTCATGGAGTCGGCCCAGCTGTACCTCGACAGCATCATCGACGACCCGTCCTGCATGGACAACTGTAAGCACAGCAGCACCCCCGACTCTGCGTCAAATGTCCTGGCTAATAATCACTCCCCCCCCTTCCCCCCCGTTCCCCCCCCTCCCCCAAGTCACGACCCACAATCTCTACCACTACACCCGCCTTACCATCCACGAGTCCGCCCTCATGCGTCCTTCTCCGCCCGGCGCCACCTTCGACCTCCACCGGCTCGCCGTCTACCAGCGCTGCCTCGAGTCGGTGCGCCACACCTTTGACAACATCTTTACCTGCCCGCCCGACCGCTATCTCTGCCTCCCCTGCGGGTCCGTCTGCCTGCTCATCTACGTCGCCGTCTGCCTGCACCGCCTGACCACGCTGCGCGATCCCTCCTGGAGCGTCGAGGCCGTGCGCGACTCCATCGACCTCATCGCCACCATCGACCGCGTCATTGCCATCTTCCAGGACTGCCAGCGCCAGATGATGTCCGAGGTGGCGGCCGCCTCGGCCGCCGAGAATGTCGTCACCATCTTTGCCATTCGCAAGTTTCAGGCCCTCCGCTCCGTCTGGCTGAACGAGATGCCGCTGCGGAATGGCGCCAGCAGCGCTGTTACCACCGCCACCGCCACCGCCACCGAAATCCCTTGTCCCCCCCCCCTCTCTCTCTTTCCGGCCGCCCCCCCTCCTCTGCCACCCGTCGACGACCTGGACTACTACCAGTGGCTGCCAGACCTGGCCATGGACCTCTCTTGGATGTGACAACTGATAGCCCGGCTATCCACGGCTTCGCTTGCCACATTACAACCCCCCTGCACGCCGACAGCCACGCTCGTATGTCCACCTATCGCATAGCTGTGCTGGCGGACAAACGACCTATCGAGTGGCACCGGCTTTTCATAATGCCACGTCCAAGCTCTTGTGCACCCTGCCTGCTGGCTGCTAGGAAGCGCGATGGAATGGTCGGGTGTTCACAATGTGCAACAACCAATGGTTATAAAAGACGAACCCAGTATTTCTCCCCTGTCGCGGGCCCAAGCACCGACGCTGGACATCCTGGCGCTGGCGCGAAGCACCTGTTCTTGGTGAAACTTATATATCCTGTTTATCACGTTAGTAAGGGCGGGCCTGGTTTTAGCACTGGTGCAGTTAGAGCCCGGACCGTGCTGTATCTTCTACGCTATTGCCACACCACAACAACCCCACAACCCGCTCGGTTCGAATGTACGAGAGCGCGGGGTTTTCAGGCGACAGAAACACAAAGACAACTGTCCGCCTTTGGCAATGCCGGTATCATTCACGGAAAAATCGACAGTTAGTGGGTGTGTTGAGGATTTCGCCATCTCTGCACTAGTCTGCGCCATAGTGGCCCTAAACGAGTACTGTATTCCGGGGAATTTGTGGACACCTATCTCACGTGATGCCAACATGAACTGAAAAGAGAGGCTACGCGATGTCCTATGAGCACCAGACGTCTTGAATCACACCAGCTGTCTTTGTCTCCCACCTGATTTAGGTACTCATTTCTCTATTCTCTCTCTTTGTTTCGGTCTTGTCCTGCCCGTCGTGGATTCCCGATCCCGTTCCTCCCCTCATCCTTCCTATCTCTTTGATACTCTCCTTCCTCCCGTCTTCGCTCGTTCTTTATTCATGGAGTCCAGGGTGGCCGTGGGCGAGGACGAGACAGCTGCATTCTGTGGCATCGCCGAGCTATTCTACACCATCGACAGCCACGTTGGCGGCTTTATCATCTACACAGGCAAGTACCGGCAAGAGGGAGATAAGGGCCGATAGACAAGAAAGCTAACGTCCAGGCGTCGATAGTGACACATTCCGGCGCATCGAGGCAGAACGGGAGGCGCGGGGAAAGAGGTTCCGCTTCTATTTCCGGCCGGCACAGAAACAACTCCACATTACCATCCCGACGTGGCTACACGAGATCGTCAGCCAGAATCTTCTGAACTCTGTGTCCGCAACACTGGTCCGAACGGGATGGGCGTGGGAGACACCAAGTACGCTTTGGCGGGCTCAACGACGTATCGAAGGGATGATGGCGGCGGAAGCAGCGGAAGCGGCGGTAGCGGCGGTAGCGGCGGAGGTGACGCAACGTTTGTGCCCTGGCTACGAAAGAGCACCAAGTGGCCGACCTTGGTGATTGAGTCTGGCGTGGCACAATCGCAGGACAGCCTCTGCCGGAAAATGCGTCGAGGAACGTTCTCGCGCAGACGCGTCCCAGAGCGATGCGGACGTGAATGACCGCCCTGGAGCCGATGGAGCCGATGGAGCCAATGGAGCCAATGGAGCCGAAGCTGCGGCAGACAAGTTGCGATAACACCACGGCCCGGGGTCGGCCACCGGGCACAGTACGAAGTGGGCGGCAGGGCGCTGGTGCTGGGGTTTGCGCTCTTGTTTCTGCGGCCGGCAGACGCGGCGCGTGGCGAGCACGACATTCAAGTGGCCGTGGCCGAGCTGGTGAACGTGGCCGAGTGGGCGTGGGAATGAGCAAATGGGCACTGCGAGCGGGTGTGTCCGTAATGCTCAACACGGCACAGAACCGTGCTTTCAGGCGTGGCACAAGTGTTCCAAGGCAGGAAATCCCAACTAACAAGACTAGCAGTCTATATCAGGTAGATACGAACAAGAGATAAGACGTCCTGTGTGCCACGTTTCGCAGCACCGGTTGCCTACAACAGACTAGCGGAGAGAAAGAGAGCAGAGAATCCCTGCGTCCACGCCTGGGCACTTTTTTTCCCATTTTTCCATGCGCCCTCGCTCTGGCTCTGTCGCCCAGCCAAATCCAACGCCTCTCGCACTCGCTGACCGGTCCCGTGGCACAAGAACTAACACATACACACACACACACACACACACACACACACACACACACACACCCCCCCCCCCCCCCTCTGGTTCTCGCTACGCCGATGCGACCTGATGAGGACATGGCGCTTCCACTCCTGGTCGACTGCGCGGACGGGAAGACGCAGACGTCTGTTGGGCAGCGATGCCACGGCCACAAAAACAAATGCCGCTGCCACCCACCCACCACCCAACCAGCCGTCCGCCCACACACTCGCCCGCTGCTTGGCCCGGCTCATCCCGACCTCTTGCAATTCCCCGCTGCACCAGCAACAGCCCTCGGGAGGATACCGAACCCATCTGGTGACGTGGGCTGGGCGCATGGTGGATTATTATACGCCGGGCCCCCTCTGGACAAGACGAAAAGCAGGTTCACGTCCTCCCTTCCACCCCCCCTCCCCCTTCCCCCTTCCTGGGCTGGCAGAAATGAACAGCAACGCCTCCCTCTGCCCTCTCTCCGTGTTCCACAGACGGATGCGTTGCGATGCGGCCTCTCGAGGACCACCACCGCCACCAGTCACCCCGTGCCACCCTCCCTCCAACAGAGCAGCCAGCATCAGACCATTGCTCTGCGCGTGTCCCGGGTGGCCCCCACGACAACTCCCGACCACCATCCACATTGGGCTGTCGACTGCTGCTTGCCAGACCCTTGTTGCCTCTGCTGCTGCTGCTGCTGCCGTCCAGGAAAGGGTGCTGGACGGGTTCTGCGACCGACCAGTGAGACATTTCTCTCCATCGGTGTGCGCGAATTATATGCTGCCCTCCAATGACGCCCACTCTCTCTCCTGCATCTCTGTATAACATTGTGCCGTCTGCATGCAGCCGTTTTCAGGTCGATTCGGTCCCCCCTGCCGACGGTCCCACGCCTCTTCCCCCTCTCCTTCTGCCAGAGCGTTCAGACTCAGCATCACACAGCATCGCAGCCACGGCCGCCCTTGTTGATCGCTACACCGGAGAGAGCGCTGCACAAAGCGACAGTCCCCTTGTGTTGGCCTCCATCCAGCGACTGCCTGAATCGGAGCTGCAGCCCAGCCCAGCCCAGGTGCCCACCGTCGCCTCGACATCCCGCCTCTCCAGCGTTGGCGTTGTGGCCGTCCTGCTTCTGGTAGTGTGTACCGCAACCGGTCAGATGCCGCCTCTTCACAGGAGCAGAGTCCACCACGCACGCCGTTGCTGCCCAACGTTTCGGTTAGAGTGCGTCGTGGCAAGCTCGTAGGAGCTTCTCGCCATGGCTCCATCGCCCTTTGCGTCTGGCCTCCTTCTCGGGCTCAGGCTGCGATTCATGGGGATGCCGGAAAAATGATCGGCTGTTCCCGCCCACCTGCCGCGTTGAGACGTGATTCGCGGTGTATGGCATCTCCCTTCCCTGCTCCTGTATCCGCTGCTGCATGCTCCCCTCCGTTTTTTCTCTTACTTCCCTTCCTCCCTCGGCTCCGTGTCTTTCTTTTTTCTGCCGTAGCCGCGCATAGCGGTCGACCTGCTTTCCAATGGATTCCATCACGAGCGCAGTCGTGTGGTGTGCAACATCGTCATGCTGACGTAGTGGTCGACGACGGGATTCAAACGGCCTATCCCGGCACACCGACTCGCCTCTCATTAGCCTCGCGTCATGCAGTGGCCCGCAAACCTTGTCCATCTCGCCAGCTTTCTGTCCTGCTAGTCGCCGACGATGGCTGTCCGCCATGGGCGAGCGAGCAGCGTCGCAAGTTCTCCTTTGAAATATTGGGGCAGGTGGAAGCGAGAAGAGACAGGCCCGTGGAGACACCGGCCTGGACTATAAAGTAGACTGAACGAGCCGACCTCGGGGTGCGTGGAAGGTTTTCAACAGCAACATCTCTCTTGGCTCCAAGCATACAAGAACTCTTTCCCCACTTTATAACCTGCATCTACACTCAGTCTTTATACCAACACCATAGAAAGATGCCTGACAACAAGACACCCGGCGGTTCTGGCGGTTTGTCCATCTGTCAAGAAAAAGAAAAAAAACTTCCTGTTGTTTTTACTAATGTGTACGTTTGAACAGATGCCGGCCATCCGAGTGATGCCGGCTCCAGCGGCGCAAACACGAACAACATCGCCCTCTGGATAGACGGCTATGATGACCCCAACACGGGCTTCGGGAGCTCGCAACTTCCTTACAACAGCAGCTCTGGCGCCCTGCCCGAGTCGCTTGCTGCTTTCCAGGGATCGGATACTAAGACCTGATCCTTGCACAATGAGTAAGCCGCAGACACGTGATGTGGGGGCTGGTGGTGGTTCTTAGTGCACAATGGATTCTTCTTCTGCTTTGCATATTGTGACTTGTGTTATGCACGTGATCTATCCCGTGAACGCCCTGCGAAAAAACCCTTGTTTGAGATCTTGCTCCGTAGATAGCCGCCCACTGTCGGAACCCTGCAAGCGCCTGGCCAAGAAGGAACTGCAGGATGATCGGCAGCGCTGGGCTGTTCGTTGGTAACAATGAAAAAGACGACCGCCGGGTGCTGCTGGGAATGGTTGGCCGCCGTCGATGCCCTTGTCCGGACGCGGCGGCAGAAGCCTCTTGGCGGTGTTCGACGGGGCCAAGAGCGCGAACAAGGTCCCAAATCGGCGAGAGAAAAAAAGGGACAAAGCTACAAAGGCCGGCTGACCTCGTATTCCGCGGGCTGAATGTCCCGAACCTGACAGGCGCGGACGCGTGGCACAGTATGGCAAAGGGGAAAAGGGGTGGTGTTGGACAGTGTATTACGCGTCTGCTGGCACTGGGACGCTCTGCGGAATGCTCTGGGAAGCACTGTTGGGTCCTTCCTGCGCAATTACGTGTAGCGGCGGGGATCCACTGCCATTGGACGGGCTCTGGCCCTCGTCCCCCCTCTGCAATTCAGCCAATGCAGCCATTTCGGCCACTTCAGGAAGGACCCAGCCGGCTCGCCTGTTCCCCTTTTCCTGTCGCTTACGAAATAGCGCGCCGCTATTCCTATTTTCGGGGACCCGCTTTTCTCTGCCTCGTACTCGCACGCTTTCTTCGTCATCACCCAGCGCCTTCGTCCTCGCCTTGCTTTTCGCTCTTTCTCCCAGGCCACACGCATCCGGACAACCGACCACGAGAGCGACGAGGCCAACAAACAAACCACCCGCACCGCTGCCGCCCGTCACCCGCCGACGTCCACAGCAAGACTCCAGCAACTGCCGCCGTGCCGTCCGTTTGCTTCCCGTTGACCAGCCCCAGCAAACGCGCAATCTCCCCGTCGTCGAGCTTCTCCCGGCCTCGTTGGCATCGGCTTCTCGCAGTCTGCCCTTGTTGGACCTCCCCCGTCTTCGCCGCCTCTGTTCCTGTCGCCAGCCAGCGGTCCGTCCTCGGTCGAGCAGTGTGTTTTTTTTTTTTTTTGGCAGTGCTTATTTCTCGATCGACGGGACAACGCCACGCTCCGGAACCCGCAATCCAAGGCCCTTCTTCCGATCACAGCCTGCGATCGTATTCCTCGCACAGGCAGCTTGCTCCTTTTCCACGGTCTCGCCATTCTCGCGCCCGAGCTCTTCACCTGCTCTCGGTCGGCACCACGCCATCGCCCATCTGCCTCCGAGACGTTTCGGGATTCCGAGCACAGATTCCCCCCTTCAATCCCGACTCCTCGCCTGCCAACCTGCGGCTGCTCGCTTAAAGCGCACCTCTTCTCACAATGGGTACGTCCAGACGCGCATTTTCCTGCTTCCCGAACCCCTCAAAGAATGTCACGTTACTGACGTTGACTTGACAGCCGAAACGACCATCGTCCCCTTCTCCACCCTGCCAGCATGCGCCACCGAGTGCTACCACCTCTACGATGCCAACGGCGCCTGCGTGCCGCCGGCCGTCTCGACAGCGGCCGTGGCCACGTACGCCGAATGCTTCTGTAGCAACTCGTACGTCTCCCCGTTTAGCACCGGCACGTCGGGCGTCTGTGACAGCGCGTGCACCACCGTCTCGGGCGGCCTCGCGAGCATCCACACCTGGTTCTCCAGCTTCTGTTCAGTAAACGCTGCAGAAATTGCAGCCACGACCGGCACGGCGACCGGCACGTCGGCCAGCAGCTCCGGCACCGGCACCAGCAACGGCACCAGCAGCGAAACCCACTCCAACAAGAGTGTCGGCCAGGCCTGGTATGTCTCTCCGATGGCGGTCTTGCCGTCCTCTTCCCTCTCATGGCCAGTGCCACTAACTTCCCTCTAGGTTGGCATCGCACAAGCAGTGGGTTGCCTTTATCGTCATCGTCGTTGTCGGCATCGCCGGCATCTGGATCGGCGCTGCCATGTGGCGCCGTCGCTATCTGCGCAAGAGGGACCGCCAATATGCTCTCGGCAAGGATCTGGCTCAGCGCTCCAGTACTGTCCCCAACGGCAGCACGCCCGGCGAGCAGTCCCAGGCAGACGTCCACCACAGCCAGCACGGCATGTTTGCGCCTGGAAACCCAAACATTGACAACGCCTACGATTCCGAAAAGACACAGTCGGGCAGGAATGGACGGAGAAGAGCTTAACTGCGCGACGTCTACGGCACTCTTGGAAAACTAGCCGTTCCTTCTGTTTTAATACATTCTGGGCATTTGTTCTTGACATTATCAGGGATATCTTGCGGCGTTATTGGGGGGGAAGAAGGGCCTTTGTCTTGCCATGCATACAGCTCTCACCATGCCAGATGAGTGTGTCTATGCCATGCCATTGCATCGCACGTGTTCTTTGTCGGGATAAAAATAGGCATGACGGCTGGTCACATTTGCATTTGCACTCCACGTGCTCTCCTTGTAGTTTCATCATTTCCTCATCTGCCCGTTTCGGGTCCACTCTGTACAGGCTTATAGTTTTCTTGGTTTAGCATCGTGTAGAATTTCAGGTTCATGTAGCATCATTCAATATTCCGTTTCGCTGTGTTTGGATATGGGGCGGACAATGCGGCAAGACGGGTGCAAGGCGAATGCTCCGGCCTTCCCATCGACGTAACCAAAAACGTCCAAAACGCGTGTTGCTTGTCTGTGTCGTCGTCATCCCCTCGCCTTGTTTCGGGGCCCCTGTCAACGCACGGCCACATTGCTTGTTTTGCGCTTCCTCTGCTCTTCAGCTGCGTCCATGTACACGTCGATGAGACAGCCAGCCGACCAGGCCTGCGTGGGCGACTGCGGCGAGTTAGCCTGGTGGGGAGGAGGAGAAGACAGAAAGAAGAAGAGACAGAGAAAAGAAAGCAAACAAGAAACGAAAAAAGAAACGAAAAGAGGCAAAACAGGAAGCAGGAAAAGAAAAAAAAGAGAGCGGAAAGAAAAAGAAAACAAAGCTCACCGAGTCAGCACAGTAAGCGCCATCCTTTTGTGTCAGCTCCGTCAGCCCCGCCCAGGGACTCTCCTGGATCTGCTGCTTGCATCCAATCAGCCGGCGCGTCACCTGCTGGAAGGCCTCCGTGCGGCCCTCGACGTCGTCGGCGCCCCGTCGCATCAGGTCAAACTTGAGCAGCGCCCGCAGGAAGAAGCCCGTCGGCCAGAGCCACTCGGGGCCCTGGTGGTAGTTGCGGCCCTTGGACGTAGCAAAGTCGGTGCTGTCCTCGCTGTTGACATAGTACGGCCGGTAGTTGAGGTCCGCCGGGTCCAGCGTTGCCATGCCCGTCGGTCCGCGCAGAACCTTGTCGGCCACGCAGAGAGCCCCGATGGCGTGCTTCGGCACAAAGAGCTCCGGCGCCACCGCCATGGCTATCGTGAAGTTGGGCCGCAGCTGGTAGTCTTCGTACTCCTTGCCCGAACGGTACAGATCCTTGTAGATCCCACGCCGGTTGACAAGCTTCGTGTTCACATCGTACTTGGCATCGGCGCTTGGCTCCAGCGGCACGTAGTAGCAACGCTCGAAATTGGCGCAGACCAGCCCAGCCCACTCCTTGAACGACACAGACGTGCCGTCTTCCTTCTTCACGCCGTCGTATGCGTAACCGCCGGCTGCATGTCGGCGATCCAGCCACGAGAGCGTGCTGTAGAGGAGGCCGGAAATCTCCACCGCAGATCCGTCGCGAGGCGTGCCCGGGACACCCTTGGAGCCCGCCCGCTCGCTCTCGCCCATCTTGTCCATCCATGTCCCGCAGTTGGACTGGCTGCCGCCAAAAATCAGTCCGTTGCTCCAGTCCACGTGGACTTCGATGTTGAACCCCTCATCTTTCATCTGCTTGTCGAGGCCTGGCCCGGCATTGGCTTCCCGGAAGGACAGGCCCGTTGCATGTTTCTGCAGAGCCTCTTGGATCACGTCTTCAATCGTGCTCTCCTCCGAGTATGCCCGGGGATCCTTGACATCAAACCAGGTGTCGTCGCCGGGCAGGAAACGCCGCTTCACCTTCACCTTGAGCAGTTCCTCTCCGTCTGGCGCCAGCTTGACGTAGTCCTGGACACACTGCAGAAAGAACCAGACCGCATCCCGTGCGTTGTACCGAGGGTTGTTGCCCGAGCTGAGCAGGTTTGGGATCATGCCATGCTTGAGAACGCTTGCAAAGGCAAGTATGTGCTCCTTGGCCTCGGCGAATCGCCCGGTGCCGAGGAACAGCCCGCGCATCGAGATGAACACGTCTCGGCCCCAGCACCGTGCCCACTCCACAGAGAAATGCGGCAGTCCGGCGGCCAACGAAGGGACGGCATGGTTTGGATACAGAGAGCCAGATTTCACCAGGCCGGTCTGCTGGATGCTGACCATGGCCAGGCTCTGCACAAACCACTGGCCATCGCGAACGTCGGGGGCCAAAAGGGCAATTGTGCGGTCACAGCAGGCTTGGTATGCCGTGCGCATTATGAGGCCGAAATAGCGAGGAAGCAGAAAGGCCGGTATGCCGCGGATGGCATCGAACCGTTCCTTGAACCAGGCCGAAGGCTCAGCCAGGTTCTTGTAGGTGTCGTTCGTGGAGATGCGTTCGAGGCGTCCGCCAATGTAGTCCAGAGCCCACTGGCCATCACGCAGGTTCTGGCACAGCGGGTGTGCCAGGTCGTTGTCTCGCATGACGTTCTTGAGGATGCTGTACCAGCCCTGCAGCCCGGCGTACACAAGCGGGCCATATCCTGGAATGGTGTACACGCCATCTTTGCCGTCGCTGGAGTCCCGCTCTTCCGCGTCGCAGCGGTACAGAACAAAGTTGAGGTCGACCAGGTTGAGCTTGCCGAAGGCGTCCTGGGCCCCAGACGTCACAAACGTGTCCAGGCCAGTCGAGTGCTCAGCAGCAGGGATCCAAGTTTCAAAGAGGGCTATGCTGCCAGGAGGGAACTTGTCACGGACGGTGATGTTGGTATCGCCCCCGGTAACGTCCATCCGTATCCCGGGCAGATCAATGACACGGCTGGGGAGTCCGCGGAGAAACTTTGGGTCTTCCAACACTGCCTTTGTGGCTTCTTCGTCCGTGTCAACCTCCAGAGTCCAGCTGCCGAGGTGGCGGGCCCGCGTGCCTGCCAAGTGCACCGAGCTGAAGGCACCATTGCCGTTGCCATATCCGGGGTAGGCGGTGTGGGCAATCAAGAAGTAGCCCTGGCGGCTCTTTGGGTGGACACGATGGACCGTGATGTACTGATCCTCGTGGTGGATGTGTGTTTCTGCATATCCGTCTTTCCCCATCAGCACATGGATCTGGTTCAGCAGTTTCTTGATGCTGCCGATGCCGTTGCGCCCACTGCCAGCCTTCACGGCACGGACGGATGATCCAGAAGCGTACAGACGCTTCTCGTTGACCAAATCGACCAGTCGCGGGTAGATTTCGTCGTAGCCCATGACGCTGCCGGTCGCACTGGCACACATGCTGACTAAGGCGGCATTGGGCAGAGTGTCTCGAGCATCACGCTTCTGGGCCGGCACCTCGTTGTCGTGGGTGCAGTCCATGAAAAGGGCCTGCACGGGCGCAGGGCGGATACGGTGGACGATCTCCCGGTAGAGCTCGCCGTTCTCGTCGCAGCCGTCGCCATTCTTGTGGTCGCCGTTGGTGTGCTTGACATCCGAGTGTTTGCGGTCGTCGATTTCAAAACTGCCAATAGGCAGGCCACCATGCCTGTGCACCAGGCGGCTCATCTCTGCAGTGCTCCAGGACTGCATGGCCTCTCGGATGAGCGACGACAGGCCCAGACGTTTCACAAAGACAAAATCCATGTCCTCGGAGCCGGTGAAGAGCTCGGCCACAACGTACAGGTTGGGGTTGACCCGACGTGCTTCGTCGAGAATGTGCTCGGCCACGTGGATTGGGGTCGAGTGGGCATTGTCGATGCGGAAACCGGCAAAGTAAGTAGCAAGCATGCGAGCGTAGTTGGTCATGTGCTCCCACAGCCAGGGATTGTCCGATGGGCCGGCGCCGTATCGCAGCTTGACGCAATCGCCCCAGACGATGACTTGTCTGAGCAGATAGACCCGGGACTGAGGGCCAGCGTTGTCGACCATGGCATTTCCGCCCCAGACCCATCCGTTGTTGACCAAGACCAGCTCCTCGATGTTGCTCTTCGAAGTCGTTTCATTTCTGGGCAGTCTGGTGAAGTATGTTTCGACGAGAGGCGAAGAGGCGCTGATGGGGCCTTGCTGGGGACCATTTTCGTCGAGACGGCAGTATTTGATGCGGTTGAAGAGCTGCTGGAGAATCTCGGTCGAGTCAGAGTCGTACTCTGCGTAAAAGGGAACATTCAAAGCGTCGACGATCTCCACCAGCTTGGCACGGGCAGCTGTTCTGTCTGCGTCGTCGGGCGTTTTGCGGTACTCGCCGAACACAGCAGTAAGAAAGGCGGCGGCTGTCTCGGGCTTGAGGTGCTTGCGGTACCGCTCACCGAGGCGGTCCGTGCCAGCGAGGGCGTACTTCTCAATGAACTT
The DNA here is from genome assembly GCA_029299595.1 of Grosmannia serpens. Classification (NCBI taxonomy): domain Eukaryota; kingdom Fungi; phylum Ascomycota; class Sordariomycetes; order Ophiostomatales; family Ophiostomataceae; genus Grosmannia; species Grosmannia serpens. The sequence continues at coordinate 300,035 of JANSMH010000002.1, forward strand.
GACCTGGGCCTTGAGGTCCGCGGCCTTCAGGAAGGAGAGGTCCTCTAGGCTGGAGAAATCTTCGGGGACAGAGGTCTGGCCAAGGGTCCAGCTTTCAAGCACATTGGTGGCGTTGCTCTCGACATTCATGGCATAGTATTCCCAGAGGCGGATACCGGTGATGCACTCGGACTTTATGGCATCCATAACCTTGATCAGGTCATCGGCATCCTTCAGCTCGGTAGGGAGGTCCAGGTCCTCTAGGCGACCACTCAGGTCCAGCAGCTTGGCATCCAGAAGATAGGCGGACTCCAGGTGGGGTGCCGTCTTGAGGTTGTAGCCAGCTTCTGGGTGGTCCTGGAGCCATGCGCTGTTGTTGGCCGTGTGGTTCAGGACAATGTCCGTTAGGCTCAGGAGCGAGTGGTCTTTTTCCAGGCTCTTGATCAGGCTCGCAATGTCCTTCTCGCCGCTGGGAAAGCAGGCCGGATCCCAGCCCAACTGGTCATACAAGCTGTATGGCGAGTTGGACTCGCCGCGAACCTGAAGAGGGGTAAAGTGGATCATGTTGTAGCCCCTATCACTGATGCCACGTAGGTGCCGCTCCCAGTCGTCAGGATATCTGCCCATAAACTTGCTGATGACGGAAAAGACAGAGAGGGCCTCGAGCGGCAGCGGGCGGCCGTCGAGCTGGAGGCGCGGGGCAACATCGACGTAGTAGACGGGAGTTTGCTTTTTCTGCTGTGCAAAGGAGCCAAGGTCGGACAGCTCGACGGAGAGCTCGGGCAGGGCAGCGTAGGTCGAGTAAAAGGCAAAGGCGCCGGCGTGGTAGATGGGAATGGAAATGTAAATGGTGCGGTGGAAGTCGGGGTCCAGTCTGGCAAGCAGCGGTTTCCCGGTTAGCCAAGTGACGGCCACGGACGCCGGCATGACGGAGGACGACGGAGGAGGACGACTGGGTGCGATCGCTTACTTGAACTCGCGAAACTGGTCGCGGCGAAATTCGGCGCCCTTTTCGGGGATGTTCACCCAGAGGCTGCCGTGGCGACAGATGCTCGAGGTGCCCTCGATGGCGAAGCGAAGAGTGACGGGCTCCTCCGAGGCGGTGGCGAGGTAGATGTAGTCGTGGCCGCCGACCTGGGGCGAGCCATCGTCGTTGAGCGGCAGCAGATAGACCTCGCTGGACGTCATGGTTCTGGGTATCATGTCGAGGGGAAAAGGCAGGATTAACGGCGGGCGCCGCAAATGCCTGCTAGAATACTAAAGCAACCAAGCTGTGGGGCCGTCTGTTGGGCTTGCATGGAGCTGTTCCAAAGGTGTATCCACTGCAAAGTGGGTGATGGCTGGCGCAGAAGTGTTTGTGGTCTTGTCGGCATGCTTTTGTGAAGCAGGACGAGAGGATTAAGAGGTCGAAATACGGCCGGAAAGGGAAGTTTGGGAATGGTAGGGTTGATATACGAACCCGTTGCTTTGAAAGAAGGTGCGATGGCCTGACCAGACTGCCGTTGCGTGCAGAGTGGCCGTCTGAGGCAGTAACAGCTGGAGCTAGCGCGGGGCAGCTACCCAAGCAGCACTCCATCGCTGTGCCGCAGGTACTGTAGACAGGAATCCGGGCCAGGATGCAGCACAACTGTAGCGCCACGCGATCCAGGGTCAACGGAGCTCTGTCGGAAGCAAGAACAGATGGTAGCGGAGCGATTGCGAGCAAACCCCAACAGCAGACATCGTCAAGGCCGCTCCCGGGCCGTTGCTTCGATGCGGGGACAAGTCTCTGCTACCTCCCGGCTTTGAGAGACTTCGATGACGTAATATGGATTATGTCCAAAATCGGGTCGCATTTGGGCATCCAACGTGTCTTTGAATGACTGTCGCCAGCAGAGCACCCAGTACGATGTCCAATGAGATGAAGGCCTGTTCCGCCAGTAACGTTCTGCAGGAGATATGTCTATCTGCTGGCTGATCGGTTCTTGTTTGCAGCCAATGCTTTGTGCTCGAGCGTTGTGCTTTCATGTTCGGAGAATAAAGGCATGTGGTGGCACCGGGTCGATGTCGGGGAGACCTGTTCACTGAATTTGACAAAGACGTGTCCAGGTGTTCGATATCCTTTGTGATGGAGTGGTTCTTGTGAACAAACCGTTTGTTCCCTTTGTGAGATACGAATCTCGTCGAGTCGAGTATATATAGAGACGACTTATCACAGCGTCAGCGTTCCAACTCGACTGGAAGCATATCTCAAAACCAGATTCTACCGTTCAGCACTAACAAACAGCCACCTTACCAAGATTCATCTCCTCCAAATCATTACACCTCACCAAACATGGCTACTACTTACATCTGCGACTCTCCCATCGTCTCTCCCGTCGACACACAGGAGCGCGTCTCTGACTGGCTCCAGAACCAGCCCGATGCGAGTGCTATGGAGGCAGTGGTCTCGGCCCCGTCAGAGGCCGAGACTGCCGGCCAGGCCGAGGAGTCTGCGTCGAACAACGTGACCAGGCCGGGAAAGGAGGCCGTGTGGTGGAAGTTGTAAGTTCTCGACAAACACAACATCCTTTGTTCCTCTAGCAACAAAGGTGAATGCACTAATTCTATAAGTCTGAATAAAACAGCGGGAGACATGGCTTTCGTAGCAAGGCTTGTCATCCCTGCAGCATCCACATCTGTCTGAATCTACTGCAAGCCGCGACTCTATTCCATGTTGGACGTATACTTTCCCCTGGCCCGTATCTGCGGCCCGTAGGCCGAGAACAGAAAGGGAATGGGAATGTTGAGCACGGCAAAGACGCCGAGCACGGTAAAGGCCCAGCCGTTGCCCAGGCGCGCGTACCAGGGCCGCACGAGCAGCGGCAGGACGGCGGCCAGCACGCTGCGCGCAAACGTGTTGGCCGCCAGGGCGCTGGCGCCCCAGCGGTGGAAGGTGTCGACGAGGTAGTTGACCGCGCTGGTGAAGATGGTGTAGTAGCCGAAGCCCATCATGGCGACGCCGACGACGGTGGCGATCCAGGGCACGCGCGGCGCCGACGTCCAGCCGATGAGGAAGAGCCCGGCGGCGAGGACGACGGAGGCGATCTTCATGGGCGGCAGGCGGGCCTCGGGCACGGGGGCAAAGTCGTTGGCCGCCAGCGCGCGGTTGTAGTGCCGCTGGTTGAGCCAGCTGACGGCGGCGCCGGCCAGGATGCCCAGCAGGACGGCGAGAAAGGGCAGCGAGCCGACCAGGCCGTCCCAGCCGCGCGTCTGCTCAAAGACGATGGGGAACGAGGCCAGGCTGGCGTAGAAGACGGCGTAGATAAAGGACGAGTACACGGTCACGGCCAGGCAGATGGGCGTGGCCAGCATCTGCAGCGGCCGCAGCCCAAACTTGACGGCCAGGTCGCCGAGCAGCACGTCCTTTTCCTCCCACGCCGCGTGCAGGGCCCAGTTGCCCGTCGTCCGGCGCAGGCTGCGGGCCCTTTCCGTCAGCAGGACCGGCGCATACGACTCGTCGATAAAGACAACGTCCAGGACGAGCACGGCGGCCTGGATGAGGGCCGTGATCTTGTTTGTCGGGTTAGCCCAGCGGTCACGGGTTTGCTTGGTTTCTGCTTCTGGTTCAGACTTGCATATTCGGTCCACCTCCAGGTCACACCGCAGTAGATCATGGCACCGCCCACGACCGGACCTAGAGACTGTCCTCTCAGCACTCGTTCTGCTTCCTGGTTCCCGGTCTAAACCTACCGGCCCGCCACAGACGCAGAGCGTGTAGCCGACAATGGCATTGCCCCGCTGCGACGGCTGCCACAGATCCACAAAGACACCGCCGGTGCAGGTGATCGGGGCGGACCCGAAGAAGCCGGTGAAGAAGCGCGTGATCAGGACCGTCTGCAGGTCCTTGGCCGTAGCGGTGCCGACAGACATGATCATCGAGACGGCAAACGGGAGCAGAACGGGCCATTTCCGTCCGTACACCTCGGACAGTGGTGCCCAGAGCAGCGGCCCAAAGCCCCATCTGGAAGAAGCAAAGACGTCAGTACGGAGTAGATCTACGTCGACCAGACAGAGGCGCGACGGACCCGAGGAGCAGCAGGCTGGTTCCCAAGATGGCAACCTCGGAGGACACGCCAAACTCGTCTGCGATCTGTTTGTTTGCGGGCGCATATCTGTCGGATATTGCTGTCAGAGGCCGTCTCTGCAATCTGTCGCATCCATGCCAGCTTACGCCGTACTGGCCCAGACCGAGCCCAGGCTGGTGAGGCTGTAGAGAAGACTGGTGTAGCTCTTCTTGGCGAACGACCAGTTCAGCGGATTGTACTTGTCTTCCGGGCCGCTGAAATCCACAATCTGATCGGACGGCGGCAGCCGATCTGGAGACATTGTGTTCTTCATGGAGGGCTCGATGAATTCGACGATGACAGGGCGAGGATTTAGGCTGCCAAGGCCTACAGCTGGGTTTGTGGCGCGATAGGTTCGAATGGAAGATTTCAGATTATAGTAGTGTAGCACCTGCGATACAAAGTATTAGGAAAGATACCTGCATGACGTTTTGCCGATCGTCTTCATAACAAAGTACTCCGCTTTCTGATCTGCATCCTGCTCCGGATTTCCATCCAACCCCGCTTTTCGTTCAGGAGTAGCTTCCTTTTATGGAAAGATGTTGGGACATCATTTCCAACAGAGTTGGTCGTTGAATAAGAGCTAGCCCCTGGCAACGTTGCTTTTGCGGCATTGGTTGGCCCGGAACTTGTTGATAGCCAAAGCACATTCAGAATCGTGTCAAAAAGCGTGATGACGAAATCAGGTAATACTCTTTTATTTATACTCGGATCAAAGCCAGTAGCAGTGTTTGTAGGCTTCCATGTTACTCGTAGCCAATTGGACTTGTTCCTAGATCACCTAATCATGGCAATCTCTACGGATCCTACAAGTACCGTACAACATGAAGGGAAACAAGTCCCTGTGTGCGTCCTGGAAACGGTCAACTTTGGGCGCCTTTTATCGCAGGACCCCTCTGAAGTTCAGGCGCTCTTAAAGTGTTGCCAAGAAGCGGGTTTCTTCTACCTCGATCTGCGAGACATTGATGGAAGGAGGATGCTGGATGATGTGCAGCGGTTGCTTGCCCTCATGCATCGCTTCTTCAACGCCCGAGACGAAGAAAAGAACGAGATCGGTCTGCCATCACAGGAGCATGGGTAAGTTGCCTTGTCCGCTTTGTAAGCAGCTGAGGCTGATGAACACTCCCTCCCACAAGCTATGAGCCTGTCGGCAACCATGCCGGCCTGCTGGAAGGCACAAAGGATGGCTATGAGATCCTCAAGGTGTCTCGGGACGAGATTTCCAAGTCGAACCCAAACTTGCCATCCATCGTTCAAAACGAGGGCGACATGAAGACACTATCTGATTTCGTCGCCGGATCCAACATTATCACAAAGACCATGCTGTCCTGCCTTTCAAGCGCCCTCGGCCTGACGGGAGAAGCGCGTCTCGAGTGCAGCCACCGCAACGAACGCAAATCCAACAGCTCGCTAGCCATGTTCCGCTACATACCCGGCAGCTCAGAGACAAGCAGGGAAATCGGCCATCAGAGGCACACTGACATCGGCTCCTTCACCCTCCTCTTCTCGGAGCAATGGGGGCTTCAGGTCCTCCCACCCCGGTCTGCTTCCTGGGGCTTTGTCGAGCCACGAGCAGGACATGCGGTTGTCAACGTGGGCGACTCGCTGCGTTTTTCGTCTGGACACAGGCTGTACTCGTGCGTCCACCAAGTCGTACCCTTTAATACTGTCGATGACCGATACAGCATTGCCTACTTCCTCCGGCCCGAGAACGACGCCATGTTTCTTGACAGCCAGGGTCGCTGGGTGACGGCTGGTCGCTGGCATGACGAGAAGTACGACGTCTTCAAGGCTTCTGGTGCAGAGAACCATCAGGCGGATGCGGTTCTTCTTGGTGGTATGGCGAAGTAGAGATAATCCAACAGTGAACTGCCAATAATAGTTGTTTAGCAGCGTTGGCTGGGTCCCACGATGAGTCAGCACCCAACGAGTCTGACAGGTGTCGCCCGAAAAGGGAAGGCGGTCGGCGGTCGCTGATTTCTGCCCCTCCTTACATCATTTCCCCAACGACGTCCTCGCCAACACTTTTCTCACTCCTCTCCACGCCCGAGCTGATAAGGAAACCGTTCTGCCCAGTCGTGCCTCTTGGACGAGGTTGCCCGCCGTGCGGTTCACTTTGCTGCATGACGACCGTGCCGATTCGCGCATCCCGAGCCGCCCCTCGCGTCTTTCGCCCGCCGTCTCTGCGCGGCTACCTGCGTCCAGCATCGCAGAGCTTCCAATTGGCCGCGAGACTGCACTCGTCGTCGTCGTCGACCATCATGGCTGCCGCACCCGTGTCGCTGGGGGCGTACGCGAAGAAGCACAAGGTGACGGTGGTGGGGTCGGGCAATTGGGGCTCGACGATTGCCAAGATCGTGGCCGAGAGCACGCGCGAGCACCCGGACCTGTTTGAGGAGACGGTGCAGATGTGGGTGTACGAGGAGACGGTGGTGATCCCCGAGGGGGCGCCGCTGTACGACGCAGCGGTGGGTGCGCGGCCGCAGAAGCTGACGGAGGTGATCAACACGCGGCACGAGAACGTCAAGTACCTGTCGGGGATCCGGCTGCCGACCAATGTGGTGGCCAACCCGTCGCTGCTGGACGCGGTGCAGGACTCGACGATCCTGGTGTTCAACCTGCCGCACCAGTTCATCGGCAAGGCGTGCCAGCAGATCAGCGGGCACATCCTGCCGTTTGCGCGCGGCATCTCGTGCATCAAGGGCGTCAACGTGACGGACGCCGGGATCTCGCTGTTTTCCGAGTGGATCGGCGACGCGCTGGGCATCTACTGCGGCGCGCTGTCGGGGGCCAACCTGGCGAGCGAGATTGCGCGCGAGAAGTGGAGCGAGACGACGATCGCGTACGACCCGCCGCCGGTGGACAGCTCGCGCAACCCGACGCCGCGCACGCAGTCGCCCGAGACGGGGCCGGCCGTGACCGTCAGCGCGCCCGCGGCCGACACGCAGCATCGCGACGTGCGCGGCCGCGCCAGCACGGTCAAGCTGACGCCGGTGCCGGCCGCGTACCCGCCGCTGGACCACCAGACCTTCGCCGCGCTCTTCCACCGGCCGTACTTCCACGTCAGCATGGTGGTCGACGTGGCCGGCGTCTCGCTCAGCGGCGCACTCAAGAACATCGTCGCGCTCGCGGCCGGCTTCGTCGACGGCCGCGGCTGGGGCGACAATGCCAAGGCGGCCGTCATGCGCGTCGGCCTCTTGGAGATGGTGCAGTTCGGCAAGGAGTTCTTTGGCGAGACCGTGCACACGGCCACCTTTACCGAGGAGAGCGCCGGCGTCGCCGACCTCATCACCTCCTGCTCCGGCGGCCGCAACTTTCGCTGCGCCAAGCTGGCCATCCAAAAGGGCCTCTCCGTCGACGAGGTCGAGCGCGCCGAGCTCAACGGCCAGAAGCTGCAGGGCACCACCACCGCCAAGGAGGTCAACAGCTTCCTCAAGGCCCGTGGCCTCGAGAGCCAGTATCCCCTGTTCACGGCCGTCAACGGTGAGCAGCCGGAGAGCCTGCTTTGCATCCACACGAGCCAGGACGGCGTGCTGACATTCTCGCAGATATCCTGGAGGGACGGCATAGCGTCGACGACATTCCACGCCTCGTTGCGCGTTCCGCACATTCGTACGAGTAGACCGGACAGAAGGGAAGCAGAAACGCACAAAAAAACACAAAAAACATGAAACCAGCGGCCAAGGACTCACACACAAGGACTTCCTCTATTCAGATTCCATTCAGTTTCATTCCTGTATCCAATATCCAAGTCCCAAACGCCAGAGGAAAATAAAAGACAAAGATACGAAACAGCCGTCTCCAATCTCAAACAAGGTCCGTCCCGCGCAGCAATGCAGTCTCGTCGTCGTCGTAGTCCCGCCGCCTCTGCTCGTCCGTGTCTTCCGTTCTCTCGCCGTCGCCAAACACCGACTTCATCACGTGATCGTACGTCCACCACATTGCCCGTGTAAAGAGACCCATGGCCACTCGCAGCCAGAGCGGCAGCTGTCCGTCAGAACCACCAGACGACGGCGGCGACCCACGCCATTTCCGCAGCAGCGTCAGTGCGGTCACCAGCACGAGGAAGGGGAGGCTGGCGACCAGCAGCAGGGCCGCGGCGAGCTGTTGGCGACAGGTCGTGGCCCGATACGGCGCCAGCGACGCCAGCCAGTCCTGATAGGCGTCCGGCAGCTCGTGTTCGCGCGCGCCGTCGACGAGCAGCGCGAGGTAGCGTGGTGACGGCTGCGCGTAGTCGGGGTCGGGACGGGCGTGCAGCACGGCCAGACGCAGGAGATGGGCCTGCAGACGGCGCCAGCGTCGGGCGAGCCAAGAGGGGAGTTTTCCGTCGTCGTCGTCGTCGTCGTCGTCGTCGTCGTCGTCGTCGTCGCCGTCGCCATCCTTTTCATTGCCGTTGTCGTCGTCGTCCTCTGCCGGCAGCTGGGGAGCCCACAGGGTGTGTGCCAGGAACGCGCGCGGCGGCTCGGGCAGCAGCGGCTTCTCGGGGATGGTGATGCGCGGCGCCAGCTCCAGGCAGGGCACCAGCAGGTCCTGGTACGAGGCGCCGCCGCCCTCGGTGGCGACAATGTGGGCGTAGTCGGCGCGCGTGACCTCGTACACGACGCCGTAGAGGCCGCCGTTCCAGACGCGGTCGCCGTGGCTGTTGGTCTCGACGGCGGCCGAGGCCGGCGGGCTGGGAAGGCCGGGGTTGGGCGGCACGGGCACGGGCACGGGCGGCAGCTTCGGCCGGTCCGGGATCTTGGGCATGCGTCGACGCACGGCCGTGTTGGCAAAGCAGGGCTCGCGATACGGAAGGCCGGGCAGGTCAAAGGTCAGCTCCAGCGACGGCGCCGACACGCTGACGCACGACAGCGGCCGGATCCCGCGCTGGCCCTCAAATGTCGCCGCCGCCATGTTGGAGCCGTAGGCGAGGTACAGCACCGTGTTGGAGGCGCTGCCGTCGAGCGGACTGCCGTGTTCTTGTTTCGCAGAAGGGGGGCTTGTCGGGAACGAGGGCTGCTGCTGTCGGCCCTGCAGCGCGAGGATCGGGTATTCGGGGCAGACATCGGGGGTCGCTTCGGCCAGCCGGCTGGCCGAGGTGCGAGGAGTCGTCGAGTGTGCCTGTCGGATGGCAGAAACAGGCGTTACCGACGCAGTGATGAGCGACTCTCTCTCTTGGTCGATTTCCGCCTTTTCCACATCGATGACGCGGCCGTCGATGCGGGCCGGCCGGCTTCCCTGTCGCGCCATGCTGTGCTTTATCATGCTGTCGCTTCTGGCGTCCATGGCTGCATGCTTTCCAGAAGATGCAGCGTCGTGTTTTGGGACGGCCAGCAGCTTCTTGACATAGCTGATGTCGGAGGCGGAGGCAGAATATGGGTCCGTTGATCCCGGCGCTCAAAGAAAGCTACGAATGTTAGTAATCATAAACGGCTAGATGGGCTAGTCTTGAATAGGAAGTGTTGAAAGGTAAAGAACACTCCGGGGCTTCATTACAATTAATTCCCTTGTCTTTCTCTACTGTAAAGAACCCAAGCACCCATATAATACAACAAATGGCCAACATTGACGAACAACATAAACATAACGACAAGCGATCGTACAAGAAGCTTCGCAAGTCAATATATCGGAGAAAAACATAGTGGGCAAGTATTACTAGCCCGTAAGCTGCCTCAATAAGCCTCTTCTAGCACAAAGCGGCAAGGCACTTTCCACCGGAAGGCCAGGATGACAGTCGGTTATCCACCCAACCTTGGCCCTTCGCCACTACGAGACAATGCACTTGGGCCGTGGCCAGTAGCATTGCCAGATCTTCACTATCATTTGACATCTGGTACATCTTGCTTACGTTTGCTGTTTCCAGAACCTAAGACCGGAGCCAGTGGCGCATTGAATCCCGTCTTAGGTACCCACAGGTCCGACGCGGGATTTATCGCAGGTGTCCAATATAGCCCGTTGATAGGTCCTGTCAGGTTAAGCTGCTTTGACTTGCATTTTACCAATCAGATTTTCATAGATCTGTCATGATCCGTTAGGCGTCAAGTTCTGCCCAATTTCTCTCCTTTTCCCTGCGTCCTCACCGTGGCCGAACAGCATCACGGTATCCCTTCTTCTGTCCAGCACAGTCTTAACGAAGCACTCATTGCTCATAAACCCAGGAGCTGTTTTTTCCTTTCGCTTTCAAGTCAATCCCAAGACCCATGAGAGACCTTCCGTTGGATCTGCCTATAATGCTGCCAGAATCTGAAGAACCACGGCGAGAAGACCTGAATTGGCTGACACCGACCACCTATAGACACCAACAGATCGAGTACGGTAAGCAGAGATACCCAGGCACTGGTAAATCGCTGCTGGAATCCAACGAGTATCAAAACTGGTACCAGACCCCCGGACGCACCCTATTTTGCACGGGGTTGCCGGGGGCTGGCAAGACTGTTGCGAGTTCCATGGTTGTAGAAGACCTAGAAGAGAGATTTCGAGGGGATACAAAGAGCGTCGTTCTATACATCTACTTTGATGCTCTCCGGTGCATGAGCCCAAATATTGAAGACCTTTTATTGTGTTTCGTGAAGCAACTCGCTGAGAAACAGCCCTCTCTGCTGTGGAGATTGAAGCGGAAGTGGGATGATGTGGTTTCCAACTTTGAGATATACGAAAGCGTTTGTAATATTATTGGCAGACACCCGCGGGTGTTTATTGTTCTTAACGCGCTTGATGAGTTGCTTAAGGCATCCCGAATTACTCATCTAGGATACTTGTGCGGCGTCCAAAGAACACGCCAGGTGAACTTGTTGGTGACGTCAAGAATGGTGCCAGATTGCAAACACTTTGAAAATCCCATCATGCTCGAAGTGCAAGCAGAGAAACACGACTTGCAGGAATATGTTGCTGGGACTCTGCTGAAGTCGTCGGTTTTCGTTCGCAACAGCGATCTTGGCGATGAAACCGTCTCAAAGATAGTTCAGTCGGCAGACGGCAGGTTGTGACCCTATCGTGTAAGAAACAAGAGAGTGCATTGACTGACGGCTAACAATAAAACTCAGGTGTCTATTGGCCAAATTCCACGTCGACTCTCTCACCGCGGCCACATCGTCTGAAGAACTTCAACATGCAGTAGCACAACTCCCATTTGGACAAAACGCCTATGATTTCGTGTACACGACCGTCATGGCAAAGATAGAAGCGCAGGCGAAAGATCGGGCTCAGTTGGGGATGAGGAGCCTCTCGTGGCTGACCTTTACAAAGCGAATGTTGACTGTATCGGAGCTGCAACATGCACTTGCCGTTAGCAGCAGCTCGAGCACGTTGGTGCCTGTCCAAGAGATCCTCTCCACGACCAAGGGACTGGCTGTCATTGTCCTCAAGAATGACATTCCATGCATAAGGCTTGTCCATCGTACGGCGCAACAATTTCTAGGCCAATATCTACGAGATTCCGAACAGTGTATTGGGGTCATCTGCGTTCAGTATCTCTCATCGAGCAGGCATGAAAGCGGGCCCTGCAATCCGGCGCAGGGCTTATTGAACGCCTCCTGTCGAACCCCTTGTACGAGCATGCCGCGCAAAACTGGGGCCACTACGTCCGAGACGCTCCGCTTCCTCTGTCCGCCGAAATTGTCGGGCGTCTAGATTGTCAGTCTAAACTGGAAGCTGCTTTTCAGGCGGCCATCACGATACGCTGCTACAACAATGACTGCAGTCAATTGTACCCTAAACCGTTTACGGCACTACACTATGCGTCTTACTTAGGAGCGACAAGTGTGGTAGCCTTTATTCTCGGTGCTGGCAACGCGGATGTTAATGCATCAGATGGCTGGGGCTATACTCCTCTTTCTTGGGCGGCAAAATGTGGCCACTATGCAATTCTGAAGCTGCTGTTATCCAGACACACCATTGAAATCAACACTCAAAACTCCGAGGGCCGAACGTCCGTTTCCCTCGCTGCAGAGCAGGGCCACGCACTCATCGTGGAGGAGTTGCTGTCCTTTGGCGCCAACCCAAATATTCCAGATAAATACGCGGCCACACCACTTTGGTACGCATCTGGGCGCTGTCACACTGCCATTGTGCGTCTCTTTATCGCACAGAAGCTCTCCGATGTGAACGTGTCACCTACAAGAAAGGGCTACAGAAAGCATACACCACTGTCACTTGCCATGGAGAAAGGCCATCTCAACGTCGTGAGAGAGCTCCTACCCGCTGAGGGGCTTGACCCCCATGCCCGATTCTTGGTCGGAGGCTATCACAAATCCACAGCACTGGAAATAGCAGTCTCTAAATATGAGGACGTGGCAGAGTCCCTCATAAAAAAATGCGGCGTCGGTAGATCCGACGACCCCGATATAAATGCACCGATATTCACTCAAGATCTGCTCGCCTCGGCCGCAGGGGCAGGACATGAGAGGCTGGTTAGAATCCTGCTAGAAAAATACAGGATGAATCCAAACTTCATATCATATAGGGGGCTCCGACAGGGACTAACATCACTAATGCTAGCCTCCCAACACGGACACGAGACGGTGGTGCGACTCCTCTTGAATACAGACGGCATCAAACCAGGCCTTCAAAACACATATAGTGACACGGCACTGCAAAAAGCGGCATCGGGGGGGAGCTTTGCGAACGTGGATATGCTTCTTGTTAAAGGGGGGCTTGACCCAGACCGAGAAGATAATAATGGGCGCACGCCGCTCTCTCTGGCAGCTGCAAACGGTCACGAAGCTACCGTGGCGATGTTGCTTGATACCAATAGAGTGAACCCTGACCACAAAGACCGGGAAGACCGGACACCTCTCGCCTGCACGCTAATATTCAGCGAGGCCAGAAGATTGGACGAGTATAGGGGTGTGGTTGCACGTCTCTTGAAAATGGGACGTGTGGATCCGAACTGCCAGGACAGCAAACATAAAACGCCCTTGCTGTATGCAATCAAGACAGGTCTTCTGACTCTTGTTTGTGCCGTTTTAGCCAGTCCCAAGACAGACCCCAACCATCATCCGAACGACGTTCTGGCCCCTGTGGCTTTCGCTGCTAGTATGGGGCTTGACGATGTGGTCAAAGTACTGGTCAATACTGGACGAGTTGACCTGAACCTCGATTCAGGATATGAAAAGAGTACAGCGCTTCTCCTCGCGGTGAAGAATGGACACTGTGGTACGGTCGACCTGCTTCTTTCCTTCAGCGGCATCGATCCCGATGAGACAGATATGGAAGAACACCTCTCTCGTGGGCAATAAACCCAGGTCCGATCTTGGGCCAGCCTTGGCAAAATCAAAGCCGAACGAGCCGGAGAGCCCAGGTGGTCGAGGTTCTCCTTCAGGATAACCGCGTTGATCCGAGCATTGAAGATGAAGAAGGACTGACGCCAGTTACGCGGGCTATCAGAGCGTATCATGGCAGTGAATTCGCCGAGATTCTGTTGCGCCGCAAGGATATCGACTTGCGTTACGCAAATAGGGACGGTATGCCGCTTTTGAAGATTTCCCGAGATGCTCGCGAGATTGCAATTATCCAACAGCTCATCTCGAGACGCGTCGTGGGCCCGGAGGGACTTGGTGCCGGCAATAAGGCGCACGAGGATGGACAGGAAATGGAAGAGGACGCGGCCAGTGACGCCAACGTTGCTTTAAGCTTAGATCTTGTCGACAATGCCAGTTTGGCGGCTGTTTCCAGGCCATCAGATTCTACAAGGTCGGCTAGGACAAAAACTTCCAATGATAGACGTCGCTATTTGGAAAGAGGAAATCTCAAGAGGAAACAGTGCTACTTGGTCGAAGAGTATTGGGCAGCGCACCCGTTCTTGGTGTTGGGTTCACAGGAAAAATTTGCCAACAGCATAGATGCAGGAAGTGACCATCTTCTGTGCGCAACTTGCGCAGCGATTAACTTGGACGACGCCTTTTCTCGCCGGTTGCCGAATGGAAATGGCCGTATGATCGCAGATTTGGGAGTTGTGGACGGCACATGGAAGCACAGACCCTGCTCTTTGTGTCGGCTCATCGGATCCTTTGGTCCCTTTCCTACAGAGATGGCAACCGGAAGGTGCATTCTGTTCTCCTTCTCGGGTATCAGGGACTGGTTTTGGGACCACAGGCACGGCATTCGGCACTTTGGCCGGCTGTGGATCGACACGATTTTTCTTAGTGTAAGACAAATCGGGGAAAGCAGTTTTGGTACGCGTTCAGGCTGCATCGCCCGCCTGGACTCGAACTGTCCCTTTGGGTCGGAGGCCTTGGCAGTGCCAAGGCCGGGCACTGACAGCATCGACTACGAGGCCATCAAAGGCTGTATATCTTGCTGCAGAGAGAACCACTCGCAGATTTGCAGACCGCGTTCTCCCGGGCTGATACCTCATTTCCGCTTAATTGATTGCAATGCCCGCGAGGTAATGGAGCTGAGCGGCTCCAGCTCCAATGTCCCCTTCGTGGCGTTGAGCTACGTATGGGGCAAATCGCCAGTTGAAGGCTTCGTGGGCGGCAATCAACCAGAAGATGCGTTTGCACCGGTTGTCGAAGACGCCATTCTGGCCACACTGCGGTTGGGTTACAGGTATTTATGGGTAGACCGGCACTGCACCAACAGAGAAAGCAGCGTCCTCAGACACGAGCAGATACAGAACATGAATCTGGTGTACGCCGCCGCCGAGGTGACGCTCATCGCAGCGGCGGGCGAAGACAGGCACAGTTCTGCCATGAGGTAAAGTCTCATCTGCTGGCGACCATCCCACCGGATCCGAAGCAAGTCATTGAATCTTCTACGTGGAATAAGCGTGGGTGGACCTACCAGGAGGGTGTGCTATCTCGGCGACGTCTCTTCTTCACGGACTATGAAGTCTCGTATGAGTGTTCTGGGCTCCTGTGCCGCGAGTCCATCCGCTTTCCCACGAGAATACAACGCGAAATGTCCGGCTACGACAGAAAAGAGATGAAGGCGAACTGGATGTTCTCGGGGGGAGGTGTCGCCAGTTCGAGAAATGGCGGTCGTGGCTTGTTCGCACAGATTTTCGGGTACACAATGAGGAAGTTGACATACGAATATGACATCCTCAACGCGATGCTCGGCATCCTGAAGGCATACTCGGAGCGAGAAAAGAAGCCCGTACATAATATCTGTGGTGTCCCTATCCTATGTGGGGAACATCGCGAGTCCTGGGAGCCACGGAGCACTGAAATGACGGGTGGCACTCTCGCCGGATTTGCCAGCGGACTCGCCTAGACTGTGTTGGGATATGGGAGCAGACGGCACGGCTTTCCGAGCTGGTCGTGGACCGGCTGGAAAGGGACGGTGTCAAATTGGGTACCCAAGAAGTACTTTACCAGTGAATCCTCTATTGACGTGGCCATCGTGTAGACAACGGCTCGGTGATGCGTTGGGACGAGTATGACAGCCTGTCGAGAGCGGAAAACGAGACCAAGTTCTCGCACAACCACATGCTAGATATCACCGCGCTTGTGGCAAAGGTCACGTTCAATGGGGGAACAGATTTCTCTCGTATAAAAGAAGTCCTTGTGCATGTTGGCGACGAGACTCTTGAGTGGGGCCCTTTATCTTCTGAAAGATTACTCCCACGACGCAGAATTTCGCCATCGGCTCTTTAACGAAGACTTGCTTGGCGTTGTACTGGGAAACGAGCGCAAATCGGCGTTACCGAGCACGGCCTGGCTCCTTATCGCAGAGGAGTGTCCATCGAGGGGGTGCTGGGAGCGTGTTGGACTAGTGAAGGTAATAGATGCCATAATAAGAACGGAGAAGTCAGAGCGGCTGACGCTGCTCCTTGGATAGGAGGTTAAGGCCACAACTTGTTAGTCGTCTTTCGCCGCTCTAGAACAGGGGTATTTTGTATATTTACTCCGTTGTCTTTTTTCAGATGTATTCTTTGACAACCATGCCTTTGTGATAATAAAGAGCGCCTATCTTGTGTATTGTCTGTAGCTGGTTTGCAGCCACGCTGCTTAGGCGTCCCCTTTCCACGACTGAAATATAATTGCTTCTAAAGCTGTAAAAAATATGCATACACGTCGAAAGACAGTTCAACACAAAAAAGACGAAGACTGCAAGCCCCAAGAAGAAATGTTTGCTGTTTCGGTAGTCTGCCTGCGAGCTGCCCACATCAGTACCCCTTGATCGGCGGCTGGTTGTAATAGAAGCACCGGAATGACTTGTATTCGTTGGAGTTCTTGATGCAGTTCTCAGCGCCACGGCCGCCTGCGTGGAGCGAGCTGTAGTCGCCCGCGCATCCCGCCTTGTAGTACCAGAAGCAGGTGCAGGTGTTTTTGTACGAGCAGTCGGCAATGTTTACAGACGTGCCGTAGTGGTAGTCGTAGCAGTTTGTGGTGCCGGTGCCGTACTCGCCGGCCCACGACACGAAGACGCTGCCAGCATACTGCGTACAGCTGTGGTCGTTATAGTAGTTGATCTGCAGCTGCTGGGCCGTTGCGTCTGCCTCCTTGTCCACAAGGAAATGCTGGGTTGCATGGGCCGAGACGGCCGACAGCAGCAGCCCGAAGACGAAGCCGATCTTCATGTTTGTGGAACGATTGGTCCTGAAAAGGGGTAGGTAGTTGGGTGCTGGGAAAGAAACGGGCAACGGATAAGAGGTAGTTTGCTATCCGGAGACTGGATATTATCGGTTGTCTGCAGATGGCAGCCCTTAATATCTTGAGAGTCCTTCCTACCGCGACAGTCTTGCGTCGCGGTTCGTCGGAGTCGAGACCGACTCAACCCCTCTTCTTCTAGTGGTAAGCCGTCAGTATCGTCTTACCGTCAGCAAAAACCACTGCGATCAGGCCACGCTGACGATCCAATCCAAAGCCAGCATTAGACAACTTGACGGCTGACGACAGACGCACGTCAAAATCTGCTTGCCCCGTGCTGAATTCGGCTGACTGGACCCCCGACATTATAAGCTTACCGTTACCGCGAACAATTGGCGACCAATGCCAAGACACATGACCAGTAGTATCATCAGCTTCTCTGTATATCTCACCAGTCAGCACTATGGCACGCCGAGACGTGAGCGTTCTTTCGGCAAATTTTGTTTCTGAACGGCGCATGTGCTTCCGGAAAAGGTTGCATGCCTCTTCCGATGTCTCCATGTCTGTGCTTCTGTCGAGTATATAGCTTTTCCACACAACAGCCACCGAAATCATCGACACATTCCCCAACACATTGCATCCACTCATCTCTATCTTTCTCTCTCTCCACAGCCGTGAAAATGCTGTTTCAAGCCCATATCGTTTGGTGTCTGGCGAGCCTCGCTCGTCTGGTGCTGGGGACTCCTTCCTTCACGCCTCCCACCTTTCATGTCGCCCAGACGCTGGATGTGGACGGGATGCACGCCAACATCTTGAAGACATGGCCGGCCGACCGCATCATCCATTCGGGCTGCCTGGCCAACTACACGGCCGAGCATGACGCCGTCAGCTCCACTGTCTATCTGTCCGACGAGCAGGTCTTTGTGACGATTGAGCCCGGCGACAGCCTCGAGCCAGTGCACGGCCGTGACGAGTGCTTCCCCCGGCCCACGGTCCGAAAGGTGTTGCGGTCGCAGACCTTTTGGGATCCGTGGGTGCCCGTCTCCAACACGGTCAAGTCCGGCAAGGACGGGGCGGGCGGCTATGTGACCTTTGAGTTCTCCGTCACCAAGGGATCGTCCACAGACTTGGGGTGAGCTGTCTCTCTCTCTCTCTGTCTCTCCCTTCTCCTCCGTGCTGATGGCCAGCATCGCTCTCGGTCCCTTCAAGGACATTATCGGCGGCAGCGTCGGCCTCTCCCTCAGCATCGACTACACCTACGGCAGCACGATTGCCTGCAACGTGCCTGGTGGCAGCATCGGCCAGGTCTGGGGCCGCCACTGGATGGCGTGGGCCGAGGTCCAGCAGAGGTCCTGCAACACCTGTGGCGGCTGCTCCACCCTGACCGGCTTCGCGCTGATGCCGCAGAACGACTACAAGAACGGGGAGGACTTTGGCTGCTCGGCCGGCTACAACAACGTCATTGACCCACCCAACCCGCCACTGTAAACGCTGGTCTGACGTCAGAGACCACGGGGACGTTGAGGCTTTAGCGATTAGTGGCAGGTAGTCCGGGGTCGGGTTTGAGATCGGTTTGCGATGCCAAGTAACGGTGTAAATCTCACGTCTGCCTCTATACCTTTTAGTTACGTCGTCGGGGGAGTCTAATCCGAATCAAGGGAAGTCAATTTTAGTGTATACGACAATCAAAAAGATCTCTCAGGCATACATTAAAGCCAGTACTACGTTCTGTCCTTGACTTGGATCCCTGATGAGTTCTTCCCTCTGGTCTTCTGTCTGCTCCTTTCGAATGTATTCGATCATACAGAAGCGGTGTATCGAGGCTGGAATCGGGAAATTCCCGACTGTGGCATCAAATAGATAAGCAGACTCACCGGCATAGCTGCCATAGTCCCCCAGATCCGGCATCCGACGCGCAGGGAAGGCAGCAAGGATATCCCCCGCGTATCTGCGACCGCAGGATGGCACTTCCGCGAAAGGCTTATTCACCGCCGTTACTTCGCCTTGTAAAAGAGCCTCCGTAGCCGCGAGCGCCGGCGTTCGTCAAGGTCCGATGCCGTGTCTAATAACAGATTCCCCGATTTATACCCCATAAAATGCTCGTACGGGGACGATACAGAGGCCAATCAAACGGCCGCGGTTTAGTGACAATGGATCATCGTCAAAGCTTTTCACGACATCCAGCGGCCGGTAGGCCGTTGCTAGCCGGTGTCTTTTTGCAGATCGCAAGGAGAGAGATTGTGTCGGTGAAATTGAGAACCAGAGGATGTAGAAAAAGTGGCGAAGAGACCGACAAATTGGGCGACAGAAAATTCTCGACGAAAGTAAGTGAAAGCTTTGCCTCAGGCATTAACAAACGTGGACCAATGCGTAATTGCTGGAGTTTTTTTGTTTCTCTCGCCATTTCGTTTCGGGGATCCTTTCAGAGCCTGCGCAGTACTGACTAGTCCAGTATAGAGCCTCTGGCCTACTACCAAAGAAGTTTTAGTCAAATGTCATATCCTTATTTGAGCATCTTTTTGTTACTAAACCTTTACTAGCTCGCTTTCTCTCTCCTTTCGCTTTTATTTTAGTGTTTATGTCGCTCGTATTACTAAGCCGCGCCAAGGCATGTAAGAGTACACTTAACATCAGACATTGAACACTCTCAGAAATGGTAATGAGAGTTCTGAAAGACGGAGGCTCAAGTCGAAGTGTGGGTACGCTGGTCCCTCATTATCCACAATGGGGCTGAACGACGCAACTAACGACAACTGGGACCTTGTTGCTTGCGAAACATGCAAAACATGCCCTTACAATCGATTCTATACAGAGGAAGATTTTTTGGGGACAATACAACTCCGAGACATGTTAGCTACTCCTATAGCAGCTAGACAACGTCCACCGCTACTAACGGCTTCGATACCATACAGCTGAAACGAATATTGGGCCGTCTAGGCCATTGATGTGGCTCTTTTGCTAATTCCCTTTTCCGACTTGTGCATGAAAGTCGACTGAGCCAGCCTCTTAGTGAAGACGCCCGCTACAGGCGACCAGCATGACTTTCGGCATGCATCGACAAGACCTACGAATAACCTTCTTACCACATTTAAGGATTTGCAACGCTGCGTCACCGACGCCATCGACAGGCTGCCAAGAGGTCAGAGCACCGGTGGGGTTTGTACTTTTATGTTAACCGGCCAGTCTACATAATCGTGGTATATCATTCCCATTTTTTTCGGCACGCCCGAGTGGACCCATATTGGCCGGTAGTTACTAACACATCATCGATTTATTTATAAAAAACGCAAAGCAACGATAACGATGCAGCTCGGCCCAGCCCGTCAAGCTAGATGCTTGTTTTCGAACGTCGGCAAGTGGTCCGGCCAGCGGCGGTAAGTGGTCTTACGCACGGCGGCAAGTGGTCCGGGATCGGACCCGGCTTGGATTTAAGACAACAATAAATCCGGGTGCTGCCTATCAACCACGTGGCGGTATGACCTTATTCGTATTAGTTTATCTGAACCGCCTGCAACGGCATCCACGTCATTGCCAGGAACAGTATCTTGTATTTGTAGGCTTCCAGGGGCTTCGATAGATTGGAATGTTGGGTGAAACGGAAGAAGAAAGGCAAAAAGCAATGGTGGCTGCATCAGATGAGCTTAGTCATAGCCAGGTTATGGCAAACACAAAAAGGAGGGTGAATGGGCAAATGCCAGTCCTTATAAATAAAAGCAATGCTCCATAGTGCATCCCATCCTGGCGGCACGTTGCCAAATCACGCCAAAGTTCCGCGACCGACGTCGCTAGGATCGGCAAGATTTGATGTTTTCGGCCCGTAACATATCTTCTAAAAGCCGAGATCAACAAACCTAGCCATATTGCAGTCTAGTGTTTTACGTTCTCACTTTCTGGCAGTCCTCTTCTTACTCCGTAACATGTTACCAGGCACCTGATGTTGATACTGACTAGAATTAGTGGAGAGAGTGCGATAAAAAGACCCTATACTAATAGTGCAGTCACTCCACAAATAACGCGCGAACCTCGTACGAAGTAGCATTCTCGTCGCACAGCTTGCGCCGAGGCATCTCCACCCTATCACAGCCCACAAATGCTATTCTAGGTGTGGAAACTCGGATTGCCGGGAGCG
This sequence comes from Grosmannia serpens, assembly GCA_029299595.1. Classification (NCBI taxonomy): domain Eukaryota; kingdom Fungi; phylum Ascomycota; class Sordariomycetes; order Ophiostomatales; family Ophiostomataceae; genus Grosmannia; species Grosmannia serpens. The sequence continues at coordinate 320,740 of JANSMH010000002.1, forward strand.
CTGCTAGGGAATAAAACAATGGATTCGAATAGGTCGGCAGGATTCGGTACCCATAGCCATCTGAATATCTAGTCATGGCCCCCAGCCAGACGGCAGGGAGTCGTATAAGCGGTGTGGCCATGTCCAGTATAAGTAGGTGGCGTGTTTGGCAGCTTGCATCCCAACAGATCTCTAATATAATCGCCCGAGACACTCTGCATACTCTCAATACTGTCTACTTGCATACCCACCGTCGCTATGGATTCGTACCGCAACCGTCCGGTTGTGATCCTGGGAGGAGGCGTCATGGGCCGGCTGATCGGTTTGTGCTCCTCTGCTTGGCAAACATAGTGCAAGTAGCCATTGCTGATGCAGGACTGTACCCTAGCTGCGAGCTGGGCTGCTGCTGGATACGATATCAACGTCCGCGATCCAAATGCTGAGCAGGGGGCCCAGTGCGTCAAGTACGTTGCAGACAACATCCACGCATACCCGGCAGCCAAGACGAATACCGGCCGGTTCGGCACCGTCACCGTCTATGAGGACCTGGCAACGGCAGTGAAGGATGCCTGGCTGATCATCGAGTCCATCCCGGAGAGGATTGAGCTCAAGACTGCGACGTTTGCCCAGCTGGAACGCGAGGCGCCGAGCGATGCCATCCTGTCGACGAACTCGTCCTCGTACAAGTCCAGCGAGATGCTGGGCGCGGTGCAGCACGAGAGCACCAAGAGGCGGATCCTGAACTCGCACTACTTTAAGCCTCCCGAGGTCATGCTGGTCGAGCTGATGACCTGCGGCTTCACCGACCCCAAGATCATATCCTTTCTGGCCGAGCGCCAGAAGGAGGTCGGCCTGATGCCGTATGTGGCGAGAAAGGAGTCGAGCGGCTTCATCTTCAACCGTCTCTGGGCGGCCATCAAGCGCGAGACCCTGTCTATTCTTGCCGAGGGCGTCTCGACGCCCAACGAGATTGACAGCATGTGGATGGTTATGATGCGTCGGTCAGCGCCCTGCATGATGATGGATGGTGAGTTTTTTTTCTTATTTCTTTTTTTTCTTTTTTTTCTAATTTTTCCGTCTTCTTCCCGTTCCGTTCCTCCCGTTCCGTTCCTCCCGTTCCGTTCCAGTTTTTAATGTTGTGACTCTAAAGAGGTCGGCCTGGATACTGTCGCTTTGATCGAGAGCCACTACGTCCAGGAGCGGAAGCTGTCGCCGGAGAAGACGGTGGACTTTCTGCAAAAGAACTACCTGGCCGAGGGCAAGCTGGGCCACAAGTCGACCAACGGCGGCCTCTATCCGCGCGAACCCAAGCTGCTGGTGCTGGACCTCGGCCTGGCCGCGCCGGGGGCCTCGTTTCACAACGGCTCCATCCTGGAGGTGTCGGCCGACGGGAAATCGCAGAAGACGCTGGTGACCGGCCAGAGCCTGCCGGACGGCATCGACTACGACGACGAGAGCCAGCGCATGTTCTGGACGTGCATGGGCACGCCCGGCCTCCCGGACGGCGAGATCTACTCGGCCAACCGGGACGGCTCCGACGTGCGCGCCATCGTGCCCAAGGGCGCCATTAACACGCCGAAGCAGCTGGTGGTCGAGCCGACGACGCAGAAGCTGTACTTTTGCGACCGCGAGGGCATGCGCGTGATGCGCTGCAACTACGACGGCAGCGGGCTCGAGGTGCTGGTGCAGAACGGCGACTGGTCCACCGAGGGCACCGGCGTCGTCCCCAAGTGGTGTGTCGGCATCACCGTCGTCCCCGAGCTGGGCAGGTTCTTCTGGACGCAAAAGGGCCCGTCCAAGTCCAACCAGGGCCGCATCTTCTGCGCCCGCATCGACAGCAACGAGGACCCGGCGAGCCGGACGGACATCCGCCTCGTCGTTGACAGGCTGCCCGAGCCCATCGACCTCGAGTTCGACCTCGGCTCCAACACGCTCTACTGGACCGACCGCGGCGAGCTGCCCTTTGGCAACACGGTCAACTGCGCCAAGCTCGACCCGGCCAGCGGCCTCACCGTGGCGGCCGCCGACGGCAAGAAGCACCGCATCCTGACGATGCACTACAACGAGGCCATTGGCATCAGGCTCCACGTCGCGGCCGGCTTCATGTACGTGACCGACCTGAGCGGCACCATCTACCGCTGCCGCCTCGACGGCTCGACCAAGGAGCGCATCCTGTGCCAGTACGACAGCGCGTTCAGCGGACTCACTATTGTGTGATGCAGCATGTCTGCGTGGTCTTGGGCTGGGGGTTTGCAGGTATAGAGCGTATAGATAGCAGTATCGTTGTTTGGGCCACTAGAACAGAGACGATGAATCTAAAGCTACTTAGCATAGCCAGCATTGCGTCCTCTTGCGTCATGACCGCTTGATTAGAGGAAGGACCTCTATAACGTCGAAAGCAGTCTGCTTATGTAATTCCGCACCGGGCACATCCGACTGGCGGTATACATCTGCCGGCGCCAAAAGAGAGAATCACTAGAGTGCGAATGCGGACAGGGCCTGGAAGGGGCCGCCCGTATTATCCTCCCGTGACCGCTCTCCCAACCCCCCCTCACCCCGTAGTCAACCTCCGTCCCGGCCCGAGGCGACGCCCGATCGGGAACAGGCCAGGGTAATGTCATGTCCGTATCGGTATCCCGCTGATTACGTTACTCTTTATTTTATTTCGCGTTTCTTGCTTCGTATTCTCTACCGATATGCTCTTCCACCCATATTACGGGTTTCTACATTTGCTTTATCAGTATTTGGTAGACTAAGAATAAGGATAGCAGCACACATGTAAAAAGTAGCGGTCCACTTGATTTGTATGGCGTATCTACCGTAGGGGAGCTTCGTTTTCTCAAAACTATACCGGATCGTCGGGGACTAAAACGCCGTTTGTGGGGCAGCAAATTGAGACGATATACTTAGCACCATCCGCTTTTCGATTCTGTTGTGAGTCTGCGTTATTATAACAAAACATCGACAACCAGCATGTCTACCCAATCTATCAAGTTCCTCGTCGGCGGTGAGGATGGCGCGATCCGGGTCAAGACGACGGTCCGCACTGTCAGCGGAGTCGAGGTGCTCGTCCGCATCACCCATTCCGGGCTGTGCGGCACCGACAGCCACGATCGGACGGCCGGCTGCGGGCTGGGCCATGAAGGCATCGGCATCGTGGAGGAGGTTGGCCGGGAGGTCACGGCCGTCCGGGTTGGCGACCGCGTTGGATGCAGGCAGGTGACGAGGACATCCTGTTGTGGACCAAGACTCCCTTTTGGCTGACAGCACGGGAATCACAGCTGGCAGACCGGGGTAACGATCCAACCTCCCTGGATGGACAATGCGAGCCGACCTGCTGACCCGTGCGCAACAGTCCTGTGGTCACTGCCGCGAGTGCATCTCTGGCTACCGGCAGTGCTGCCCCAAGACCGAGGGCCAAAAGGTCGCGGACGGCGGTCGGGAGGGTGCCTTTAGCAACTATGTCATCAGGCACCAGGACTTTGTCTTCCCGATCCCTGCCGAGATCGAGTCGCGGCACGCCGGGCCCCTGATCTGTGCTGGGGTAAGATAAGACTTACGTTGGCTTCCGTGTGCGGTTCCTGTACGTTTCGTGCTCACGTGACTTTGCCCTAGATCACCGTCTTCGAGGGGCTCCAGCTCGCCGAGACCAAGGCGACCGACCGGGTCGGCGTCGTCGGCATGGGCGGCCTGGGCCACATCGCCGTGATGTATGCGCGCGCCATGGGCTGCGCCGTGACCGTGTTTTCCAGCCGCGAGGACAAGCGGAGCGACGCCATGAAGCTGGGCGCGACCGACTTTTGCGTCTTCCGGCCTGGCCACGTCGGGGCGGCAGACGCGAATGTCGACGTCATGCTGCTCTGCGGCGGCAGCATGTCCAACCTGGACTGGTAGGGATGGCGTCTGGGCTGTGTCTGTTCCCGGGACCGGACTGACAGAGCATATACAGTCTCATGCCGCTGCTCGGCCGTCGAGCCCGAATCATCCCTCTGGTGATCCAGACCGAGCCGCTGGTGATTCCGTGAGTTGCCGATGCGAACGGCCCTCCTGCGTTTTGCCTCCCCCGTTCTGCCGCTAACAGCGCAGATACATGCCGTTCATCGTCGGCGGACATCGGATCATGTGAGTCGTCTCTGCCCTGCCTTTTGCCCACACGTTCTGCATCCCACTTTGTCTGACAGCGCTCCGCAGTGGAAGCACACTGGCCAAGAGGGAAAACTTTGGCGCGGCACTGGCGCTGGCTGCACGTCACCGCATCCAGCCGTGGGTCGAGGAGTTCCCCATGACGGTCGAGGGCCTGACCACGGCGTTTGAGAAGCTCCGCGCGGGCACCGTGCTCTACCGGGCCGTGCTGAGCAAGGAGCTTGGAGACGGGCTGGCGTAGCGGAGGCAGGTCCTGGCCAGCAGTATTTTACACTTTTGCCGGCGCATTGCCCGAGAACAACACATAGTGAGCTGACAATGTTACGAAATGCTATTGCTAATGTGCATGTCGTGCCCGGCCATGATTGCCAGCGGAATCGCCATTGTCCCATCTCTTGGCCACGTCTGCCACAGGTCCCACGTAGCATAGACCCCCCAACCCAATGGCTGATGCCTCGCCTAACGCGGAGACCCGCAGTCAAACTGCATGCATAAGGCGACAAGACAGCGGGGGGGGATATGCAGACGAGAAACAGCGAGAGCGGTATGCAGGAGGTGAGGCCTCTGCATTGAAGCGAGCACGAAACAGGCTTCCTGTCTTGGCCGTGTCAGCAACGAGACGCCCTGGGAACCGAGCGAGCACGTCTCTCCCTTAGCTCGTCCATCCCTCCATTCCTCCCGTCTTCCGGCGTGAAGAGGCAGAGAGACATGCAAGGGGAACGGCGCCGGCCCAACGTGTCCGCCGCTGGCTCGCAGTCTATCGGCCACCACGGGAGTTGGGCCGTGGGCGACCGGGAGAGGCGGTCTGCTAGACTGAAAAGTCTGAGAAGTTGCCAAACGTTGGGCGGTCTGAGAGCAAAGCGGAGTTTTTTTTTTCTTTTTTTTTTCTTCTCTCTTTCGCTTCTTTGACGTCCCATTTCCCGGCCTTTCTCTTCGGCCTCGAGATCGCCCAGCAGATCTCGCCCACAGGCGGAAACGCGCTACGGTTATAGCGGGTTTTGCTTCCAGCTGGGCGAATGGCCGCCTGGAACGACCGTCGGCAGACTTGGGCTGGCGCCACCCTCCAACAAATGGCCGCGCGACAGCGCGCGGGGTTGCCCTGATGGCCCGAGCCAAGTGCAACAAAAAGGGAGACGAAGCCCTCTCTGCCCTCCGGAAGCACACATCTGTCCGGGGATTCCCCACACGCACACAATCGCAATATTGGCCGGGAAGCGAGGTGAGTCCGTCTCCCTGTGGGACAGTGTGAAGGCCATGTTTCAGGCTGTTTCGTACGGTCCCACCCCTTCTCTATTTTCGGCGGCCAGGCCGTGGCCGGATGGCTGCCAAAACGTCGTCGTCTGCGTCCGCTCGTACGTGGACTCGGGCCTCGCCCCTTGTTTAGCGTTGGGAGAGGTTGGTTGGGAAAGCGAGCAGATGGCGCCGTCCAGCTCACAGTAGTCTGCGATGCAAAGCGTGCATAGTGCGCGGAACTAGACCGGAATGGCAAAGGCAGGGCCGGCCGGCGACGGCAGTAGAAGAAAGAGGCAGAACTCGACCGCCCAGTTCGACGTGGACGGGGATGCCTCTGGCGCTTACTATGTACATGGTGGCAGGCGACGCGGCAACGGCCAATGGTGGACGATACGAGGACTTGTCGGCTCTCCTTTCATCTCCAGCGAGATGAAGCCCAACCTAAAAATACCTCGTGTTGTGGAGTGACCTGGCCGCTCACGGCCAGACACGTGCAGCTCAGGTCACTCACTATCGCCCCCGAAGCACCCCACCCGCATCGCCGGCAGGTGCAGGCACATCATTCGCGCACCCCTGCGCCTTCCGCATGCTCACACAGTGTGCATATACAGGCACTGCACCGTGCACACCAGCCCTGGCAAGACTACTAAAATCTCAGGGTCCTTTTTCCGTCAGCACGTCTGCTTCTCCTCTTTCTCAAAACCGTCTGCATCCCACCAGTTCGCCATCCTCGCCGTCCCCCATCCATCGCATCGCTGATCGGTTGCCAGGCCATCCGGTGTATTCTCCTGCGTCTCCTGCATCTGTTTTCCGTCATCTGGTTGTCTCCTCTCGCCGGCCCACCATCCCTTCTCTGGGCGACGGATCGACAGAAAAAACAACCAAAACAACCGAAACAACCAACGCAACGACAAACCCTCCCCCCCCCCCCCCCCCAGACCGACCGAACCGGGGCCTCCTCGATCGAATGCCCGCCTCGTAAACGGCTGCGCTCGATGCGCCCTCGCGCTGTTGCGCCCCCCCTCCCACCATGTTACGGCGGCCTCACGGCCAGGCCGCTGCTCCCCAGCGGAAACTGCTCCTCGCTCTCGCCCTCTTCCTCCTCCACCCTGCCCTCCGGCTCGTTGATGCTCAGCAGCAGCAGCAGCAGCCGCGACCGCAGTCGCCCGGTGGCGGTGCTGACCAGCTCAGCCACCATGTGTTCCGCCTGGCCGGCGACCAGGGCCGGCCGCCCATAGCGGCGTCGTCCGGCGTCGACCCGCTCGAGTCGGACGGCAGCGCGTCGCCGGTGCGGCGCCCGAACCAGCGGCCGGCGGCGGCCAGCTACGTGTCGCCCGCCGAGGCCGAGTCGTTCATCGCGTCGCAGCTCACGGTGGAGACGCCCAAGATCCAGCGCAAGCGCACGGCCACGGACCAGGCCGCCGTCGACGTCGACGCCGACAGCAGGTCGAGGGCGGCCCGGTCGAGAACCAGAACCAACACCAGATCCACTGCAGCTCCGGACTTGTCCGTTCGAGCCCCTTCGCTAGCGTACCGAGACCTGGCCGCCGCTGCTCCCGGCCACCATCTCTCTTCGCCGCATCTTCTTGCGCGGTCGCTAGCCGACTGGGAAGTGGAACACTTTGTCCTCCTGGCCACCGTCGACGGCGACCTCCTCTCGGTCGACCGCAAGACGGGCAAGATCCAGTGGCACATTGAGAGCGAGAAGCCCGTCGTCGAGACCAAGCACCACCGCAGCAACGTCTCCTCCCTGGACGAGTCCTTCCTGCCGCTCGACCACTGGATCTGGGCCGTCGAGCCCACGCGCAGCGGCGCCATCTACCTCATGATCCCCGGCAGCCCCAGCCTGGCCGAGACCGGCCTCTCCATGAAGTGGCTCGTCGAGCAGGTGCCCTACTACGACCGCAACCACCCGGTCGTCTTCACCGGCACCAAGGAGACCACCATGGTCACCCTGGACGCCGCCTCCGGCCGTGTCCGCGCCTGGTACGGCACCAGCGAGGCCGACTCGGACGGCGCCGACAGCGGCGACTCGCCCGACAGCTGCATGCGCCCCCACGACTTTGGCGAGACCGGCGGCGAGGAGTGTGCCGTCGGCGGCTCCATCACCCTCGGCCGCACCGACTACAAGGTGGTCGTCCGCCGCAGCGACGGCATCACCATTGCCACGCTCAAGTACTCGGAGTGGGGTCCCAACAACTACGACAAGGACCTGCACCAGCAGCACAAGGCCCCCAGCGACAACCGCTACATCAGCGGCATGCCCAACGGCGACGTCTACGGCTTCAGCTTCGACCCCGTCGTCGACGGCGTCAAGCTGGCCTTTAGCCACCGTCTCTCGGCCCCCATCGCCCGCGTCTTCGACATTGCCCGTCCGCCCCACGTGCCGCTGAGCAGCTATCCCGACCTGGCCGTGCTGCCGCAGCCGCCGCCGCCGGCCGAGGACGACGAGACGGTGCGGCTGCGCAAGTCGAGCATCTTTATGAACGAGACCAAGGGCGGCAGCTGGTACGCGCTCTCGGGCACCTCCTATCCGCTCATCGTCGACGTGCCCGCCGCCGAGTGTACCGAGGCCGGCTGGTGGGACCGCCACCAGGCCAGCGGCCCGGCCGAGATCCGCAACGCCCTCACCGGGAAGCACTCCCTGTCGACCGGGGCTGAGCGGCAGCGCTCGTTCCGTGCGCCCGAGTACCCAACCCTGCCCGGCAGCGACGCGCCGACGACCGTTCCCGACGACGACTTGGAGGACCTGGCCGTGCCCCCGCTGACGCTGCCCGAGCCCGAGACCGAGCCGTCTCCGTACGTGATCACCAAGGTCAAGGAGCTGCCGCAGGTGGCGGCAAACAGCGTGCTCGACTTTCTGAGCAACCCCGTCTTTATCATTGCCTTTGCCACCTTTCTCTTCCTCTACCAGAAGGACCTGCGACGCTGGTACCGAAAGAAGAAGCAGCAGTGGTTCGACAAGGGTACCACCATAGACACGTCCGACGACGATGCCGCGACAGAGACCGCAGGCAAGGCGGATATGCAGGCTGCAAACGCCGAAGCACGACCCGAGACGCAACCTGGGCCGGTCTCGGAGAAAGAGGACGGAGAGACCGGCGAGAGGACGGCACGGGCCGCTTCGGTGGAGACGACAGCCTCGACTGCGGATACGGACAAGGCGGCGTCGGTGTCGACCGGCATAGACGGCGAGATGGTGGCGCCGGAGAAGGAAAAGAAAAAGGCGCACCGCGGCCGTCGGGGTGGCGCGAAGCACCGCAAGGGCAACAAGAACAAGGCCGAGACGTCGCAGTCGCGGGGCGACGAGCCGGTGGCACTGGCAACGGTGGACGAGGTGGTGGGGCTGGCCAAGGAGCTGGGCGAGAAGCGGCCGGGGATGGAGCCGGACATTCTGACTGTTCCGAGCGACGTGCAGGAGGTCTCGGGGCCGATTCTGCGGATGGGCAGCCTCGAGGTGAACGAGGACCAGCAGCTGGGCACGGGCAGCAACGGGACGATTGTGTTTGCGGGCCGGTTCGACGGCCGGGACGTGGCGGTCAAGCGCATGCTGGTGCAGTTCTACGACATTGCCTCCCAGGAGACGAAGCTGCTCCGCGAAAGCGATGATCATCCCAATGGTGGGTTTCTGCGCGAGTGGGATGTGTCTGTCACGTGCTGGTTACTAACTGCTTAGTCATCCGATACTTTGCCCAGCAGCAACGGGCGGCGTTCCACTACATTGCGCTGGAGCTGTGCGAGGCGTCGCTGGCCGAGGTGATCGAGAAGCCGTACGCGTTCCGGGAGCTGGCACAGGCGGGCGAGCGCGACCTGCCGAGCGTGCTGTACCAGATCACGAGCGGGCTGAACCACCTGCACGCGCGCAACATTGTGCACCGGGACCTGAAGCCGCAGAACATCCTGGTGAACATGGGGTCGAACGGGAAGCCGCGGCTGCTGATCTCGGACTTTGGGCTGTGCAAGAAGCTGGAGGGCGGGCAGAGCTCGTTTGGGGCGACGACGGCGCACGCGGCGGGCACGAGCGGGTGGCGGGCGCCGGAGCTGCTGCTGGACGACGACGCGCGCGACAGCGGGACGACGCTGGTGGAGGCCATGTCGACGCAGAGCGGCGGCTCGCACGGGCTGCTGGGGGGCGTCGGGGGCGGCGGCGGCGAGGGCCAGCCGGCGATGCGGCGGGCGACCAAGGCGATTGACGTCTTCGGGCTGGGGCTCGTCTTCTTCTACGTGCTGACCAAGGGCTCGCATCCCTTCGACTGCGGCGACCGGTACATGCGCGAGGTCAACATCCGCAAGGACAACTACAGCCTGGCCGCGCTGGAGATGCTGGGCGACGTGGCCCACGAGGCCAAGGACCTGGTCGGCCACATGGTCAAGGCGAATCCGCGACAGCGGCCGCGCACGCGCGAGGTGCTGGCCCACCCGTTCTTCTGGGCGCCCAAGAAGCGCCTCGCCTTCCTCTGCGACGTCTCGGACCACTACGAGAAGGAGGTGCGCGAGCCGCCGTCGGCCGCGCTGCTGCGGCTCGAGGACCGCGCCGCCGACGCCGTCGAGGGCGACTTTCTGCGCCACCTGCCCCGCGACTTTGTCGACTCGCTCGGCAAGCAGCGCAAGTACACCGGCACCCGCCTGCTCGACCTGCTGCGCGCCCTCCGCAACAAGCGCAACCACTACGAGGACATGTCCGAGCCGCTGCGCCGCCTCGTCGGCCCCCTGCCCGACGGCTACCTAGCCTTCTGGACCGTCCGCTTCCCCCGCCTGCTGCTCACCTGCTGGAAGCTCGGCTTCGACGAGGACTGGGAGGCCACCGACCGCTTTGCCGAGTACTACCAGCCATCCGGGGGGGTGTAGGGGGGGGGGGGGGGGGGGGGGGGAGGGGGGGGGGGGGGGGGCGGCGGGGGGGAGGGGTGAGGGTGC